>OX442423.1:1494001-1531501 GCA_949361645.1 Spongilla lacustris
TATCAAGGATCTATGTGGATTGATTTACATCAGTGGGTCTGAGTAGTTATAGCTAGTAATTTTTTTCAATTAACAACAGAAATAACAATGGTTATCCATAGGCCATTGGTACCGTGTATTATGACATATTTCATTTGCATGATGTGGTGGACAGTAATTCTGTATTCACGTCGCCCCAATCGAAAAGTCCATAAATAACGCAAACCGGCAAAATGCCTTATCCCAGACAACAAACGCAGGCGCAACTATGCGCACAATAGGTTTTGAGTCTTTTGACGATGCACTTTTTTTTACGTCTTCTTTTGTTGCTATAGCAAGAATACTCCCGCGTACCACGTGATCGTATATTGTTAATATCCCATTAATATTATAGCTGTGTATATTATATTATCCGAAGGCAAGGATCGTGCTGCTGGCGGCTTGATCTGTGTAGGAGTTTTGCATGAAATTGTATGGAAAAAAAAAATGTCGGACGAATCTACGCCTACGAGTCCCAGACCTGTTCCTCCTACTCCCAAAGACTTTTCTCCGCGCGATGTGGACGCCCGATCGCGCTCAAACACCATCCTTCTCAATAGGGACTCCAGACAGCTGCTAATTGGGATGGGATTTCCTAGTAGCAGAGCGTAAGTGCAGTCGTTCCCGCACTATGTTGTGCCAGGCCTTTCAACGTGTGTGTGTGTGTGTGTGTGTGTGTGTGTGTGTGTGTGTGTGTGTGTGTGTGTGTGTGTGTATGTGTGTGTGTGAAATGTGCATTCTATACGCGCGCGCGTTTGTGTATGTGTATGTGTGTGTGAAATGTGCATTCTATACGCGTGCGCGTTTGTGTATGTGTATGTGTGTTTGCGCGCGCATGTGGTGCGTGCATGCATGTGTGTATGTGTATGTGTGTATATGAATGTGTATGTATGTGTGGGTATGTGTGTGTACGTGTGTGTATGTTTGTGTGTGTATATAAGGAGGTAGTACAGGTATGCATGTTTAACATGCATGGCACAACATCCACCCACCCCCACCTTCCCTCTCCCTCCCACCATCATTTGGGGGGGCCTCCTAACACCAGCTAAGGGCTGATGTGTTTAGTGTAGGCATGCATACAATGCCCCATACCACTGCTCAACACAGTAAGTGGTTTTTCATCTTCTTGTAGGACTTGACACATTCCTTAGCTGTGTGTGCAATGGCTCATCCAACACACCTCACCTCACAGGGGTGGTCATTCAACATAGTGGTGGTCATTCAACATACCTCACCTCACAGTTGTGGTCATCCAACACACCTCACCTCACAGTGGTGGTCATTCAACAACACCTCACTTACAGTGGTGGTCATCACACCTCACCTCACAGTGGTGGTCATTCAACACAACCTCACCCCACAGTGGTGGTCATTCAACACACCTCACCTCACAGTGGTGGTCAACCAACACACCTCACCTCACAGTGGTGGTCATTCAACACACCTCATGGTCATTTAATTGCTCACAAGTCAAACAGCCACCACTGTGTTGAATGACCCGCCACAGTGAGGTGAGGTGTGTTGAATGACCACCACAGTGAGGTGAGGTGTGTTGGTTGACTACCCACTGTGAAGTGAGGTGTGTTGGATGACCACCACTGTGAGATGAGGTGTGTTGGATGACCATCACTGTGAGATGAGGTGTGTTGGATGACCACCATTGTGAGGTGAGGTGTGTTGAATGACCACCACTGTGATGTGAGTGTGTGTTGAATGACCACCACTGTGAGGTGAGGTGTGTTGGATGACCACCACTGTGAGGTGAGGTGTTTTGGATGACCACCACTGTGAGGCAAGGTGTGTTGGATGACCATCACTGTGAGGCAAGGTGTGTTGGATGACCACCACTGTGACCTTTGTTCTTGTTCCTCTGCAGTGAAAAAGCGTTAGCTGCAACTGGTGATCAGAACGTACAGGCAGCAGCTGATTGGTGAGTGGGGGGAACGCATGGGAAAGGTGGGGAGGGAGGAAATGTGGGTGGAAGCGTGTGTGCATGTAGCTTCAGTTTGTTTGGATAACCAAACTTCCCCAGGTGTTGGCGGGAAGTGATCAGCTGGTTTTGTGTGCGTGTTGATACGCATGTTGGGGTGGAAGGAAACACCTGGGGGTGTCCATGACAAGAGCCCACAGTTGGCTTTTCTAACCAGTGGTTTAAGAACAATGGTTATGTAGGGTATCTAGTCTGACCTACTATTGGTTACATTATGGCAACATAGTACCTCACCTCACAGTGGTGTGTCATACCAGACCCTATTCATAATTTGAGAGTGACAAGCCATAATGCAAAATGACATCATGACATCATAACGACATAATGACATCATAACGACATAACCAGCCTAACTCCCAGCTTCCTAACCTGTGACTTACATACCCTCACTTTCCCTTCCTCACACCCTCCCTCCTACCCACTTCCTCCGTCTCACCTTCATTGGCTCCCCTCCCACCATCCCTTCCCCCTTTCCCTCCACCTTCCCCCCTCCCACCATCCCCTCCACTTTCCCCTCCCACCATCCCTTCCCCCTCCCCACCTTCCCCCTCCCACCATCCCCTCCACCTTCCCCCTCCCACCTTCCCTCCTCCCTACAGGTTGCTGTCACACGTTTTTTGATCCTGAATTGGATGCAAATGCCCCAAGAGAGTTCATCGTCTATGCCTGCCCTCTGGTGTGCTGGGTTCCCAGGTGGAAGAGTTTGCTGAGGTCACCCTGCTGACCTGTGGACGTAACGCTGTGGCACAAGTCCTTCCCGCACCTCACCCTCTGCCAGTTCTTTCAGGTACGAAATCTTAGCCTTTTGCCCCTACTAGGGAGGGGGGGGGGGGGCCCTTCCCATTGGCCATCCACTGGGGGCCCCTGCTCATTGCCCCTACTGGGGGGGCCCCCTTCCCATCGGCCATCCACTGGGGGCCCCTTCACATTGGCCATCCACTGGGGGCCCCTGCTCATTGCCCCTACTGGGGGGGCCCCCTTCCCATCGGCCCTGTGTTGGGGGCTGGAGCCCCAGGGCATTGTATCTCCACTATGGAGTACTTGCTCTACTTCCTTCACCTTTGGGGGAGGAGGGGGCTCTGCTCAATAACCTTGGGGAGTGCTTGGTTGTCAATTCCCCCTCTCCCCCTCCCCCCGGGGTGCCTATATAGGTACACTTGTACTGTTAATGCCAGGTAACTTTCCTAACACAGACCTGTTATGGACTAATGGAGTGCAGGCACATGTGGCATTTTAACTGCAGCTGTTAAATTGAGTGTCACAAAGGTCACTGTTGAAGGCCATTATCACTCCCTAGTATTTGGAAGTCTACACTGTGTCTGTACTTGTACTAACTTCCAAATTACAGTACATTTTTAAATGTTAAAATAGAAGTCATGTAAAAATAAAAGAATGGGCCTGGTTGTAATTCTATGAAAATCCCACCTCCCCTCATGGGCAAATCACACTGTAATAGGGCACCCTTAGAGAAGCTCCGTGTTACACAAATGTTACCTTTCTTGTCTCTGAACCTAGCATCTGTAACGTGCGGTAAAACCATTATGTAAACCAGGCATATACAAAGCCAAGCATACACAAAGCCAGGCATATACAAAGCCAAGCATTCACTGTTGACAACTTATCGACACAAATCTTCTTGATTTTTGTCGTTCTGAACAGAAAGGCTGTCTATTTTCAGGTGGCATATTGCTCAACCACAAGCAGCTAATCACACGGAAGCTATTTGACCACAAAATCCCACATTTAGGACAAGTTTGCTGGGAAATAAAGCCAATCAGTGCGTGTGTGCCACTGGGCTTCAGTTGTGATGTGGCTCCTAAAGGTCTATCGCTATACCCTTACAATCATTTTGTGTGTAATAATGGACATTTAATTTTTTTAAAAGCACAAATGTCTGCTTAGCACCTTTTAAAAAAAAACAACACAACTGCTTCCATAATATATATGGGACACTGACATTGGGCAAGAGGAAGGGACACTGGACACTGGGACACTGAGTACTGAGTACTGAGTATGAAAATCGATCAGTGCAGTGCATATATCCAAGGAAATATATTTTAGCATTTCTAGCGTGGTGTTGTTACCATGGTTCGGGTACCATTTGCTATTGTAACGTAAGCAAACATAATGTTACATGTTGTATGAAAACATATGGTTATTGGGTATGAGATGGAGTGGCATTTTCAAGGTGGATTTGAATATATTGGGTCTGGGGACTTTGCCCTTGTTATTAGCCATGTGGTGTTAGGAGGCGTGGTCATTACTTTGATGGGATTATCTACATGGGCTCAAAACTCCAGTGGGCGTGGTCATTAACAGGCATAGCAGGTGTGTTCATTAGGAGTGGGCATTAATAAGTGTAGTGGCCAGATGAGAAAGATATCCCCTTCCCCTATAGCCCAATAGTACCCCTACCTCTTGCCCAATAGTACCCCTACCTCTTGTCCAATAGTACCCTACCTCTTGCCCAATAGTACCCCTACCTCTTGTCCAATAGTACCCTACCTCTTGCCCAATAGTACCCCTACCTCTTGTCCAATAGTACCCTACCTCTTGTCCAATAGTACCCTACCTCTTGCCCAATAGTACCCCTACCTCTTGCCCAATAGTACCCCTACCTCTTGCCCAATAGTACCCCTACCTCTTGCCCAATAGCACCCCTACCTCTTGCCCAATAGTACCCCTACCTCTTGTCCAATAGTACCCCTACCTCTTGCCCAATAGTACCCCTACCTCTTGTCCAATAGTACCCCTACCTCTTGCCCAATAGTACCCTACCTCTTGCCCAATAGTACCTCTACCTCTTGCCCAATAGTACCCCTACCTCTTGCCCAATAGTACCCCTACCTCTTGCCCAATAGTACCCCTACCTCTTGCCCAATAGTACCCCTATCTCTTGCCTAATAGTACCCCTACCTCTTGTCCAATAGTACCCCTACCTCTTGCCCAATAGTACCCCTACCTCTTGCCCAATAGTACCCCTACCTCTTGCCCAATAGTACCCCTACCTCTTGCCCAATAGTACCCCTACCTCTTGCCTAATAGTACCCCTACCTCTTGCCTAATAGTACCCCTACCTCTTGCCCAATAGTACCCCTTCCATTACCATAACATCCGCCCACCTACCACTATAAGGTCCATTTGTTGGCATGAAGCACACAGTGAGGGGGCGTGGCTGTGTATGTGTGTGCACAATACGTGTGAGGATGAATAGAGATTGATCTGAGCAGCAGGAGGAGGAGGAGGAGGAGGAGGAATGAGAACCTTTAAGGGGCATAGAACTTAAGCTGACCACACCTTTTCTCTGGGGGAAGGTAGGAAAGGGGAGGGGGGAAGCAGTGACTATGCTTGTGTACAGTCCATGGACGTAATAAATGAAAATCTGAAGACAAAATAGAGTATCGCTTACGGTGAAGGAATGTTAAGCATCGTAACACTGTGATCAGCTGATCACAACACTGTGATGTGATGATATTATTACCTGAGATGTATTGAGAGTAGCCATCATATTTTGGACTGACTTCAAAACCCAACACCACATACCTACATACCTCCCTCCTCCAACACCACATACTCCCATGCCTTCATGCTCCAACGCCACATACTCCCATGCCCCCATGCTCAACAACACATACCCCACATGCTCCCATGCTCCATTACCACATACCTACATACCTCCCTGCTCCAATACCACATAGCCACATGCCCCCATGTTCCAACAACACATACCCCCATGTTCCAATGCCACATACCCCCATGTTCCAACACCACATGCCCCCATGTTCCAACACCACATGCCCCCATGTTCTAACACCACATACCCACATATGTTCCAACACCACATGCCCCCATGTTCCAACACCACATACCCACATGCCCCCATGTTCCAACACCACATACCCACATGCCCCCATGTTCCAACACCACATACCCACATGCCCCCATGTTCCAACACCACATACCCACATGCCCCCATGTTCCAACACCACATACCCACATGTCCCCATGTTCCAACACCACATACCCACATGTTCCAACACCACATGCCCCCATGTTCCAACACCACATACCCACATGTTCCAACACCACATACCCACATGTTCCAACACCATGCCCCCATGTTCTAACACCACATACCCACATACCCTGATGTCACATACCTCCCTGCTCCAACACAGTAGAGAGAGAATAGTAGTCTCATATTGCAGAACTGGTCTTCAACAGATTTTGGAATGATAACACCTCTGTATGATTTTATAACATGTGGCTTATACCATACCTGGTGTAGCTTATACCATACCTGGTGTAGCTTATACCATACCTGGTGTAGCTTATACCATACCTGGTGTAGCTTATACCATACCTGATGTAGCTTATACCATACCTGGTGTAGCTTATACCATACCTGGTGTAGCTTATACCATACCTGATGTAGCTTATACCATACCTGATGTAGCTTATACCATACCTGATGTAGCTTATACCATACCTGGTGTAGCTTATACCATACCTGATGTACATGTGGCTTATACCATACCATATATCATAATAACTTACTTTCTGTGCCTTTGAACAAATGTATCTTTGGAGAGTTCGCATTTACAGTACTACTTAACAGCAGAGTAGACACACAAATATGGCATCTTTGCACTTTCTGTTTATGTTATTGTAATGTTTCCACTATGGTGGGAGGAAGATCACAGTCCATCTTGCATGTACCACAGATTCCACCATGAACAGCGATTCCATGCAAATCAGTTGTTTAGTCAACTAGCATTAATACATTGCTACAATTAAAAGCTCTTTTAATGGTTAATTAACTAAAGTCAAAATGAAACATTATGTATTAGGATGGCATAAGGACTTCATCTTGAAGTGGTGATCTTGATTTCACTTAGCCCATATCAACTGTAAAATGTTTCCAACACTACTGTTAGCTCCCACATATCATGCCCTTATGCCATGTCCTGATGCCGTTCTCTTGTCACGCAGTGTCCTGATGCCATGCTCTTGTCACACAGTGTCCTGATGCCATTCTCTTGTCACGCAGTGTCCTGATGCCATGCTCTTGTTACACAGTGTCCTGATGCCATGCTCTTGTCACACAGTGTCCTGATGCCATGCTCTTGTTACCCAGTGTCCTGATGCCATGCTCTTGTCACACAGTGTCCTGATGCCATGCTCTTGTCACACAGTGTCCTGATGCCATGCTCTTGTCACACAGTGTCCTGATGCCATGCTCTTGTCACACAGTGTCCTGATGCCATGCTCTTGTCATGCATTGTCCTGATGCCATGCTCTTGTCACACAGTGTCCTGATGCCATGTTGCCCCACCTTCTTCATACTCTGAAGAGGTGCATCGAAGCGTCCATGTTGATAGCACCAAAGGAAATCAAGCTGAAGAGGTACTCTACTCACAGCTATATAGGGCTGTTCATTGACGAAGAATCTGCGTCATGGTTCCGGAACATGATGGATGCGTTTGCTAGTGAAGCCAAGACGAGTGGTAAGGGAAGTAATCAGAAGGGGTGTGGCCTAAATGTGTGTGATCTGGTTAGAGGCTGTGATGTTACATAGGGAAGGTGGCAGTGTGTGTTGTTGTGTGTGTCTGTGTGTGTGTTTGTTGTGTGTGTGTTGTGTGTGTTTTGTGTGTTGTGTGTGTGTGTGTTGGGTGTTTTGTGTTTTGTGTGTTGTGTGTGCATGCACATTTGTGAAAATGATTGGCACCCCACCACCACCCCTTTTCCATCACAGGAAATTATCACTTCTCTGTGAGAAGTGATTATTGTTGCCTGTTTTTTAAATATATTTGTTCATTCAGCGGCTGGGCTGTTTTCCCTTAACTGTGCAATGTTTACTTGTAAGGGTGTTCAAATATGCATTTGTGGGTATGCACACCTGGTACATGGAGAAGTCCTGTGGTCATATTACCAGATATGATCTGTGTGTTGATGCATTGCTTAAAAAGCCTGATAGAATTAAGGCGTCTGGCTTGGATTTATAGAATTCGTGTCTCTCCAAAAAAATGCAGATATTTGCTTGCTGTATTTCAAACAGCATGGGTGATATGGAATAATAACCACTTGGGCAAAGGTGTGCTCCAAATCAAGATGTATTGGAGTCACATATTAGAAGATCATTTGCACGGTTTTTTTTTTCTTTCAAAACCACCACCTCTACCCTATTCTAATTATCCCACTCCCCACCCCAACTCCACTCTTCCCACTCCCCACCCCAACTCCACTCTTCTCACTCTCCACCCCAGCTCCACACTTCCCACTCCATCCCAGCTCCACTCTTCCCACTCCATCCCAGCTCCACTCTTCCCACTC
This sequence comes from Spongilla lacustris, assembly GCA_949361645.1. Taxonomy (NCBI): domain Eukaryota; kingdom Metazoa; phylum Porifera; class Demospongiae; order Spongillida; family Spongillidae; genus Spongilla; species Spongilla lacustris. The sequence goes on from OX442423.1 coordinate 1,502,343, forward strand.
CATCCCAGCTCCATTCATCCCACTCCACCCAACTCCACTCTTCCCACTCTCACCCTGCCCCCCCTCCCCCCCCCCCAACATGTACACGTACCACACAATGTGTTTCAGAATCCATTGTGTTTGAACACTTTTGGTCAACATACACCATGTGAGGGTTAGGATGGGGGAGGGTAGAGTTATATAGGGTGGGGAGAGTACCGCCCATTTTGAAAGACAATGGTGTGTAGCCAGCTTGTCCAAGCTGTGTGCTCTGTGTGTGGTTAGTTGTCCGTGTGTGGTCGATGGTTTGTGTCTACTTGTGAGGGCATGTCATCACGTCATCATTCAGGCGTGATTGTGAAGCCACACAGGAAGCAGCTGCATGTCACACTAGCCCACCAGTATCCCTCCGAACAGCAGTCCCATTTGGAGCAGTTGGCTCTGAACACAGTGGACCCAGCCTCCCCTGTGAAGTGGGAGCTGACGCTGTATTCCCGTGATCGTCGTCTGGCTTCTGCTGAGGTGGGGTGCGAGGAAGGGAGGATGGCAGGGGAGGGAGGGAGGGAGGATGTAGTGGGGAGGAGATGGAGTGGTGGTATGGGGAGGAGTGGTGGTATGGGGAGGAGTGATGGTATGGGGAGGAGTGATGGTATGGGGAGGAGTGATGGTATGGGGAGGAGTGATGGTATGGGGAGGAGTGATGGTATGGGGAGGAGTGATGGTATGGGGAGGAGTGATGGTATGGAGTGGAAGGTTGATGTGGGAATGCGGAGAGAAAAGAATGGATGGTGGGGAGAGGGAGGTGGAGTGTTGTGGCAAGGTGATATGGGTAATGTAGGAAGGGAGGGTGGACTGGGGAGGGGGAGGTGTGAGGGCGTGGTTTACTAACCCCGAGTCTCCTATGCTCTCTCTCCTCAGGTGTACAAGGTCTTGTATCCGTACCAGCCTCAGAAGGACGATGAACTGGAGCTGGTGGAGGGGGACTATGTGTATGTAAGCACTGCTGATGAAGGGAGGACAGGTAAATGTCTCCATTGTGTGTTTTTTTTTTTAATGCTGGGATTGGCCCATTGATGTTTGTTACCATATGTTGTTGTGTCGGGCCGATTGGTAAGCCATTTTGATGGCTTGGGGCAGATCAGCTCTATCAAAGATTAAAGACAGCTTACGGCCTTTTGTGCGCACGATTAATCATGCTGATGGAAGATGCTTTATTGAAAGATGCTTTAGTGGGGGGGGGTGTGTTGGCTACACTGCACCTCCCTCTAATTGGACATGAATTATGCAGCTGTGGCTGTGTCTATGAGTGTTTGCACCTTTGTATTGACAAACACCACCCTTGCTGAGTGTTATAGCTGCTGCTCTGTTTACGGTCTGTCTCCCCTCAGAGAGTGAAGGGTGGTATTATGGCACCTCCCATCGCACTGGGGTCTCAGGCCTGTACCCTGGCAACTTTGTAGAGAAGGCCAAGGACTCTGACTGTTGGGTTCTTCACCGGTACGTGATCTTTGGATGACTGCTGTTGTGCTCATCTGTAGTTCTACCCTAACCCCCTTCCCCACCCACCCCTTTACTCCACCCCTTTATGCCATCCCTCTCTGCTCCACCCCTTCCCCCACCCACCCATTGCTCCACCCCTCTGCTCCACCCTCTTTGCTCCACCCTCCCCATTGTGGTCTCACTCCCACAACGTTTCTCCTTACCATGCCCCCTTTTTTGACTCACACCAGCTCGTGGCCTTTGATTGTAAATGCAGGGAAGCCATCTAACAGTAGTACAATTGACAAACCGAGCACCCCTTCAGTGGCCGAGAGCAAGGTAGGTGACCCGTCCGCCACGGGTGAAGACAGGAACTCTCTCTACGTGGGGGCTGCCGGGCTCCTCCCCGATAGGAACAATGTAGAACGCCTCTATGCCAAGGTCGACAAGAAGCGCAAAGACGAAGCGAGCATCAGCTCGGACACAAGCGAGGAAGGAGGGGAGGGACCCCCACTTCCCGCATATGGTCCAAGAAGACTCTTTATCTGCCGTCACGCGGAGAGGGTGGACGTCACCTTCGGGAAGCAGTGGATATCGCTGTCGTTTGACACCAACGGGTTCTACACACGCAGGAACCTTAACATGCCAAGGGACATACCGAAGAGGAAGGGTGGACCTAACGACTTTGCCAAGGACTCCCCCATAACGGAGATGGGCGTGCACCAGGCCAAGCTCACGGGGGAGGGCATGAGGGAGCAGGGGATACGCCTGTCTCACGTCTTCTGTTCCCCAGCCCTGCGCTGCGTGCAGACAGCAGACGCCATCTTGAAGGGTCTGCAGGAGACCAGCCTGAAGATCAGGATTGAGAACGGCATGTTCGAGTGGCTCGCTTGGTGTCAGGGGGGTTTTCCCCCTCCCTTCATGACCCCAGCCGAACTGGCCAAGTTTGGTTTGCAGGTTGACACCTCCTACAAGTCCCAAGTTTCCCTCCAGGACCTGAAGCCCAACGAAACCCACCTTGAGTTCTACAAGAGGATGGTGAACCTGACGAAGCTGTTGTTGAAGATGGTGGGGCCCGCCGCTGGGAATATTATGTTTGTGGGGCACGCGGCGACCCTCGAGGCCTGCACGCGTCAGCTCGTTGGAGCCCACCCCTGCAGCCTGCAGGATCTGACCAAGCTGGTCCAGAAGGTGCCCTACTGCGGGATGTGCGTTTGCCAGGAGAGCGAGTCGGGGGGAAAGTCGTCCACGTGGGACTTCATCGATCCACCCATCCCTCCACTTACTCATGCCCCCAACGTAAGATTTGATTGGCGTTGTATGCAGTGAACCAGATATTTTCCCCACCTCCTTTTTTGTGCACAAAAATGTTTGAATTCTGAGCTGGTTTCAGATGTGAATGTATCCATAACTATTTTTAATAACGTTATTTTTATAACTTGTTACCATAGCGCACACATGTTTATATTGTACGTTAATTCATTGAACGATACAAGTTTCACTGATTGAGCAAGTCGCTGCGCGGTGTGTATGTACCGTTTCTGTGGGTCTGAGTCTGAATGGCGGGGATTGTTGAGCAGCTGCGCGTGTATAAGCAAGTGTGCCAGAAGATTCGAAGCATCTTGGTCTCCGGCAGGGGAGATGTCGTAAGCCCGGCTGCCATTGGGAGGACTCTTATCGATATGGATAGACTGCGACCCATACCTATTCTCCAAGAGAGCAACGGAGTGGTACCGCCAGCTGAGTTGTCTTGCGACGGAAGGAGCGACGAATGCCCATTTGTCGAACAAGCGGAAGGATGGACAGTGGAATACCACGAGGCGCGCTGCGAGGTACAGTTAAAGCGCGTCCATTGTATACTCTGCGTGTGTTTACGTAGTTACATGAACTGCCCCCGACTCCTTTGTTTGATCCTTGCGTGCAAAATTTGTTCTTAGTTGTTTAATTGATCGGTTGTACTTACAAAATCACGCACACGCACTCCACACGCGCGTTTAGGTTTGTGGAACCTTGGGGGTGTGCTCATGCCCGAGACCAAATCTTAACGTGGACCTCCACCCCCTGGCCGAGGCAGCGTATCGCCTCCATTTCTATCAGCAGGAGCATTGGAACTATTTTACCGACGAACCAGATATTGGCGCCTGTGTGCTCTCAGTCAAGCAGCAGCCATCAACTGGACATTTTAGGTGGGTACACACACACACACACACACACACACACACACACACACACACACATACACACACACACACACACACACACACACACATACAATACATTCGGTGTGTGAATGGCGCCTGTGTACACGACATCTTGCAAGAAGTTAAGGGTTGTGTACAAGTATAACATTATTGCTATATGTGAAAAAATGAAGTCACAATATGGGGCGTAGCAGCCCAGCGTGCCGTTATCTAATCGGAGGTCAATCCTTCGTGTACACAAGATGCGTCTGAGCGTTGTGGCCAGACCAAAATGTAATATAAGAACCAATTGTGCACCCAAAAGGTGGACCTCCTTTGAACACATCACACACCCTTTGTGGTGGGTCCGCGACCAATGGTTGCATGATAAGATGTATACATACTTGTACATGTACATGTACATTGCACAAGAGCAGTTATGGCGCAAACGAAGTGTGGCTTCGCACTTGTTACCAGCTGCTTAGAGGTGGCGTGTGCTGCTTGCGGAGTTTGTCAAAACGGAACACCTGCTTTCCTTATTCCATATTTAGAGTGCCATTTTTAGACACTTGTTTACACAAGCTGTCAATACATTCATTCATAAAAACAAAAACAAATGCTAGCTGTTATTGCTGAATTATAAATTGTCATCCCCTTTCTCCCACATGCAAATCCACACATGCATGCATACATACATACACATATACATGCATGCACGCACACGCACGACATACATACATACATACATACGTACATACATACATACGTACATACATATATACACACACACATGTATACACACACATACATTCACACACATGCACACACACACACACATGCACACACACACACACATGCACACACACACACATGCACACACACACATGCTTATGTACTCCAGGATTCTCGTGCGTTCATCAGACCACTACCTTCATGGTCTAGTCTCAGCTCCCGAGCTAGGTGCTAGCAGGTATGATCGTGAGGAGGTGGTCTCAGCCATTGGGAAGGAGATGAACCTTCTTGTGTATTTCAAGCCTGCCACTATACCCAACCTCCAGGAGGAGCTGCTCAAGATTGATGAGGTATGCTAAAGTATTACATGATTGTTACATTTACTTATGAATGTCACCGTTAGACCTTTGTGAAAGCAAATCTCAAGGTGGGCATACTGAAAGTGAAAGAAGGTCAACGCACTGAAGAAGATATATTCGCCAACGGACAAGAACGTGGCCCATTTGAGGAGTTTTTGAACATCATTGGTAAGATTTTGACTTGGCAGCCTTTGGGGCCTTAGTGATGCTTCACATGGCGTGTGCTTTGTGTTTGAAGGCAATAGAGTCAAGCTGCGTGGTTTCAAGAAGTTTCTAGGGGGCCTTGATGGAGAGAGAGACATGACAGGGGAGGACAGTGTGTTTGCTGAGCATGAGGGACTCCAGCTCATGTTCCACGTGTCCCCCCTGATGCCCTTCACGCCTACTGACCCACAGCAGGTGAGTTAAGCATCACTAGTCTGGCTACCTGGAGGATATTTCGATTTGCTCTTCTTTTTTTGTGGAGGGTGGATGAGGTGTTTTTTTTTTGTGGAGGGTGGATGAGGGGGGAACTATCATGGCAGTGGGTGCTAAGAGTAACTATTGCATTTTTCTCCCATCTCACCCTTGCCTTTCACCCCCTAGGTCAATAAGAAGAGGCATGTTGGAAATGACATTGTGTGTCTTGTGTTCTTGGACAATGCTCAAACTGTCTTCAACCCATCCTGGGTTCGCTCCAACTTTATCCATTGTTATGTGGTTGTTCAGCATACCATTGTTGCACATGGCCAGCCCATGTACAAGGTGCGTGTTTTGTATGTGGTGTAAGCATGTATGCGTGTCGTGTGTGTTTACATCACATTTTACATCACGTTTGCAACCTTTGTCTTGAATATGTGTGAACTATGTTTGTGGTGAATTCTTGTTGGCATGTTGTGCGAATGCATGTGTACATTGTGTCATGTGGCATGTGTACACGATAAACTGTGTACCCCCCATTCTGCAAGCATTATATGTACACTGGGAAGTCTTACATAGGCTTGGGGTCTATGGGTACAGTCATTGGACCAGGATCAAGTTCGGTGGTTTGTCTTTTGTGTTGCCATTGTACCCGTGACAAATGGATTTTTGTGCTTGCCCATATGGTTGCTATGGATGCATCCTATTCCCCCCTCCATTCAGGTTGCCGTTACCAGGCGTAGCAATGTGCCTCTCTTCACTCCTGAGCTGAGACACATGAGTGCCTTTGCACACAGCACCACCCTGACTTCCTTCCTGCATGCCAAGATCATCAATGCCGAGAGGGCAAGCTATCATGCCCCCAAGTTCATGAGGCTCACTGTGAGTGACTTGTGAGGGGGAGGGGTGGGAGAGGAGGGGTGGGATGGGAGAGGAGGGGTGGGATAGGAGAGGGGATGGGAGAGGAGGGGTGGGATAGGAGAGGAGAGGTGTGATAGGAGAGGGAGTGGAGGGGTGGGATGGGTGCGATGGGAGAGGAGGGTGGGATGGGTGCGATGGGAGAGGAGGGTGGGATGGGTGTGATGGGAGAGGAGGGGTGGGATGGGAGAGGAGGGTGGGATGGGAGAGGAGGGTGGGATGGGTGTGATGGGAGAGGAGGGGTGGATGGGTGTAAGTGATTTGGTGATAGTGATTGTGTAAACTATGGTGGAAGTTGATGGTCTGTGTAAACTGTGGTGATAGTGATGGTCAGTGATAACTATGTGCAAGTATGAATTTTATTTGTGAGGCAGCCTGGTGATGTGTGGATATGCTTGTATGGTGGTGGCTGGCGTATCACACTTGATGTCACATGACTGCTTCCTGACTGATAATAGAATCGCGCTCGTGCTCAGCTGTTGGTGGAGCTTGTGGCCAACCTGACAGAACACACCATAGCCTCCAAGCAGGGACGGGCAACTCGCAAACTGTCAAAGCATGGAAACTGGCTACCTCTTGGAGCCAACAGGTCAGCTGGTGGAGGGAGGGAGGGGAGGGAAGGGCCAAAGATGGTGTTCACATTTTAACCCCCTTGCAGACCTCCTAGTCCACTTCTAGACAGTGTCAGAGAGAAACACTCCGATTTTGACCAACTAGGAACAGATTTTAATGCATCACTTCGAGGATCGGAGCTCACTGATGTGGTCTTTCTTGTTGGTGAGCATGTACCCTCTCCCGTAGGTACCTCCTCCATATTCATGAACATTATATCTCTCACCAGGTGAGGATCAGTCACCTATCTATGCTGTTAAGGCTGTTCTCTGCTGTCGAAACCGGTAAGAACCCCATTGGTGCATGTCAGTAAGAACCCCATTGGTGCATGTAGGTAAGAAGCCCATTGGTGCTTGTCAGTAAGAACCCCATTGGTGCATGTCAGTAAGAACCCCATTGGTGCATGTCAGTAAGAACCCCATTGGTGCATGTCAGTAAGAACCCCATTGGTGCATGTTGGTAAGAACCCCATTGGTGCATGTCAGTAAGAACCCCATTGGTGCATGTCAGTAAGAACCCCATTGGTGCATGTTGGTAAGAACCCCATTGGTGCATGTTGGTAAGAACCCCATTGGTGCTTGCCGGTAAGAACCCCATTGGTCCATTGGTGCATGTAACAAGCAATGAGTATACCATAGTGGCTGTGTTGGGACGTTGGAGTACAACCTTACGGGAGTGTTTTGGATCATCTGTTTGCACACTGTGTTGCCTGTAGCTGTGTCGACATCCTGAACCCATATGACCTTCCCAGGCTTTCCCTAGTAGCTTTTTTGGAGCCATGTTTTGAGCTGTTTGCATGTTCTGTTATTAGTATGTATATGTGACATATCACATGACCGATCCCTGTGGTATCACATGACCAGTATTATCTGACCAATAGTATCTATTACACGAGCAATGTCTGTGTCCTGACCTTTTTCTTTTGTGTGTGGACAGAGTCTTCAGGCACATGTTAAAAGATGGCAGCTCTCCTTTTAGTCCAATGAGCCGCAAACGTTTTGCTAGCTCTCCTTCCTCCAACCACCACATGAGTCCTCGGTTCGGCAGAAAGGGGACTGCTCTAGGTGCCAAGCCTTCCCGCCTCCCCCTCTCGGGAGGGAGGAAGAAGGATGACCTACAGTCCAAGGCACTGCTGAGTGACCTAGCCTCCCCTCAAGAATTGCTGGAGGAGCAATGCAGTCTGATCCCCAAGGATAAGGTGTGCATGTGACCTTCCCTTACACCCTCCTCCACTCACACCCTTACCCCACTTGCATCCTTTCCCCCTCCCAATACTACACCCTCCCCTCCTCCACTTCAGTCCTTCACACACAATGACACACACACACAGTGACACACACACACAGTGACACACACACACAGTGACACACACACACAGTGACACACACACACAGTGACACACACACACAGTGACACACACACACAGTGACACACACACACAGTGACACACACACACAGTGACACACACACACAGTGACACACACACACAGTGACACACACACACAGTGACACACACACACAGTGACACACACACACAGTGACACACACACACAGTGACACACACACACACACACACACACACACACAGTGACACACACACACACACACAGTGACACACACACACACACAGTGACACACACACACACACACAGTGACACACACACACACACACAGTGACACACACACACACACACAGTGACACACACACACACACACACAGTGACACAGCACTTGACACACACACAGTGACAAACACACTTGTTCACCGCCTCTTTGTATATGCCTCCCTCTCCCCCTTACAATACTGCATCTCCCCTTACAATTCCTTCACACACTCTCTTTGTTCACCTCTCTATGTACCCTCCCCCTCTCACTTCTCCACCTCACCACTATTTAAACCAATGTGTTCTCTTTCTTAGTATGTCATTGAAGGCTTCACCAAGGAGGTCTTTGGTGAACTCATCAATTATCTGATGACTGGGTCCTGTGTTATATCGCCTTCTAATGTGGTTGGGTTGGCATGTGCGGCTGAGAAGTACGAAGCCCCTGAACTGAAGCAGGCATGCACCCAGAGGTTTGTGCAGTGTCTGTCTGTGGCCACCGTCTGCTCCATATTGACACAACTGGAGAAATACGTGGCGTTTTCTGCGGCAAAATCGATGGTTGTGAAGTCTCTGGAGTTTGTGGATACGAATGCGGAGAGCATTCTCACGTCGAAGGACTTCCTTTTCCTGTCTGAAAACATGGTCCATCTGGTGCTGGGCAGAGATGCCAATGTGGAGGAAATAGTGAAGGTCAAAGCTGCCCTGGCCTGGGGTGAGCAGAATGCTAGACCAGAAGGTAAGAGAGAGTGTGTGATGAGTGAGAGTGAAAGGGTGTGAGTGAGTGGGTTGAGTGGTCACCGATGAGCGAGTGAGTGAGTGGTCAGTGAGTAAGAGAGTGAGTTACTAGTGTGTGGATGAGTAGGTGAGGGGGAAGGGAGAGATGAGAGGGGGTGGAAGGCCACCTTTAAAAGTTTGGTGGTTACCTGGCTGACTGCTGTCTCCTCCTTCCCAGGCCCAGATTTTAAGGCGCTCGTTACACCTCTGGTGAAGCATGTGAGGCTTCACTTGATTGAAGCACAGGACATTATGAAGGTGTGTGAATGGTGGTGGAGGAGGAGGTGGGAGGCTGGAGGTGGGAGGCTGTGGAGGCTATGGGGAGAAGTGGGGACTATGGGGAGGAGGTGGTGACGGGGAGGGAGGCAGGGAGGAGGTGGGTTACAGGGAAGGAGGAGGTGGAGTACTACATTACGGAAGAGCATTGAAACCTGCACGCATTCTTATTGAGGTACCTTGAGGTGTTGGGAAGGAGGAAGGATCATGATCCACCACAAGCATTTCATTCTGTGTCATGTAGTGCGTGGTGATGAAAGGCCGAGTGAAGTAAACAGTAAATAGGAGCTCACTCTGTTATGGTTGACCTTCCTTGTAGCTACACAAGTTTATGATATCAGAAATTTCATCCTTTCCCTCTGCAGGTTATTGTGCCTTCGCAAATATTTGACAATGACAAGGTAATGGCTGCCCTGGCATATCAGGTGGACCCACAGTCAGTGCAGCTGGACAGCTACACCATGTTTAGGCCCCGCAAAAAATCAACTGTCCTTAGCTCCAGATAAATCATATTCATGCGCAGTTCCTCTGGCAACTAACCATTTTTATGCACTTCTTTGATCTCTTATGTATTCATTCTATGTACATGTATATTTGTTGTGTTGCGTATGTGAGAAGAAAATTGTGTGTCAAAAAAAAAGATTGGTTGCTTAGTAACGTGTTATTGTTGCTGTCTAATTGGAGCCCTCCAAGAGATGGCAACGCTAACTGAAACAGTACAGAAACCGTTCGTTCGTCCTTCGCGCACGTATGACTACTTATATGGTTAGCACGCGTTTGCGTGGAGTTGTATTTAGAGTAAGGTGTGTTTCTGTTTTAGATCCGAACCATAGCGTTTCCAGCTACCGAGACCATGCAAAAGAAAGCTATAGAGCCCATGCGTCTATGGATAGGATTGTAAGCTTTTTTTGCAACTACCTGTCCTTCCCTTAATCTGCTTGGTGTGCAGAAAATGGTACCGAACTACAAGACAATGTTCAGCTGTCTTCGGCATCACCCGCGTAGCTATATGACTCTTGATGCCACGGACCCCGTCCCCGCACACGTGGATAGGCAGTGGAGGGGCTACGCAGACCAGGCGAGGGAAAACCTCGTAACTTACAAAACGTGAGTAAATTAAATGTAGACACTACTGAAACCGAACGTGTCAATTAAAAGGTTGTCTCATAATACTGAAGGCTTCACTACGCTCCTTTCATCCGGGTACCACCAAAGCAACACGAGGCGGTGGACGTGGAGGGCAGGGACCGCCCTAAGTTCTTCCGAAGACCAGTCATTCCGTTTCTGCCCCAGTTGCCTCCTAATGTTTTACTTGCACCAACAAGGTAAATTTCTTTTTAACCTTCATATGTAGATTACATGTGCTCCTTCAGTGTGGACCCGCTTGTACCTCCCACCACTGAGGCTGGAGGCAGCGGGGAGGTTGCACCCCCAGCTACCAGGAGTGTCCTTGTTCAAACTGATTATCGTGATAGTGATGTTCAGACTGATCCGTACTCACCAGAGTACGTGGTGAGACCAGGATCGCAGCCGGAGCTCTTGACACTAGCCACTTTGTGCTACAGTATGTGTGTGTGTATGTGTGTGTGTGCATGTGTGTATGTGCATGTGTGTGTGTGCATGTGTGTGTGTGTGTGCTTTTGTGTATATACTAGTATGTGCATGTTTTTAAAAATAAATGTGAGTTCATAAGTGAGTTAGTCATCAGTATGCACACAGAATCACGTGTAATGAATGTCAATTTAATTTAGATCATCAGTCAATTGGTGAAATTGATATGCTGTATCTTTATAACACACCAGTTGGTCATTGTCTACTCTCTATGGTACATCCTTTCTTCCATAGAACGAGGACTTCCTGCTGGTCTGGCTGAGGTGGAGATGATAGAGAGGGCTAGAGAGAAGAGAGCCTGGGAAGCCACACTGCCACCACTGAGTGATGCCAGCCAGCTAGAGAAGAGGCGCAAGATGATGGAGGAGCAGGAGAGAAAAGAATGGGCCTTCAGGGAGCATGAAATCGAGGAGTGAGTGTGGAGTATGGGAGTGTGGAGCATGGGAGTGTGGAGCATGGGAGTGTGGAACATGGGAGTGTGGAGCATGGGAGTGTGGAGCATGGGAGTGTGGAGCATGGGAGTGTGGAGCATGGGAGTGTGGAGCATGGGAGTGTGGAGCATGGGAGTGTGGAGCATGGGAGTGTGGAGCATGGGAGTGTTGAGCATGGGAGTGTGGAGCATGGGAGTGTGGAGCATGGGAGTGTGGAGCATGGGAGTGTGGAGCATGGGAGTGTGGAGCATGGGAGTGTGGAGCATGGGAGTGTGGAACATGAGATTGAGAAGTAAGGTGTTCCACACTTAGCTATACCTTCTCCTCCCCTCATTCCACCCTTCGTACCTCTTTTGCTATCATCCATCTTTCCTCATCCACCTCACCCTGCTCCACCTCCTCTCCTCCACCTCTTGCACCTCCCACCTCTACCTCCCTCCACCTCCCTCCACCTCCCTCTCCTCCACCTCCCTCTCCTCCACCTCCCTCTCCTCCACCTCCCTCTCCCCTCCCCTTCACCTTTACCTCCACCTCCCTCTCCCCTCCCCTTCACCTTTACCTCCACCTCCCTCTCCCCTCCCCTTCACCTTTACCTCCACCTTTTCTTACATACACCTCTTACATACACCTCTTACATACACCTCTTACATACACCTCTTACATACACCTCTTACATACACCTCTTACATACACCTTTTACATACACCTCTTACATATACCTCTTACATACACCTCTTACATACACCTCTTACATACACCTCTTCTTACATACTTTACATGCCTCCAGGCTGCAACAAGAGAGGCTGAAGCTTCTCAAGGCTGCACTGGCCCGTCGTGAAACAAACCTGCAGAAGCTAAATGACAGACGTTTGGACCACCTGTGGTAGGTTGTGTGGTGTTTGGGTAATTGTGCACACCTTCTAATGAGGTATACAGGGATTGGGTGGTGAAGAGACTGTACTGTATGGAAGGTGGACTGCATCTTAGAATTAAGGGAAGGGGTAGGGCTTGGTGAATAGGACTTGGGGGGAGGGTCCGAGGATTCCAACTTGGGCAACATTCAAATTATAAAATTAGTATTGCAATCAGTGGTGCTCCAGTGTAATCCCCTCCCCCACCCACCCACCCACCCACCCCGGGTACCCTACCTGGTATTAGCTACACTAATTTGCATGACCACACCCATGAAAGCTGCCAGGCAATGGGGAGATAGGTGGATGGAATATCCTTATATCATAGGAGCAAACGCCAGGCAGAGAAGGAACAGAAGGTTCGTCGCATTCGATCAGAACATGTCAAAGGTATTGTACTACTGTGAAGATCCTCTCTCTCTTCTCCTCCCCTCCCCCTCCCCTCCCCCTCCCCCTCCCCCTCCCTCCTTACTTTGAATCTCACCTGCAGCACTAAGGCAGCTGACAGCAAAGAGGGCTCGGGTCGAAGGTCGCAAGGAACCAAGGGACATCATACAGGAGTATTCAAAGTTTGATTCTCAAGTGTACGCCCCCATGACCAGGATAGGAGTGTATCTTGATGGGCAGGCCGAGAATTATAATGTGAACAGTATCTACACCTCCACCCTAGGAGGTACGTGGGAAGGCGAGGGAGAGAGGGACAGATAGAGGGAGGGGGAGAGGGAAGAGAGGGGGGAGAGGGAAGAGAGGGGGAGAGGGAAGAGGGAGGGGGAGAGAGGGGATGAGTGGTGTGAAATATTGTTGTATTGACAGGGCTGCTGGACTTGGAGACTACACTGCCTACATCTGTCACTAGTCCCCGGTAGGTGAGGTCACTGTGTGGTGTGATGGGCTGTGGCATTGATGCTTTTACAGCATCAGGTCACCCAGTGAATACCAGAGGAACAAGGTGGGGGTGAGAGCTTGCCAAAGTGCAAAGCTTGGAAGGATCTTGGAACAGGTGCACTGTGAATTGCTGGAAGAGAAAAAAGCAAAAGCAGGTTTGTAGTGTTGTGTGTGTGTGTGTGTGTGTGTGTGTGTGTGTGTGTGTGTGTGTGTGTGTGTGTGTGTGTGTGTGTGTGTGTGTGTGTGTGTGTGTGTGTGTGTGTGTGTGTGTGTGTGTGTGTGTGTGTGTGTGTGTGTGTGTGTGTGTGTGTGTGTGTGTGTGTGTGTGTGTGTGTGTGTGTGTGTGTGTGTGTGTGTGTGTGTGTGTGTGTGTGTGTGTGTGTGTGTGTGTGTGTGTGTGTGTGTGTGTGTGTGTGTGTGTGTGTGTGTGTGTGTGTGTGTGTGTGTGTGTGTGTGTGTGTGTGTGTGTGTGTGTGTGTGTGTGTGTGTGTGTGTGTGTGTGTGTGTGTGTGTGTGTGTGTGTGTGTGTGTGTGTGTGTGTGTGTGTGTGTGTGTGTGTGTGTGTGTGTGTGTGTGTGTGTGTGTGTGTGTGTGTGTGTGTGTGTGTGTGTGTGTGTGTGTGTGTGTGTGTGTGTGTGTGTGTGTGTGTGTGTGTGTGTGTGGTGTGTTTTTGTGGGTGTATGTATGTGTGTATGTATGTGTGTCATGTTGTGTTGTGTGTTGTGTGTTGTGGGGTATGTATATGTACATGTATGGGTGTTGTTATTTTTAAATTACCCATTTTGGTATGAGTGTAGTGTGTACCCACATCCCAGTGGCTATAACCACAATGGTGAACTACATGTATGTAGAAAGAACTTATGTAGAAAGAACTTATTACGTGTATGTAGAAAGAACTTATTACGTGTATGTAGAAAGAACTTATTACGTGTATGTAGAAAGGACTTATTACGTGTATGTAGAAGGGACTTATTACGTGCATGTAGAAAGGACTTATTACATGTATGTAGAAGGGACTTATTACGTGCATGTAGAAAGGACTTATTACGTGTATGTAGAAGGGACTTATTACGTGCATGTAGAAAGGACTTATTACGTGTATGTAGAAGGGACTTATTACGTGCAGTGTGTTCTCACCATATTTGTGATGCAAGTGACGCAAGTATGTGTCATCAGCAGGGCAGAATAAGTGATATTTTAACCACCATATGACTGTCCATGTGAAGTGGCATTGGTTAGTGTGTAGGGACGTGGTCATGTAAAATTCCAACCTTTAGGTACAAAGTCTCCAAAACCATTGCGATATCTTGAGAAAGTGGTGAAGCCGATCCCACGTCCCCCTACACCAACTGTGGATGCACCTACTGCCGTAAGTACATCTCTCTCTCCCCCCCCCCCCCCCCCCCCCCACACACACCCTACCATTCCTCAATGCCCTCTTATACAGGAGTCAGAGGAAGTGGAGTTGGCTGTGATATTGCTACAACGTGTTCTAAGGGGACGAGCTATTCAAACCAAGGTACATATCCAGGAGATGGTGGGTATGTGTAGGAGATGGTTAGATGTGGTGGGTATGTGTAGGAGGTGGTTGGATGTGGTGGGTATGTGTAGGAGGTGATTGGATATGGTGGGTATGTGTAGGAGATGGTTGGATGTGGTGGGTATGTGTAGGAGATGGTTGGATATGGTGGGTATGTGTAGGAGATGGTTGGATATGGTGGGTATGTGTAGGAGATGGTTGGATATGCATACTTGGTGATACACTTCTCCACTTGCAGATGTTTGAAGGGAAGGAGCGACGCAAGGACCTCATACGAGAGCTTAGGACAACGCATGCCCTCCAGGCCCCTGAACAGAAGGAGAAGAGACAGCAGGATGAGGAAGTGCTGGCCTTACAACGCAAGAGGGAGGCAGCTGAGCATAAGGTGAGTGTGGAGAGGGTCAGGGCCATGAGTGGTATTAGGCAAGGTGAGGAGAGGGCAGAGAAGAAGGGAGGATGTGGAGAAGGGAAGGGAGGATGTGGAGAAGGGAAGGGAGGATGTGGAGAAGGGAAGGGAGGATGTGGAGAAGGGAAGGGAGGATGTGGAGAAGGGAAGAGAGCATGTGGAGAAGGGAGGATGTGGAGAAGGATGGATGTAGAGAAGGGAAGGGAGGATGTGGAGAAGGGAAGGGAGGATGTGGAGAAGGGAGGATGTGGGAAGGGAGGATGTGGGAAGGGAGGATGTGGAGAAGGGAGGATGTGGAGAAGGGAGGATGTGGAGAAGGGAGGATGTGGAGAAGGGAGGATGTGGAGAAGGGAAGGGAGGATGTGGAGAAGGGAAGGGAGCATGTGGAGAAGGGAGGATGTGGAGAAGGATGGATGTAGAGAAGGGAAGGGAGGATGTGGAGAAGGGAAGGGAGGATGTGGAGAAGGGAGGATGTGGGAAGGGAGGATGTGGGAAGGGAGGATGTGGAGAAGGGAGGATGTGGAGAAGGGAGGATGTGAGAAGGGAGGATGTGGAGAAGGGAGGATGTGGAGAAGGGAAGGGAGGCTGAGAAAGATGGTGGAGAGCTTTCAAAGGATAAGGGAGATATCCTACATAAGTGTGCTTAGGATTTGGTAGAGGTTATAATGCATGTGTGTAGGGTAGTCTTCTGGTTGCCTATAGGAGCAGATATTACTGGATGCTACAGAAGTGGGTCCAGCCCTACTGGTAGGGGAACAGTTGGACTTCCTGAACAAGGAGTTACAGCGCCTGCATGAAGAACGTCGCATTCATGCGTATGTGATGTTGGCTGAGCGCCAGCGGCGCATGCAGGAGGCAGAGGAGAGTGGGCAGAGGCAGCGTGAGGAGAGGGTGAGAAGGATAGAAGACGAGGTGTTTAAGCAGGTCAGTCCCTCCTAATTAGAGCACACTCTTTTGTCACAGTCACTTACGTCTTTGTGCAATTATTTGCTGTGGCAATATAAAGGCACTTGTTAGGCACCATGGCCTGCCTTCTGATGCCCTGTGTTCAGCATTGTAAGCTGGTGAGGACAAGAACAAAAAAACTTGAGTGGAGGCAAATAATAATTGCATCCGCACTGAAGGCACAGTGCCCATACTAAGCACATGTTCAGGAATGCTACTACACATACATATGGCTAGCTCGGCCCCAGGCCCTGTTTTTGTATTAAATTACGGGGGTGGAAAATAGGGCCTGGTGTCCATTGGCAAGGTCCTAGCGCGCATGCACTAGCCATTACCAAGAAATTTGGTAATTGTATACTTTTGTAATTGAAGAAATGAAAATCTATGGACAATGTATATACGATGCTCGTAGCAATAGCCTGGGATGAGGAAAAGCTAGCACTGAGGAGATAGTGTACAAAAAGGTTTGTAAAAAAGTAGATGATTACCAAGTCTCTTGTTAATGGCTAGTCACCAGGTCCTACTTTCCACCCCTTTAATTTAATATAAAAATAGGGCCTGGGGATGTGAGGCTAACATATGGAGGCTAACATATGGGCCTGGGGATGTGAGGCTAACATATGGGCCTGGGGATGTGAGGCTAACACATGGGCCTGGGGATGTGAGGCTAACATATGGGCCTGGGGATGTGAGGCTAACATATGGGCCTGGGGATGTGAGGCTAACGTATGGGCCTGGGGATGTGAGGCTAACATATGGGCCTGGGGATGTGAGGCTAACGTATGGGTCTGGGGATGTGAGACTAACATATGGGCCTGGGGATGTGAGACTAACATATGGGCCTGGGGATGTGAGGCTAACATATGGGCCCTGCCTGTAATAGATTACTACCACCTCCAATCATGGGGGGAGGGGAACAGCCTGTGCATTAAAGCAATGATCTGTGGAGCAATAATTGAAAAGAAATTGTGTGATGTGGTGGGCTATTAAACTTAAATGTAGCTGTTGTACCATCTTGATAAAATCTAGTCCATTTGTAATTAATAATTAGTAATCACAGGTCATAGTTGTAGGTGTTTTTAATTATTGGAAGCAAAGGAATAAGAGTGTATTCCTTTCCTCCCCACACTTGATTACCCTCCCACCCCATGAACAGACCCTCCCACCCCATGAACAGACCCTCCCACCCCATGGACAGACCCTCCCACCCCATGAACAGACCCTCCCACCCCATGAACAGACCCTCCCACCCCATGAACAGACCCTCCCACCCCATGAACAGACCCTCCCACCCCATGAACAGACCCTCCCACCCCATGGACAGACCCTCCCACCTCATGTACAGACCCTCCCACCCATGAACAGACCCTCCCACCCCATGAACAGACCCTCCCACCCCATGAACAGACCCTCCCACCCCATGAACAGACCCTCCCACCCCATGGACAGACCCTCCCACCTCATGTACAGACCCTCCCACCCATGAACAGACCCTCCCACCCCATGAACAGACCCTCCCACCAAAGCAGCCATATGTGTAGCTTTAAGCTCAACCCTCCTGCCTAGCACAGGCTCCTCCTACCTAGAGCCCCCTGCCCCCCCTCATATTATCACATACAATTAGAGGTGGATGTCTTTAATGACGTCACTTCCAGCCACTCCCCCCCTGCAGATGATGGCTGTGCACCAGAGCACAGTGGACCAGTATCTGGAGGATGTCATCTTGAAGTCAGTGCAGAGAAATGCAGATGACCAGTCCAGGGATGAGATCCATAAACAGGCTGACCTCATCAATGCTGTGGCACATGATACCGAGCTTACGTAAGTCTGGCTGCTTACCTCTTCCTCTCCCTCCCTCCCTCCCTCCCTCCCTCCCTCCCTCCCTCCCTCCCTCCCTCCCTCCCTCCCTCCCTCCCTCCCTCCCTCCCTCCCTCCCTCCCTCCCTCCCTCCCTCCCTCTTTCCACCCGCTCCCTCCCCATTGTGAATTCCTTATATTTCTTACATAGGGAACTATCTGGAAAAGAACTGGTTGCAGAAATGGTGTACACATTTTTGCTCCCTGAGGTTGAGAAGCAAACCATAAGAGAGCGAGGTAATTGGATGACAGTGGTGATGTGGTATGTGTGTGTGTGCATGTGTGTGTGTGTGTGTGTGTGTGTTGCCATGTGAATAGGATGTATATTTTCCCTGATAGCTAAGGGATTACATGGTAGCCAGTAATGAAGAGCAATATATTGTGATGCAAGATGTGTTGTGTTCCCAGGCACACAGCAATGCCAGATCTCCCTGATAGACATCTTCCATCTTTTCACACAAAACTTACAATCAGCTTGTTTTTGTGTCTGATTAAAATGAACAGTGGAAATTAATATTGCTTTATTCCCTCCAATGAATGTACTTTAAATCATGGCCAGCTACACTTAGTTGTATAAACAGTCATTTGGATAGTGATTCTCATAAATTTGCATTTTTATTTATAATACAGTGAGTTGTATATATGTATGGGGGGGGGGGGGGGGGGGGGGGGGTATTAATAGGAGATGCATTTGTAGAGTGAGCCGATGTATGCTTTTGAGTGTGTGTACAATTACATTTATGTTGATCTGATGATTTCAGTACGGCGACATCAGCAGAGGCATCTCTTGGCGGCCCACACTATCATCCACAATGAGATAGGCAAGAAGGAATAAACGTCATATTAACCCTCTGATACATGTATATAATTAACCCTCTGATATATGTATAATTAACCCTCTGATATATGTATATAATGTATTATATGGTGGCCTCCAAGTGTGTGCTTATTTGTTTGCTGTGAACGTTGCTGTAGCTCTATATGTATACTCTCCACTGATCTCCACTGATACATGTGGAAATATGCATGGTTTTGAAGAGTATCTCAAGTTAATTGTGTAGCGGAGTTTAGCCTAGTAGCGGTTTCGGGAGTCTTATTGAAGGGACGGGACTTCACCGCTCATGTATCAACAGATCAAAGCTGAGAGGCCACAGCAGCAAATATACGAGAACAGACGGGCTGTCCCCCGCTACCTGTGAAAACAGCAGCTGCTACAATGAATGATTACAACACAGGTGTCAGCACTCATCCAAACATAATAGACAGGTCTGAGCTGATCATGCATAGCTTACTCCTGGTCCTTTACACGTACATCAGACACGCTATCCATGTTTTGTATTAGAACTCCCGATCTTCCAAACAATCCGACTGGCTCCTTGAAAAAGCGAGTCCGCCTTATCCACGAGCAGAGACGGTCAACAAAGTTTCTCCGTACTTTTCTTGAAAGGAGGACGAAGAGGAGAGCATTCGTTATTCCTTGACCTGTGTCTCCGACGTCCTGTAATTTTAAAAATTAATTCTCGAGCTCGCATGTTGAGCGAACTTACGGAAAGTAATGCTAGTGCGTATTTGATCCAATCGGGCACGCTGTGCCTGTTAGGGTTGTAAATTAGTACTGCTATTTGCAGAGAGCGCCAGATACGCAGTGCAATAAACGCTGCCGGAAAAACGGCAAATTTGGTATCCACTTTTTGTAGGATCGAGCTGCGGGTTGCGTCTGTGTACTGTCTAGACTGACTAGACATCTATACATATTGGAAGTAAAGTATATGAGCCATGTAGTACAATACTAACAACGATGGTTACCTCATTTCTGATCTCAGTGATCTGGGCGCGAATGGACACGCTCAGTGCACTGATCACTATGGCAGCCGTGTACGTCGGCAAATCGTTTCCGAACACGGCCGCTACGATATCTCTTTGTTTTGTTGTAACGTCCTCGTAGATAATGTTGCAGTTGGCCAGGTGGTTATTGTAGCCTAGCCTCTGTGTGGAAAGCAACCAGATCACGAAGAGGACCGGGAACCCGTAGTCAAAGACGTATGAGAATCTGAGGTGGCGTGAGACGTCAACGCTACTGGTCAAAACGAAATATAAGTGAGCTGACAAAGTAGCGGACCACAGAATGGAACTGAAAGCACAATAGAGAGAAGCGGACGCCAGTAACCTGCACACGGTCGCTTTGCTGCTGCTGTTGGCCAAAACGGTATCCTCATAACTCTGGCCAAAGTAGATGGCCCCTCCTAGAAGATCGGAAAGCCCCGCCCCCAGGTTAACGATTGACAAGTGTACCAGGATCTGCCTGGTTTTGCTGCGGGAATTTTTGAAGCAGGCATAGGATAGCACGATCGACGCGGAGCCGACGATTGAGAGCACGCAAGTTAACAGTACCATAACGCGCAGAACTGTTCCCTTTGGCTTGAGTCCAATTGACTCCGCAGCATACATTGTTGCTATCCAGCACTATACTCTTCTTGCTGATGCGAAGTCAGTTGGCACATGGCGCATACCAGCATATATAATTCTACTTGTCACGTGCTATGGAGCGATGTACATGTACGTGTACGTACGTGTATTCTTTTTAAAAAAAATTGATTACAAATTACCTCAGTTGGATGAATTTAGTGCCGGGTCCCCAGACTACTTTTCATTGTGGGATACCCACACCTTTAATATACGCGCGTAACGCAAGCAACTGTTGTGTATGTTCATTAACCCTAAAAATAATCCTGCTCTGAATGTTGAAACACAGATAGATGTAAATGCAAGTACAAGACAATACTATACCCTCATCACACCCACACTCTGCCCATACTATACATACTAAAACAATATGTGACCAATTGCAGTGGGATGTACCTTTCGTCGTCTAGCTGCTAAGTGTGCTAGCATGACAGTTATGGAGCGCACGGGTGCTTTACTATCCCCAGTTCAACTTGGGTATGGCACTCCCCTGGGTGCAGAAGCTGCTGCCCACTCTGCTAGACGTTACCTTGCTGACCTCCATCCAGATCATGTCATCCTCAAGCTAGACTTCAAGAATGCATTTAACAGCATAAGGAGGGATAAAATGCTTGAAGTTGCTAAGCTACACACCCCAGAGCTGTTCCCCTTTATCTACCCTGCTATTCAGCCTCTTCTTCCCTCTATTTTCATGACACCATCATCAGCTCTGCAGAAGGGGTACAACAAGGTGACCCTCTTGGTCTTTTGTTGTTCTGCCTTGTTATCTTTCCTTTGACACAGATGTTACGTTCTGAGTTTTGTATATTCTACCTTGATGATGCAACCTTAGGTGGCAATGAGGCAGATGTATGTGATGATTTTAAGATGATTGAAAGAGAAGCTGCTGCCGTTGGTCTGGAGCTTAACCATCACAAATCAGAACTCATCTGTGCAGATCAAGCTGGTCTTGCTCTTTTGCAGCTGGCACCTGACCTTTGTAGAGTCAGGCCCAACACTGCCACTTTGCTGGGCTCACCAATTGGTTCGTCTGTTGATGAAGCATTGCTCGATATAGTGGAAGCACTCAGGAAAATGAAATCTCGCCTGAGCCTCCTGAGCAGCCAGGATGCCTTGATTCTGCTCCGCCACTCATTTGCCATCCCTAAGATTTTGTATATCCTCAGGACAGCTCCTTGTCTTACATCTCCTTGCTTGGCGGTTTATGATGCTGAATTGCGCAGCACTCTGACTGAAGTTCTGAATATTGATTTTTCTTGTGAGTAAGCTTGGTCCCAGGCCACTCTGCCAGTCTGTTTTGGTGGTATTGGGGTTCGTAGAGCTTCTCAGCTTGCACCTTCTGCCTTCTTGGCCTCAGCTGCTGGTTCCTACGACCTCATCAACCAAATTTTGCCTGCTCGGTTTTCTGACATTCCATACTTAGCTGTTGATGCCGCTGTTATTCAGTGGAGAGAGGGTCACAACAATCCACCTCCTGTTTCCCCTTCATCTTCCAGACAAAAGGCATGGGACCTCCCTCACGTGGAAGAGACATATGTTCAGCTCCTACAAGGTGCCTCTGACTGCAGGTCTCGTGCCAGGTTACTGGCTGCAGCCACTAAAGAGTCTGGGGCCTGGTTGCATGCCCTCCCTGTCTCTTCCCTAGGCCTGCGAATGGATGATCACACAACCAGGATAGCTGTTGGTCTCCGTCTGGGTACACCTGTCTGCCAACCCCACATCTGCCACCACTGTGGAGGCCATGTTGATGCCCTCGCTACTCATGGGCTCAGCTGCATCAAAAGCCAAGGTCGTTTTTCAAGACATGCTGCTATCAATGCCATCATACATAGGTCTCTAGCAGCAATTAATGCTCCATCCACACTTGAACCCATCGGCCTATACAGATCAGATGGCAAGCGACCTGATGGTTGTTCCATTGCCCCATGGAAATCTGGCCAGTGTCTTGTTTGGGACTTTACTTGTGTGGACACCTTCGCAGCCTCATACATAGCAGATGCCACAAGGGAAGCTAGAGCTGTAGCCACAGCTGCTGAAGCCAGGAAGAAGGAGAAATATGCTCTGCTATCCAAATCCCACCATTTTGTACCAATTGCGATTGAGACCTCAGGTGCCCTTGGCCCTGATGCTCTCAGTTTGCTCACTGATATAAGCAGGCGTCAGCAGAGCATCACACACAATCATCAGTCCCTCTCATTCCTTCTCCAGAGAGTATCAATTGCACTACAGCACGGCAATGCTGCCTCTGTATTGGGCACCACAATTAGCGTGTAGTGTATATAGTGCATGTATCCCTATATCAGTGTATTTGTGTATGTCCATTTATCCCGTTTCTAATTTAAAAAAATAAAAAAATAAAAAGTAAATTCATTTATTTATTTATTTATATATTTTTGCATTGTGTTCTAATTGTGTATCTCTAGATCATAGTAGTTACTGCTGTATTATAATAATGATTATTTTTAAAGATATAACACTAGTACAAGTTAGTTACAGGATAACATGAAATAATTTTTTTATTATTATTCGCTTAATAATCTCTACATGTACTAGTACATGGCCTACAGCGACGAAAACACAGGAGTCCGTGTTGTCGTAGGGATCGTGTGTGCCCTCACCATCCTCGGCTCCGTTATCATCATCGTCTCCTACCTCTGCTTCCGCTCCCTGCGCACCAAAGCCAGACTGATCCTCCTCCACCTCTCCGTCATGGACCTTGTCGTCGGGGCGGCCAATCTCATAGGCTTGCTGGTCTTCTACCGCTACTACGACGTGACCAGCAACTCTTTCCCACCGCCGCTGAAACACTTCTGCAAGGTGCAGGCATTCGCAGCGGAATATGCGACTATCTCATCCGTGCTATGGACGGTCAGTCTAGGAGTGTATATGTACGTCTTGACGTCTCCCTCCATGGTCACGCGCACGCTCGACAAGCGGTTCGCGTCTCGTTTCGTGTGGATCTCGTGCCTCGTCAGCTACGGCCTGCCCATGGTGGTTACTCTGTGGTTGCTTCTGACTGAAAGGCTCGGATACTCTCCGGAGGACTCTGCCGGTTGGTGTACGGTGGTTACGTACGACAACTTCACGAAGACAGACAACACATTCGTGTCCTTCATTGGATACGACATGTGGATGTACCTTGCCATCCTGCTCATCACGCTACTCTACATCGCAAGCAAAATAAACCTGCGCTACCAGGTGGGTATACAGGGGCGGATGCAGGAATTTGGCGAGGGGGGGTCCGACATGAATAATTGATGAGGGGAGGGGCGCGCGCGAAAATTTTTGTGGTGTGCATTCCTATTTTTCCACAGATTGTATATACAGGGGGATTGTATGCGTGTATTGACACGTGTAGTACGCTAATATACATTAATTATATTCATCTACAGGTTCGGGGGGGGGGGGGGGGGGGGGTCCGGACCCCCCGGACCCCCCCCCTGCGTCCGCCCTTGGTATAGCAGCTATACCTGGTGTCTTGTAGTAGTACCTACAGTAACAGTGCTTAAAAATTAACTGAATCGCGACAAGCTCAAGTTCATTTTAAAAATTGCAGATGGCATTCGTCAAAGGGATGCAGGATCGCTCAGTATCTGATTACAAGTTTGCACTGATTCCAGTCATTTTTCTGTTCCTCCGGATGTGGACCGCCATTCAGTCACTCATATTGGAAATTTCGTCCAGCCCCCCTCCGAACTGGCTCGCTCTACCTCTGTTGTACCTTACGGTTAGTGCCACAGCGAGGGACGGAGCTGGGGTGCATGGCTGGGCGCGCCTAGTGTTGTTGAGCACTGCATGGAGATAGAATTGTGCAACATATAGTACATCCGCCGTGTGTGATGAAGTTTCTGGGTGGTGTGACAGTTGCACAGTTGGGGTTATACACAAGTGGGTGGAGCTGACCATGTCCTTACTTGAGGATGTTCTCCTCCTTCCTCCTCTTTTTCCTCAGGGCATTGGTGACTCAGCTCAGGGGTTTGCCAATGCTGTGCTATTTGTATGCTTCACCAAGGCAGTCAGGGATGCCTTTTTGCGATCAATCGCATGCAAGAGTTGTCGAAAGCCCGCGGGGTTGTACCAAAAGAAACCTTTGCACACCGCACCTTTTGCTGACCCTCTAACTGCCAGTGACATAACATAGCAGGGTAAAATTATTGCCAATCTATTGGGCCAGGAGCCTTCAGTTGTGTGGTCTTCTCACCTCTCCAGGTTATATCAACAAACTGGTGTTCATGTTTGATAAGGATTGAACTATCACTGTTCTGGACTCCATATGGAAGCATTGTTCAATGTTTGACGAGCGTGTAAATGCTTTCTCTCCTGTTTGTGTGTATGTGTGTATGTGTACATCTACTGCTGATGCTTATTCAAATTTAGATGTCTTTTTGATCTACAGATGATGCACGCACATGCACAACACATACACACACCTTTATCTCTCTAGCCCACCACACAGCACATGTCCACACACCAGCACGATGAGTTTTAAGGTAGGACAAACTACATACACACACATTACATACACACCACCTACCACAATTACCACACACACACACAATAATACATGTATTACATACAACAAACTCCTATATCATGCTTGCTTCACCCAACCCACTGTGCATGTCACTGTCATGACCAACTAGAAAATTTTACAACTTGTCAATGCCACCGTCATCCTACACACAGCAGGGGCCAGCTACCTATAGCTAATTTTGACCCACACCACCTCAAGGGAATAAAACCTCACATCACATAGTGAGGAAAAAACCATGTTAACACAGCTCTGCCCAATGATGATAGAACAAGTAGTGACTTTTGTACCACCTGGGACCACTTGATCCCTTGTGGCTGGCCTGCCTCATTTCTTAGTACAGGGCTGCCACATTCTCATACTTCTTACTCAGAGCCAGCATGCGTAAAGACATCAAACCACCACCAATGTTGGCTTGGGGGGGGGGGGGGGACACACAATGCCTAGAATGCTTACATACACACAAAAACCATCTCTTGTACTACCAAACCACATGGCCTCAGTCCCACCCCCTTTACCTTGCATCAGCATACCAGCATATCAACACCCATCAACAGAGGACCTTCCACAGACAATATTGCATCAGCATACCTGCACATATTAGCACCCACCAACAGCTATATACCCCAACGCTTTTGGCTACACTCGAACTGCATTCGTATAGGAGCATATTTTCTGTCTAATTCGTTCCTCAAACGACAGAAAGGCGCACTGTACTTGTGCAGACTGTATCCAAATAGCCATATGATATGCACTTCACCTCACACATAACACAGAGCTGTTGAGAGACTTGTGATGACTTTGTAACATGACATCATATAACTGAAGGGAATTATGCAAATCTGTTAATAACTATATTTTAAATTCATTTCTTTTCTGTCGAGTCCTTTTCCTCATGGCATATAAGACCTTTCTCTATCAGGTCAGGGACTTCTACAGCCAACCAGGGACCAAGCTTTAGGAAGAACACATTAACATTACACACTGCACCCCCACCCCCACCAAACCACTACAAGCACACACACATAGTCCTTCTGGTAACGTACCCCAAGAGCCATTGCACCCCCACCCCCCACCACCACAAGCACACACACATAGTCCTTCTGGTAACGTACCCCAAGAGCCATTGCGTGGGCTATTCCAAATTTGGGGACATTTCTAGCCCACAAAGGCTTGAAATGGTCCGTCAAACAAATCTTTCCACCCCTGAAAACATAAATTATTAACATTATTAACACACTAATTTACCAGTGCACAAAACATGGAAATTAATGATCATTATAATTGCTGAAGCATTGAACCACACAGCATTCACCACAATTAGTGTTACATTTAATAGTTAGTGGATTGAATCAAGTACATAAATTCAAGCCAATCTTGTGGATTATGTTCCCATGACTACCACCTACCACTCCATGAGTGCATAACCTCCATGTGTGTAAAACAGCCCTCGTGGGTGTAACTATGACTACCACTGTAACTTGAACTCACCTATACATTTTGGCTGTCTTTCCATCCAGCTCAGGAAGAGCTATCTCGGGGGCAGTGGTAGGGTAGGTCACTGGAATCTGATGGTATGAGGGAGGTGTACATGAGGTGTACATGAGGTGTACATGAGGTGTACATGAGGTGTACATGGGGTGTACATGAGGTGTACAAGAGGTGTACAAGAGGTGTACAATAGGTGTACAAGAGGTGTACAAGAGGTGTACATGAGGTGTACAAGAGGTGTACGTGAGGTGTACATGAGGTGTACGTGAGGTGCACATGAGGTGTACGTGAGGTGTGAACATAAGGACAGCAGCAGTAGAATGGGATAAGAGGTGGGGACAGAGGACTGGGGATGAGAGTGGTGTAGTGGACTGGGGACGAGAATGGTATAGTGGACTGGGGATTGGGGATGAGAGTGGTGCAGTGGACTGGAGGTGGTACAGTGGACTGGGGACGAGGTCAAATACCACTCCTACCTCAAATTCAACATCAAACTCATATTTGATAAGACTGTGGATGTACCAGCACTTCCCAAACCACCTGCCAACAAAAGGTAGATAAGATTAGCCACAGTGTAGCTGCAAATTGTTAGTTCACTAGACCAATTGATACTAGTATACTAGACCCCAGTGTTTCAAGAAAATTAAACACGCAGGCTAACCTTATTTTAAGTAATATATACATGTGTATTGCTTACACACTAGAAACATAGGAACAACAAGATTTACTGAGAGAGGCAAGTCCAAGCTTCTATGCATGCCAGTGTGGGTATGAAGGTACTACAGTGTGGGTATGAAGGTACTACAATGTGGGTATGAAGGTACTACAGTGTGGGTATGAAGGTACTACAATGTGGGTATGAAGGTACTACAGTGTGGGTATGAAGGTACTACAGTGTGGGTATGAAGGTACTACAGTGTGGGTATGAAGGTACTACAGTGTGGGTATGAAGGTACTACAATGTGGGTATGAAGGTACTACAATGTGGGTATGAAGGTACTACAGTGTGGGTATGAAGGTACTACAGTGTGGGTATGAAGGTACTACAGTGTGGGTATGAAGGTACTACAGTGTGGGTATGAAGGTACTACAATGTGGGTATGAAGGTACTACAATGTGGGTATGAAGGTACTACAGTGTGGGTATGAAGGTACTACAGTGTGGGTATGAAGGTACTACAGTGTGGGTATGAAGGTACTACAATGTGGGTATGAAGGTACTACAATGTGGGTATGAAGGTACTACAGTGTGGGTATGAAGGTACTACAGTGTGGGTATGAAGGTACTACAGTGTGGGTATGAAGGTACTACAGTGTGGGTATGAAGGTACTACAGTGTGGGTATGAAGGTACTACAGTGTGGGTATGAAGGTACTACAGTGTGGGTATGAAGGTACTACAGTGTGGGTATGAAGGTACTACAGTGTGGGTATGAAGGTACTACAGTGTGGGTATGAAGGTACTACAATGTGGGTATGAAGGTACTACAGTGTGGGTATGAAGGTACTACAGTGTGAGTATGAAGGTACTACAGTGTGGGTATGAAGGTGCTACAATGTGGGTATGAAGGTACTACAATGTGGGTATGAAGGTACTACAATGTGGGTATGAAGGTACTACAGTGTGGGTATGAAGGTGCTACAGTGTGGACCATGCCTTTTTTTTTTCTAGATATATCCAAACTAACTAGAAAATTTCTGTTTTGCATATGTTGCTAGGCAACAAATGCAGAACATAAATTAATCTTGTGCATACACATACTGGCTGTAAAAATAACTGGTTTTCTATCACAGAGGGGTAGTGATCCAGTCATTGATTAATTCATGGCAGAACCGCAGACCCTAGCTGAGAGAATTGAACACTTCCCAAAATGCCTACCCACTTTGGAGGGAGCCAAAAAAATGCATATGTAGAAACATCCTAAAAAGTCTGGGCCCCACCCACCTCCACACTCAATCACACCCTAGCCACGTCCATGAATACTGCTTTGTAGGAGTACATAAGTACTATCAATTCTGCATTGGGCTACATCATTGATAAATACTTCAGGAGCTGCTAATTTCATTACATCGGTTCAAAAATAGCCTGACGATGATTAGACTGCTAAGGTAGTGCCCATTCCACCCTGCTAAGGTAGTGCCCATTCCACCTGCTTCACCAAGGTGCACTGGCTACATGGCGATGCACAGGGGGGGGGGGGGGGGAAAGCTGCCAGATTCGAGTTTTTGAAACTTTTCATACCCCATCGGACACCTCTCCCACAGATAGATCTATGCAGCCACAGTGCCATCAATGCTTTATCACCTGTCCAAAGGAGGTCTGCATTATGTTACATTGTGTTACGTTGTGTTACATAATTACACTACACTCCTTGTAAACGTACGACCATATTTAGAATGCTCGCATAGTCTCCCCTGCTTCCTCATTATGTCCCCTGCCCACCCCCATGATAACTGGATAATGGTTTGAAACATCCTCTACAAAATGGTTCTTATGTGCTGAGAATCAAGACTACACGTATCTGTCGCTGAGTTATCAGTCAGCCATACATATGTACTCTTCAACATAAGCGTTGTTCGCCATTTGCTTGTCCTGGGAAGTCGAAGAACTTAGAAGCATGCTGTAAGTCACTATGTCCCTTCCCCAGTTACACAGCAACGCCCGCACGGTGATTTCGATTCAATATAATGCCCATCGGGTAACTCGAGACCCTTGCGTGCAACACGCTAGCCGCCTGATGAACAGTATTACTTACTTTGTACCATCTTTGTTCGACTC
>OX442423.1:1534001-1695266 GCA_949361645.1 Spongilla lacustris
GTGACCAATTGGACCGCTCAGCCCGCCTGCTGGGTTTAAAAATAATACACCTGGCTCATGGCACCTTCACACTTGCCAGCACTACGCAACAATAAGAGCTCATTGGTACACAGTACATTACCGCCCACTATTGTTTTTCATCACACCTGACTCCACTGCAACAGGATGCCTCCAAACCATACCACGGACTTCTCTGGATCAGATTGAAGGCAGTAGTGTGACGTTATCGTGCGGATCAAGGTGAGATAAATGTATTTTGATTTGTGCTGTCCTTGAGATTCATATCTACACAGCTGTGCTTCACTGGTGGTCTGGTACCTCAATGGCAGCAACGTAACTGGCATGTCACAGCAACCATACCAGACAGTCTATCTCGATCCAACCAGGGCAGGCATGTACGAATGTGCAGCAATGTTGCCAAACGGGACCCTTGTGGGACGCACGTGGGTAGCAAACATTACAGTAGAATGTGAGTTATTTATACAGTGTGTGTGTGATGTATGGTGTATGGTGTACGACACACAATGTGTGATGCATGGTGTGTATGGTGCACGTACATGTGCATGATGTATGGGGAGTGGATGTGTGTGATGTGTGGTATAATATGATATGATGTATGGCATATGATGATGTATGATAGCAAATGTACGTGTGTGCAATTTGTTGATCTGCAAAATTGGCTCCTCTCCTACAGCCATCTTTGCCCCAGCGGATCAGTATGCCCTTATCGGGGAGAGTGCAAACCTAAATTGTTCTGTTACTCTAAGTAGCGCTCAGATATACTGGTTCTCCTTTGAAGATCCATCGGTCAATGGTTCATCGTCGGTCTCCATTGGTGCTGTTGGTGTAGGAGATGACCACCCCTTCATCTGCAGTGTGGTGTTGTACATGTCCACTGTGCTGAGAACAGTGTATCTACACGTCCTGGGTAAGTTATGGGTTAGGGTCAGAGTTTGTTGTTAACCATGGAAGTTAGGCTGAGTGCTCCCATCAGATTCTTTGTTTGGCAATGAAGGGGCTTGCATCTGATTCCATTAGCTTTTTTTCAAATTTTGATTAATGTCATTGAAAAATCAATCGAACACCGTAGTATACATGTGGATAAGAGCAACTCATTGAAAATAAAAGGATAGGCTAGTTGCAAGTCTACATAGTGGTGTGTGTATCCATCTGTGTTCTTGTCATTTCTTGCACACTAATGTGAACAACCTTTTACCACTCCCCTTTTAGCCCTGCCCACCATACAGTCTGGGCCCCCTGCTGTGGTTGAAATCATCTCTAACGTTCCCAACAGTGCTGGGAGTGTGCCTGTGTTCTTCCGGAGCAGACCAGCCAACACCACCACCATCTCATGGTACAAGGACGGGAACAGTCTCTTAGGCGCTGCCAATATTACTACAACCCTTGGTGCCCTGGATGGCAACACTTCCCTCACCTTCCCTCAGGTGATGACGAGGGAAGATGGGGGCGTTTATACGGTTGTAATTAGAAACAGTTTCAGTGCAATACCGTTGAGCTTGAGAACCTGTAACATAAGCTTCATGTTGAGAGTGAAAGGTGAGTCAGGGGGAGGATGAGTGTTATAATGCATGTATAGCAAAATGAAATAAGTTGTCCGTGCTACCCATGGCAATAAGGGATACAAGTGCTACCATAAGGGGGAGAACACGTGTGCATTTAAAAAGTGTTTCAGTGTTTATATCCTTCGTCCAATTTAGTTCTCCCAGTCACTCCTGTGGATGTCAGGGTCTCTACCGTAGACCCTTCCCATGTTACTGTTACGTGGAGCCTGTACCCTCAATTCCCAGAGGAGAATGCGAGCACATTCACTGTGGTACTGCTGCGCCCCAATGGGGACCTGGTGAGCACACTTGACATAGGGGGAGATGCAAGGATGGCTAAGCTGGTGGTGATGCCAGGAACAGACTACGGGCTGAGGCTAACTGCAACAAACGTGGACGGCTATGTGACCACGCAATCAATACCTTTCTCGACACTTCTAGAAGGTCAGTAGGCGGGGTCATGTTTGACCAGTGCAGCAGCTGCCCATTATGAACCCTTTTTTATCATGTGACTCCCATGTGACCCTCATGTGACTGTCATGTGACGTGCAGTATCTGGAGCAGTCATTTATCGTCTCAACTTCACCATGTTTCTTCTGACCGTTAACTTTTCATCTTACAACGGAGGAGTGGATGTCAGGGACGTGAACATTTCGTACAGAGTGGCCGGTGGGGGGACGCCCTGGGGACCCGCCCTTGTGGTCCCAGTTATAAAGTCATCTGCGTTCAGTGTGAGGGCCTTCATTGAAGTGGTTAAGGGCGTGGCTGGTGCTGGGAGGGTGGAGTTCAACATGTCTGCCTTGAATACACTGCCCCTGGAAACATCGCCTCTTGTGTTTACTGAGAGAGTTGGTTAGTTATTATTATTTTCTTCATTTTGTATGTTGCATCTTTACATGTGGTCACATACTCACACACTTCTTATGCTCACATGCACATGTGCGCACGCACACATACACACATGCACACATGCTCACATGCTCACATGCACACATGCTCACATGCACACACACACATGGACGCGTGTGTACACCTGTCACACACCATCTCAGATTTGCCAGGACCTCCTCGCCTCTCTATTGCCAGAGACAGCACCAACCTCACCATCCTGGTGCAGCTGTCAGAAGTAGGATCTCCTCCACTAATTCAAGTTGTCCTCGTGGTGACGACCCTCAATGACCACTGGCTCCTCACCATGTCGGGCTCCTATCTCCCTGGTGACTGTGTACCCTTCACTCTCAGTGTGCTGGCCAATGAAGGCGACTACATGTTTGCTGCATATGCAGTCAACTTTGCTGGACAGGGGCCCTCTAGTCCCCAGACCACATATCCAGGTAAGACGACATGTTGTGCATGGTGTGGTATCGAAGAGACCTGCCCCACCCCCTTCTTTCAACACACTTCCATGCATCCATTTAAATGTTCTTTGTATGTTTTTGGCCGCCTGTGCATCGGTCTGCAGATTCCATGTGGGCCCCTCTCTGGGTCATCATGACGTCAGTTCTGGGTGCTCTGATCCTCTTTGCCTTGGTCTTGATGATATCTCTTGGCTGTGTAAGATGTCTTGGTAAGTAAGCACACACGGCTTCACACGTTTCATGTGGGCTCAATCACCTATCAGCTATCCGACAATAATTAATATGTTTCCACTTCCCTGACTATGGTATATGTATTTGGGCCATCACAATTGATGAGCTTTTTCCACAACAGCTGCTATTACACTAAGCTCTTTAGGTGAAACTATTAAACTGCATTGTGGTGTAATGCACTTCAATTGTAATCACATGCTCATCACCTATCACATGCTCATCACACACCCATCACATGCTAATCCCGCACCATCACATGCTCATCACCTACATCACATGCTTATCCCACACCTATCACATGCTCATCACCTACCACCACATGTGCATCACACACCCATCACATGCTCATCTCACACCCATCACATGCTCATCCCACACCCATCACATGCTCATCCCACACCCCTACACCCATCACATACTGCATCACATCCTCAATTCAGCTGTGAAGCAGAAGCGCTATGCTATCTCAGATGACAGGTGAGTGGTATCGTCGAATTCTCTTGCACCCAACTGTGATTCCTTACAGCATAAGTACTTCCATTCGAATGTATCCTCCACAAAGTTCCAAACATGTGGTCCAACCAAGCCCCGACTACAGTGACACAAAGCCATTTGTGGCATCTATCAGTACTCCATCGGACACTTCTCCCACAGATAGATCTATGCAGCCACAGTGCCATCAATGCTTTATCACTTGTCCAATGGAGGTCTGCATTGTGTTACATTGTGTTACATTGTGTTACATTGCATTATTATTGTGTTACATTGTGTTACTCTCACTATGTTTTGTGTCCGGCTCTTGTCATATCAAACATAAAAAAAAAAATTTACTTTGTCTGTCATCTCCTTGTATTGTTAGGTTGGCCTTACCGATGAATCGTTCAGTGGCCTCCATTCTTCCCAGCGAGTATCGTCATATGCAACATATGTTTGACGTGTGCCCACAGCACAGGTCATCATCACCATCATCATCATCATCAGCCATGTTCTGCCGTTATGTGTGAGTGTGTTTTTAATTTGCAGTGTGATCATCACAAATCAATGATCCGTTATATCGCTTGGTCAGGTGCCCAGACCCTAAAATACGTCTCAGTTGGCGGATGGATTGCATCAGCGCTATAATAATGGCATGCAGGATGGATGAGTTTACTTGTGGGCCTTTCGAAGGTACGCATTGCGAACTACTGCAAGGCCGAAATAAAACCCAGGCGTGAGCTGGGCACGAGGAGTAAGCCAGGGCTATTAAACCGATGAATAATAGCATCAAGAGGCGTGTCCAGCAGTACGTTATGGATGGTTTCACCTCCGAGAACGTTTTGGTGCGTGTGGTCGTCGGGATCACTAATGTCCTCACCATTCTCGGTTCGGCCCTCATCCTCGTCTCCTACCTCTGCTTCCCTTCCCTTCGCACGGGAGCCCGCCTCATCCTCCTCCACCTCTCCCTCATGGACCTTGTGGTGGGGCTAGCCCATCTCGTGGGAGGAGTCTCCGACTTAAACTCCAAGTACAACCTCACGAAGAGCGGGCCGGCGGGTAGGAACACGTATTCGGTGTCGCCCGGGATCGACGTGTTCTGCAAGATCCAAGCCTTTGTGGGCTACTACGCCATCATCTCCTCCGTACTATGGACCGTTTGCCTCTCCGTGTACATGTATCTGCTCAACGAGCACACCCTGAGGATGTTAAACGTAATAAAGTACTACATCTGGCTCGCGTGCGCGGCTTGTTACGGTATTCCCCTGTTTCTGACTCTCTGGACTCAGTTAACGGGGAGGCTCGGATACGCGCCCTACGACTCGGCTGGGTGGTGCACGCTCATAACAAAAGACCCCATTACGCAGCAGGAAAACAGTTTTGTGTCTGTCTTCGGCTTTGACCTGTGGATCTACCTAGCCGTGGTGATCATCACCGTACTGTATGTGTCGAACTCTCTGAACGTCAGATCCAAGGTGAGTGCGTTGTCAGTTACATGTATGGGTAGGTACAAGTACGATGTTTTATTCACAACCGTACTAAGCACTTTATTAAATTGTACATGGCGCATTTATTGTTAGAATGTGTATCCCATGCCCAGAGTAGAATAAAGTATGCAGTTTTGAATGAAATAGACCCCTTGCCGTGTCATCCCGGGGAGGATCAAAACATCAGCGTTTTGGACCAAAACGTGTGCGTTATTCAGAAATTTGTGTATCTACGACGACGATGACATAATCGTACGCCCGCAACTAGGTTCCAAGCATATGATTCGTGTTTCCTTCCAGGGATGACGCGGCAAGGTAGTCTGGCGTAGCCACAACCCTTGCGTATCCACATAGGGTCTGGGGAACTGGCTTGTTCTAATGAGCAATTGTTGCGTTCTACGTCACGCTGCGTCACGTAATGAGGAATGGTTGGGTCAAATTGGCTTGCAAATTGGCAAACAACACCCACGCAAACATGGCAGAAAAGAAGGATCACACCGTTTTAGCGTATAATAATATTATACCCCTGGCAAGCATCCAAGCAGAGATTCTTGTCATATCCGCTGGTAAAACAGCAAATACATCTCTTACGCACACATGGCGGTTGAAGGCAATTTAGGAATGGTTGTGTGGTGACTGAGCTGGACTGATAGAAATGCAACTAGTGCAGGGCCGGCGGAACCGGGTGGGCTGGGTGGGCTATAGTCCTACCAGATTTGGCTGTCGATGCCATTTATAACTATTAATATTAAGGTTATATTGATTAATGTTTTTTAAATTAAATATTTAATTTATCGTTCATTATATTAATACATTGCGCAGCGAGCGCATTCAATGGCTACATTCGAAGCAAAATTACTCGTAGTATCAGATACCCCCCATCAACCAGCAGGTCTTAAATTCCCGCGAAGGGAGATAGAAAGACAGCACAGTAGCTTCCAGCCTATCTGGTTTTCCAAGTGGAAATGGTTACATTACCGCGAGTTGGATGACAAGGTATTCTGTCCTACTTACGTTATGGCTGTCAGAGATTTCAAAATGACTTCAAAAAATGCCGAGGAAGCCTTTCTGACTAGAGGGTACAATAGCTGGAAGGCAGCTACTGATGCATTTCACTAACACGAATCAAGCGATTGCCATGCAGAGAAACTGCAAGTATACTCTACCGTTCACTACAAAAGACATCGATGAAACTATCTCCACTCTTCACGCTCAAGAAAAGGAATAAACATGCATATTGATAATCAATTAATTATATGTAGATGTTAATAAACAGTTTAATGATAGTAATAATTATTAACCAGACAAAAACTTGTACAATACAGATAAACAAGCACATAACGTTAAATTACCTACCACCTAGACTAAATAATATATCAGTAGCCTGCGTCTGAGATGGCCCTTGAAAGAAGAGCCCTCACATTTGCCCTAACAAGGGTCATGCTCAACCTCTGATATAGGGCTGTGACAGATGCAGACTTTGGGCAGTTCTGACGTGTGGCCAAGCGAGAGGCTAGCTGCGATATTGCCCACTTTGCTTCAGTGCCCCAACACCCATAGTTAATGAATATTTATATTAATTAATGATGAATATTAATTAACCTAATGAATATTAATCAGCCCAACCATTATAGCCTTCCGCAGGGCTTGCAGTGGTGGTTGAGTTTGTTAAGTGGACGGAAGGTATTTAATCTTTGGATATGTGACAAGAATCTTTGCTATGGGTAATAATGGATGCTTGCCAAGGGTATTCGACAAGCTAAAACGGTGTGATCGCTCAGCAATAGCCTGTTTAGTCTCTCGGACTTCTTTTCTGCCATGTTCGCGTGGGTGTTGTTTGCCAATTTGCAAGCCATGCATTCCTCATTACGTGACGCAGCGTGACGTAACGTAATAATTGCTCATTAGAACAAGTCCAGTTCCCCAGACCCTATGTGGATACGCAAGGGTGTGGCTACGCCAGACTAGCGGCAAGGGCTCTATAACATGAATTTACTAATGTACCTTTTGAAATGTTCTATGTATAACAGAAGGCACAGCAAAGAGCTTCGATCTGGTCATCCATTGACTACAAGTTCATCTTCATCCCGATTACCTTCGTATTCCTCCGGATGTGGACGTGCATCCTCGATTTGCTTTATTACATTTACGGAAACAGCCCGCTTCCACACAGTGTGGCCGAACCATTTCTGTTTCTAACAGTAAGCGGACTAGTACTCGTAAAATTAAGTTAAACATATAACAGCACCACCCACATACAGACATCAGTTTAATATCTCACCCCCCCCCTCCCCCCTCCTCCCAAGGGTATTGGAGACTCGGCACAAGGGTTCACCAATGCCATACTTTTTGTGTGCTTCACCAAGACTGTGAGGGATGCTTTTAAGAGGGTGCTGTGCCTGCATTGTAAGCGGCATGGCCACCGCGAAGATGACCTCATTAATAAAAGCCAGCGATCGACGACCCTGCTAGAGTCTACAGACGGTAACGTTTCAACAGCCGTCGGAGATTTACGGCTTAAGAATGTGATAAACTTAGAAGATAGTATTAGTAACAATAATCAATGAATTATAGTTTGACAAGTAAATAAAAAACATTCTCTATGAGAAAGTTGGTGGCATATAGGATTTGAAGGCAATGGTGGTGTAAAAAGGAAGGAAACAAGGGTCTAATAATAAGGGAAAATGGAATAGTCCTATATTTAGCACATTTCTACATATAGGATATACATGTAGTATGTTGTTCGTGTGCTAAATATAGGACTATTCCATTTTCCCTTATTATTAGACCCTTGTTTCCTTCCTTTTTACACCACCATTGCCTTCAAATCCTATATGCCACCAACTTTCTCATAGAGAATGTTTTTTATTTACTTGTTTCATTAATTTTTTTTCATACCCGATTATTAATCTTGGCCCCAGACCCGTTCGCAGCAGCGGATGGATTACATCACCGCTACGCGGAAATTGTTACGTACATTTGGGTCTGGGTATGAGACTAAGAAAGAGGAGAGCCTACCCCGTAGCTTAATCGATTCATGGACATGCATGTGTCTAAAACCAAGGTAAAGACATTTGGGCTAAAAATCTGTTGCTATACACTTGTTTAGCCCTTCGATCTGAGAGTATCATGCGGTGCTAGTTCTTTAATCAATGTAGTTCAGTAGTTGTCATCCCAGGAAAGTCAGTCATCACTCTTTTTTGATGTGCAATGTATATGTACTATTATCGCGTCATTAATTAATATTACATTGTTACTATGACTATACCCAATTGGTGCCAATGTCACATGATGCACACTATGACTACAACACAACACAGCAACTAGGTAAAATCCACATTATGCGGCAAAAACAGACTAACTATCCTGCTCCAATACAAACAACTGCAACAGTCCGTTCTGAGTCGCAAAACACCAACATTTTCGAGTCACCACCAGCCATGTCAGCTGAACTCCAATCAAAGACCAAATATAAGCACTCCATTTATTACATTCTGGAGGAAGCTTCAACAAATCTGATCCCTGAAAAGTGTGATGCACCATCACTAACTCCACACACCTACATTTGTACACAACCATCACCAAGTCTGGTCCCTAACTCCACTGAACAATCTTCGCAGTACATGCCATCATCACATTGCATTGCCAACCTAAGCCTCTCAAAAATTTCAGGATCAACATCATTCAAACACTACTGTCATCCTCCTATATATGTAGAGTACACCAGTGAAATAGTGAATCATCATATTTACATCATACCTTTACTTTTAGTTGTGACCTGTACACAGTAAGTGTTCAAATGAAATCTTAGAAGTGTTGATGGAGTCATACACTGCTGTTAAGTTACATGTATACATGAGCAATTAAATTGCGGAGTGTAGATACATTCAGGTAAACAGAAGCCATATCAACACCAGCAGACCTAAACATGTTTGGTAATCACATAAGATGTTCAAAGACGCAGTGAATACTAACATGCATTTACTGATAGGATGCAATCTACAAAAGTGATGACTGTACATGTACATGTACCGCCAGCTGGTACACACTCTACAAGCCCATATAGATCTACAGGCACCGTCTTCTCCCCACCTGTTACTAGACACTTACGTCACTTTGAAGGGATGAATGCAGTATCTTACTGATGTTCCATTAAGCCTTTTTTTCCCCCTTTCAAAGCTCTTTAACCTAGTGTTGGTAGAGGCTCAGTAAATGTCACCTGTACACCACCATTACCTTTTTCTTTTACAGCTTGTAGCTTCATTGCGTACCAATGACTGGTGTATGGAGAAATAAGGTAATATGGGCGCTGGTAGCTCCCCTACGAGTGACTCTCCCATGGTAGCTGATTGCATTGAGGCAGACTGGTAGCTGTAGGACCCACTGCTGTATCTTGGTGGTGTTCCATACAGTTGCTATTTTTTTCTGGTGTTGGTAGAGGCTCAGAACCAAATGTCACACCACCATTTTTGCAACTGACAGAAGACACTGACGCACATCTCTACAGAGTAGATAAAGAAACATGACTAATACACTCAACTCAATGCAGCATTCATTTACCTTGATATTGCACCAACATCTTTACACTATTAAAGCCATATCAGCTAACAGCGTGGGAAGGGCTAAACTTCATGGCATGCTCAGGCAGGCCATTGACACCTATGCATACCTCAACAGGTCTTCAAATGGAGAATGCCCTTAAACTTCTGCAGAACTATGTAGATGTACTCTTCTATACGTGGAGTACACCAGTCATCATGATTTTTATATCCATACCTTTGTTTTCCTTTCCAAAGTTACACATGTGACCTGCACAGTTAGGAAGCGTTCTAAAATGTTAAAACAGAATGGAAGAATCAAGTCTTGGAGGTGTTGACAAAGACATACATGTAAGCAGATAGCATGCTTGGTAAACAGAAGCCATTTCAGTCACCGCAGTGCACTTCAAAGAAACATTGAATAAAATTATGCAGGCAGAACACAATAGTGGGAAGGGCTAAACTGCTCAGGCCTGCTCAGGCAGGCCATTGACACCTATGCATACCTCGACAGGTCTTCAAATGGAGAATGCCCTTAAACTTCTGCAGAACTATGTGGCTTGCTGCCTCCATATCTGCCTTGACCCCCCATCAACCTTGCTGTAACACCTATATAGTTATTGTATGATTACAATGATTGAACCACACATGTCTGAGCTGTCAGTAGGATGACAGTCATGACACCTTCCCACACACAGTAGCTGAATATAGAACCTTCTGAGAGAATGTGCAGGATGGAGGGATGAGGTTGGGCACTATGTCCATGGTGACTTAGCAACGCAAAGGTTTATAAACATTATTTTATAATACACGCATGCATATACATGTTCAAAATACGTATTGTATCACTCAGTCGAATTCGAACGTATACGTACCTTTGGGGTTTATATTGGTACTATGGTAGATATCTTTCTAAGCCCATTATCCTCGCGCGGTGGCATTTGCTTCGTGCAGCATGTTGATCTGTCGGTCGTTCTTGCAATCGCATTCTTTTCGCAGGAGAAGCGATGGAACCGTCCCGATGTTCTGCACTGTTCATGGCCGCTTTATTTTCATTGTACCGTTGCCGCTTTAAGGATAGTATTGGCTCGGGGTTCTTGTGATATTTTTCCCACTCAGCGGCTTGCTTTCGATCGGAGTTCTGGTGATATCGTTCTTCCTCAGCGGTTAGTTTTGGCTCGGGGTTCCGATGATATCGTTCTCAAGCTTTTTCTTTGCTCTCTTCTGACGACCGTTCCTTCAATATTTCCTCTCGCTTTTGGAGGTATTCCGCTCGACGTTTAGCTCTAGCCTTACGCTGACGTGAAGGCATTTTGACAAAAGCAACTTCACTAACAAAAGCAAACGATATATACTACGAACAGGAACACCAAGCCTCACGTGTAGTTCTATTTAAGCTCAAGTAGGTGTGGCTTACAGCATATATCATGGCCGTATGGCTTGAAACACACCATTTCTAGCCTGAGCTACTGTAACAAGCGATCCCTATGAACATACTCACTTGTACGGATATAACTTGAAATTCTGAACCTATTGATACCACTGAAGTTGTTTGAAACAGCTCCTGTGTCGAGTTTTATCCCCAGTAAAGTTATCAACATATATATTTATGTTATCAGTTCAAGGTCCAATAGGATCCACGAGTATCTGACTCAAAAGGGCACTGCCGCTTGAAATTCTAAACGTACTGGCATCATTCGCGTCCTTTAAAACGGTTCTTATCTCGAGTTCTTTACAAATAAAGGAAGGAGAAAATGGCCGCCGTTCCGTCTGGGGACGAGGAAAAACAGAATCCCTTTTGTTCTCTTGAACGACACGGTTATGCGACATCAAACAAACACGAAACGGCTCTCTTTTGATTCCTTGTTCGATACCGAGAACTATCTAAGCCATCCGATCGATAGGAGTCCCGTTAGAAGCGGGTCCCGTTTTTGTAATGATATTCACAATCGGGGTCAAATCCTATATGAGAGTTACTAACGTAACTCTCGATATCCACATATCATTTAAATAGTAGTGGGTGTAGCCGACGTACCATATAAAGTGATATATCGATATCATCGATCGTGAGCTCGACTCGAGAGCATATGTCCTCCAACAATGGCACTAATAGTGGAGTCGTTCTCTTTTACCGAATCGCCATCTCCACCACGTCCGTCTTATCCATCTTCGGTGCCACTTTCATCATCCTTTCCTATATCGCCTTCCCGAAGATAAGGACGCGGGCCAGACTGCTCCTAGTCAACCTTTCCATTGCCGACCTGGTACTAGCCCTGTCGAGTCTAATTGGAGCCCTCGTGTACTACGGGAACGCAAGGTTGCAAGAGGCTACCCAGGACAGCGACAAGTTACAACAGCTCTGTGCCGCCCAGGCGGCTTTTACCACGTTCGGAGCGCTGAGCACTATCT
Organism: Spongilla lacustris; assembly: GCA_949361645.1. Taxonomy (NCBI): domain Eukaryota; kingdom Metazoa; phylum Porifera; class Demospongiae; order Spongillida; family Spongillidae; genus Spongilla; species Spongilla lacustris. The sequence continues at coordinate 1,546,061 of OX442423.1, forward strand.
TCTGGACTGTGGCAGTGGCGATTTACCTCTGTGTTCTGGTTGTATCAAATAAATCAAATAAACGCACCTGGATGCGTATGTTGGTTGCTGTCCTGTATGCAGTGTGTTGGGGTGTTCCCGGGGTTCTCACCATATGGTTGGGAGTGAGCGACCACTTGGGCCTGGACCAGGGTGTTACCAACGGCTTTTGCGCCATCATACCGGGGGCGAACTCTTCGGGCTCGTATATCATAGTCGTTGGCTACGACATGTGGCTATACTTGGCGTTTATTCTCCTTCCCTCAATATACTTCATTCTCCACTGCAAGCTGCAGGTGTGCACGGGGCGCGTTCATCTTAACGGGGTGGTGCAGGGATTTTTTTAACTAAGTTGAATTCTTTTTCATCAGCTCTGCACCTTAGGGCGCTGTTGCTCTCTGTCAAGGAGGTCAGTCCTTACAGGGGACCACAAGTTGGCCTTCGTGCCCCTCATCTTCCTGTTCCTTCGTGTGTGGAGCATTGTGGTCGATGTATCAATTTACTACTTGCCAAAAGATGGTGCAAACAGATATAGGAACTCAACTGCCAGTGTGGTCATTGGTGTCTTAGAGGTAAATCAATGTAGTAAGGTTTTATAGCTTGCCTCTCCTCACTCCTCCCCCCCCCCCTTGCCAACTCAGTAAGGTTTGATAGCTTGCCTCTCCTCCCCCCCCCCCCCCCCCTTGCCAACTCAGTAAGGTTTGATAGCTTGCCTCTCCTCACTCCTCCTCCCCCCCCCCCCCCCCCCCCTTGCCAACTCTATAGGGCATTGGTCTTGCTGGGCAAGGCTTTGCCAATGGAGTGCTCTTTTGCCTACTCACCAAGGCAGTAAGGAGACAGATAGCAGCGGGCCTTGTGTGTGGATGGTGTAGGTGTTGGTCTGGGCACAAGAAGAGGACCGCTATGCTCTCAGAAGCACACAATGATGAAAGCGAACCAATAAACAAATCCAACAGAAGGGATCCTCCAGTGGAAGGGCAGATAGAAACAAGCCTTGTGTGTGGGTGGTGTCAGTGTTGGTCTGGGCACAAGGGCGGGGCCACTATCCTCCCGAAAGAAAGCAATGATGGTAGCAATATCATCAAAAGCCCTGGAGGTGATCTGTCTAATCCAGAAATTGAATCGAGTACTAATTCTACATACTGTGCTCCTGTTTAGACATGTCTATAGCAGTGACATTATCAGTTACTCTCTGCTTTAAAAAAAAAAATTAAAAAAAATAAAAATTCTTGACAAACAAATTTGTTCTGGTGTGTCATGTAATATTGTGGTTTATATATGTACGTGGTAATAATGTGGTTTACCACCGCTTGTATATAATTTTCTAACTTCAATGAACCCGCTGCAATCCGATTGGCCCCCCGTCAGCCGTACTTTATAGTCGTACGATATAATGTAGGACTGGGACGACGTCTGGTTACTTTGGCCAGTGTTTACAAACCAGTCGACATGTGTCAATTACATAATAACGTTTATATTAAACTTATAATTTAAGAGATGGCGCTGAGTATTTATAGCATTAGTCATAGCTATTAGAGTAGTATTCTAATATCTATGTTTATAGCGAGAGTACTACCGAAGCGATCACTTCATCATCAGTACAGCTGTTGCACGCCACATCTTGGATCCGCACAACTCAGGCCTAGGAAGCTGCAAGGTGCTTTTTGAGAGCGAATGATGTTTTTGTGAGTTTATACTGACTGGAAGCGGGAAATTCCTCTGCTATTGTCTGCCACCTAAGGCCGGCTTTCGACATGTTACGAAAGGTTCATAATCAGTCCATAGTTGCCGTAGTAAGACTGCTTATACAAATATAATACATTGTAGCACTGATAGATCAGGTCAGGGCTATGAATGTTCACCGCTGTGTACGCATGTCAGTGACATCAAAGACGGAAAATTTCAGCTCGTCTTGTTAGCCCAGAAACACTTCTGAACGGTGACCGATGGCAGGATGCTCTGCTTGGACCGGTGTTTCAGCAGAATCTTGTGGGGATAGCAATTGATGGAGCTCACTTGGCAAGTCAGTTTTTTTTTCTTTCTTTTCTTGGTGTGCTTTTTGTCCTATTCATGTGTTGTCAGCATGTTATGCACCATACAATTGCGTGCTGCCAGTTTGTTATTGGGGGGTGGGGGGGGGGGGTGATATGTGAGAAGTTTGGTTCCAGAGCACGCATGCATGTAACGATTAAAGGATGATGGCGTTGCCACCAAAAGTACTCGGACATTTGCCTATCACACCTGCGGAAAGACCGCCAATAGTTTTACTGAGCTATCTATACATGTATCCTTAAGCATGAATACGACATCACGTCATCGTTTGAGATCAGAGGAGGTTAAATCGTTATTAAAACTGCTGATATGAATATTTTCACCGCCATGTGACATGATTGTTGATTGAATTCCTTTCTTGTAGAGGGTATTGGGGGTATTGCAAACCCTCTCGACTCTCTGGAAATCAACTGTTTATTGTGATTGTGGCTGATTCTGTCTCGAATCCCTTAAGCTTCTAATGGTGGCCATAGTTGAAAAAAGAAAAAAAGAAGAAAAAAAAGGAACCCGTGATCAACTGATGGGCATCACTTTTATGGCTGCCAGGTAATCAAGTCAGTAAAATACAGTGGACCTTAATGCACATCGCATAAGGCTGATGCTATTATGGAATAATTTTAATAGAGCATTTTTGTTAGTCTCTACTGTTGACTGGCTCTCTTGAAGTAGAAGATACTCATAGGGAAATCACCACCTATCTATTTACATGTACTTTGTCCGGCCGCAAAAAGGTGACGTAATTTGCTTATCCATATGATCATAGCAGGAAATACCTGCATGTATGGCTGACAGCTTTAGTACATACGCGGGTAATCCAGCGGTGATCGTCGTCGTCGGGATCACGAATGCCCTCACCATCCTCGGTTCGGCCCTCATCCTCGTCTCCTACCTCTGCTTCCCTTCCCTTCGCACGGGAGCCCGCCTCATCCTCCTCCACCTCTCCCTCATGGACCTTGTGGTGGGGCTAGCCCACCTCGTGGGAATCATGTACATGTACAATCACCACAACGCCACTAGCCAGTTATCTCAGTCTGGGACGTTCTACTTCTGCAGGATCCAAGCCTTCGTGGGCTACTACGCCATCATCTCCTCCGTATTATGGACCGTTTGCCTCTCCGTTTACTTGCACCTGCTTAACGAGAGGCGCCCGCAAATGACAAGCTTGCTCATGAAGTACTATATTTGGCCCTCGTGTGCAGGCTGCTATGGCATCCCTCTGCTCCTAACTATTTGGGCGGAGCTAACCGGCAGGCTCGGATACTCGCCGCATGATGCGGCCGGGTGGTGCACCCTTAACACTTACAGCAAAGGACACGAGGACAAATTCGGTTCTATATTCGGTTTCGACTTCTGGATTTACTTAGCCATGATATTGATTACAGTTTTTTATATATCAAGCCATGTTCATCGGAGATTGCACGTGAGTTGTATACGAATGAGTATATGTACTACTTTCCTAAATAGTGAGATTAGTTCCATGTGATGAATATAATTGTGTATGCATGTGTGAATCTTCAAAAACTGATTAGTAGTCGTAATTATACTGTCACTGCTTTCTTGTGTGTGTGTGTATGTGTGTGTGTGTGTGTGTGTGTATGTGTGTGTGCATATATCTGGCTTACTGAAAAAGCTTTCCTACCCCTTATGATGCAGCGAGATGGATACAAACCAAGTGCCGTTGACTACAAGTTTGTCTTCATCCCTATAGTCTTTGTATTCCTTCGAATGTGGACATGCATTCTTGACCTCCTGTACTACACCAATAAGGCAAAAGGCCTTACCCCTAAGGTGGCACTTGCCTTCATCTTCCTCACTGTAAGTACATAGTATCACTGAAGCCACTGACTAATGTACCTATTATATTGCGTGCAGGGTATTGGAGACTCGGCACAAGGGTTCACCAATGCCGTACTCTTTGTGTGGTTCACCAGGGCAGTAAGGGATGCCTTTCAAAAGGTGTTGTGTCCCTGTTGTAGAAGAGACAAGAACACTAAAAATGTTTCAGGATACACGTGACGTATTATGCATACATGTGTATCCATATCCGATGTTGTAACCAACGCTTGCTGAACTAAACTGAACCATTCTGATTTGCCGGCAAGAACTATGAGTGTAAAGCTTGAATTTATGTACATTGGTGCATTTTCTATTTTGTTTTATTTTGTGTATATTGTTTGAATTACTGCATCATTTGATTATTTCTTTGTCACAAAATTACATTAATTTCTTTGCAAGGGATTTTAAGGCATACAAAATTTGCATAAATTTCATCAGCTACTTGTGAGTTTATGACAATAAGTATGCTTTTTAAAAAATGTTGAACAGTGGCTTTTCTTAGTCAGCCAGGTACGACTGGCCGACTTGGCCTGTCGAAGTAAATGAGAAATCATATAGAACAATTGAAGCTTTGGGCACTCTACTAGATCAGTCCAGTCAACACGTTTTCTTGGGTTGTTATCTTTCATCTCTGAAGGCTGCCAAATTGTATTATATGAGCCATCTTCCATTATTGTGATGCATCGTCCAATGAGCAGGTTGTTGGTATCACCTCTCAGAGCTACAAGATGTCTATTTTCAAGCCCACTGATGATGTCACATGTATATAATTATTATTATACACCAGTACAATCCATGCAGGGCAATAGGCAGACCATGATAGTCTTAACTTTGCCCCAACCTAGTACAGAACATGAACAGCAAAACTTTTCTTAAAACATCATCATATGACTAATTTTCCTGAACTCACAGAAACACATACAATTCAGTATTCTGCTCAATTGAGCCACATTCTGGACTTTGTCTGAAATCAATTTATTCCACCCATAATATCATTCAGTTTGTATCCTCTTTGAATGCCGGGTAAGTTGAATTTCTTGCACATGCTCATGCATGGATCAGCTAAAACAGTGTCACCAGCATTGCACCTAAATTCCAGCATGCAGGAATAAGGTTACCTCTCAAAGCAATTCCTTGACAACTGCAAAATTCGACTGTAGCAAAGCTGCATGACCTGTTCTTTTGAATGTGCAAATGCTGCAAGATGCACTACACTTTGAACTTTGAATGCACAGGGCATCCTGTGGTTGGTCAAGAACTTTATATTTGTCTTCTATAAAAAGATAACTGCTGGCAAATCACTAGACTCGCCACGTGCATTAAATTTAGTATACATGTATACAAGTACTACGTCAGACTAGCCTCGTCCCCAGGCCCTATTTACAATTGGCGCATGCGCTAGCCATTATCAATGAACTTGGTAATCTTGTAAACCTTTCCGTATACTAACTCGTTCCCAGCGCTAGCGTTTCCTCCATCGTATATACGTTGCCCAAGGACAGTTAACGTTACATGGACTGGAAACCGCACAAAATTTATGTCACTACCCTCCTTTTTATTCATGACTAAAGGGTTGTATCGGAAAGATGGCTCCAGTTGTTGTCTGAGCTTTCTAAGCGTCTGCAGTTTGACTACATTGTAGTTGTTTGATGGCTCTATCCATTCTACGGTACATGCAGACATATTACTCAGCAAATTTTAATCATATTCATCGAATGTTGCAAGTCAAAGAATGTGCTGTACATGTACTGCATGCGCACGTAGCGGGCTTTTATTTTATTCATACCATTGCGAAGACATCACATTCTGACCTCTGTTTCAAGCCGATCGGTTAGTTAGGATGTGCGAGTGGTTGGTGCGGTGAGGAGATGTGTGTGGGTGGTTTCATTCCCTCTACGATTTGTTTGCCGTGGTAGAACATATTGCCCTCCAAGTGGAATACGACAGGGTAAGGGCTGGGGGTCTAAGCGCATAGCCTTAACTGGCACACTGCGTACTTGATATGCTTGTGCATGCATGCATATATATGTAACACCGGAGATACTAAGTTAGTGTACCGTTAATAAAGTATACGAGTAATATATGCACGCCTACGTACGTACCTTACTGTCCATGTTACCCCATTTCGTTTGAATATTTATGATCGGTCTGATCCACACCCGTATGGCTGTACACACCGCTATGGCTGACAGCTTAGTCCACGCCTCTATGGTTGACAGCTTGGTCCAAACTTCCAATGATACAGCCGGAGAGACACCACCCTTGGGCCTTCGTGTGGTTGTGATTACCACCTGCGCCCTGTCAATGGTGGGTGCCTTGCTGATAGTCCTTCTGTATGCACTGCTTCCTAGCATGAGAACCAAACCTATTTCAATTCTGGTGCACATATCGTTGATGGATTTCCTAACTGCGGCAGCAAATTTGACTGGAGTCGTGTTGGTAACTGTTCACAGTGATTATGGTCCCGGGTGTGTTGCTCAAGCATCCCTGGCCATGTATGGGACATTGGCGTCTGTGCTGTGGACTTCAGGGCTGGCCGTGTATGTGTTTGCTGTGGTGCTGTTTGGTGAGCAGAAGGTTGGCCGCCATATCCTCCTTGGTCTCTCCTTCCTATGCTATGGACTGCCTCTACTGATGACACTGTGGTTTGCCCTAACCCACAAGCTGGGTCCTGACCCCATTGGAGGACCATCTTGGTGCTCCATAGTTCTACACGACAGCAATGGCAGACGTCTTCCATTCAATTCAGTTTTTGGCAACGACATCTGGATCTATATCACTTTCACCATTGTTTTAGTCTTGTTTGTACCAATGCACTGTTACCTAAAGTACCAGGTGAGCACAATAGTAAAGCTGTGTGTGTAGAAAGTAGGTTCTTTTTGTGATTGTGAGGGAAGCAGGAGGAAAGGGATCTGAGGATGTGCTAGGAAGGTGAAATGTTTTATATTCTTTACATACAGCATTATGGCATCAGCACATATGAGCTTGAGCCACAGCCCGTGGTGTTGGCTGAACTTAAACTGGTTAGTGTTCCAGTGGTTTTCCTCCTACTTCGAATATGGAGCCTCATCTTGGTATTGATTGAGGTGGAGATAGGCTATGATCTCACCAGTACTGTGTTCACCTTCCTATTGTACATGAGTGTAAGTGTGCATAAGTGTGTAAGTGTAGTAACAGTTTCACTTAATTATTGCAATTTTTGCGAGTTTTTTTTTTCCAATCCCCAAAAGCATTGGCTTACAGCACTCCCCTAACCCCTAGCTGGGTAGGAGGGGTGCCCACTCTGGGGTGCTGTCACCTTTGTTCTTTATTCATATCCAACCCCCTCCTCCTCCCCTTTTAAAAATATTGGTTCATGTTGGCATAAGTGTGTATGTGTGTGTGCGTTGGGCACATGTACATGAAGATTTCCCCTCATCTCTCCAGGGCATAGGGGACTCTGCACAAGGGTTCGCTAACTCTCTTATACTCCTGCTCTTAGCGCCTGATGTACGCTTTGCTGTATGGAGGTCCTGTAGGGCTGTGTGGTGCAGAAGACATATTATAACACCACCAATCACATTGTCAAGTGATACTGTTGCAGAATCAACTTCTCTGGTGTATGAGGAATCATATCCTGCTAACCATGGCAATAGCAAAAAGAGCATACTTATAAATAATATCTGAAGTAATTCAATCAAACAGTGTTACCCAGACGAATAGTGATGTATTCGTATTTTTATGAGTCTTTTATAATGTATGTATCTTTTAGGCACAGATAAGGGAGCATGGGGACTGGGGGTTGGTACAGATAAGGGAAAATGGGGGACTGGGGGTAGGTATAGATACAGGAATGTGGGGTCTGGGGGTAGGTACAGATAAGGGAACTACAGATAAGGGAACATGGGGACTGGGGGTAGGTAAAGATAAGGGAACATGGGGACTAGGGATAAGGGAACATGGGGACTGGGGGTAGGTACAGATAAGGGAACTACAGATAAGGGAACATGGGGACTGGGGATAGGTACAGATAAGGGAACATGGGGACTGGAACATGGGGACTGGGGGTAGGTACAGATAAGGGAACAAGGGGGAGACTAGGGATAGGTACAGATAAGGGAATGTGGGGGACTGGGGGTAGTAAAAATGTGTATAAAGGACATACTCTAAGCACATTATATATACATGACTGGGCTATAGGACAGCAGCAAATATGCACTGTTGTGTTAGTTAAGGATCAATTCGGAGCACATGTGTTTGTACATGTAGTGTTGAAAAAAATCTGCAGGGGTACATTCACCTGTCAATTTTAGCATAGTTCAAATGCTCTTTCTTAGCTGCTTTGGAGGAATCCTACCACTGAGAACTTGACACGTATTAGCGCCCAGAAATAAAGAGGATACGTGCTAATGGAGCCTTGGTATGGATAGATTGTTGGTATTCAGCCTTCCAAATTGGCAAAGTTCTTACACATATCGAGAGTTACGGCAGTAACTCTCATATAGGATTTGTGCCGTATCATACATCTACTACCCAGATTCCTAATTATAGCTATATAGACTACCAGCCAGCTAGCTAGCTAGCTGCGCACGCGTTATTAACCCCCCAAAAGTATGCGAATGACGAGTCTCAATTTGAAAGGGCAAGGACCCCGCCAAGCTATGGAGTACGCTAAGTGGCTCGCTTTTACTTCCCCACGTCTTATGTTATCGACAACATGTTAAGTAAGACTGAAGCTATTGCACGAAGATACAATTCTCAGTGGAAGGAGAAGTTTCTGGAATCTGGATTAGTCATCAGAGGAATTGGTGGTGTTTCCTCTCCTCTACTGTATTGTAGTCTAGTCTGTTAGTGTAGAACAGCGACGCCACCTGACCAAACGCTTTGCATTAATATGGCGGCCGCGGCGAAATGTAACAAGTGGTTATTAAAGCTACAAATTAATTATTATTTTTTGGAGCGCGGGTTAGTTTGACTCAATGAGGTTTGTCGCCCGGTCGCTTGTCACGCAAAGTCACGGTCAAGGCTTGAGTCGGTGGTTGTAGAAATAAGGAATATTAAATATGAGGAGGGGGTGGGTTTTTACATGTGTAAACTGCTTTTTTAGGTTCTGTATGATTTTTTAATAAATGCGTATGTGTGTGTGTGTGTGTGTGTGTGTGTGTGTGTGTGTGTGTGTGTGTGTGCAATGCCAATATAGTTGTGTGTGTGTTTGTGTGTGTGTGTGTATGCCTGTGTATGTCCAGGCGAGGCATACACTGTGTGCGTGGGTGTGTATGCCTATGTATGTATGTCCAGGCGCAGGCATTACACGGTGTGTTTGTGGGTGTGTACAGTGCCTGTATGTGGCCCATATGTGTGTGACTGTACTACTCTCTTGCAGTTAGGTCCTCATTGTGATATAAGTGAGGGTATGATCAGTCTTACCATCATCTCTATGGCTGACAGCTTGATCCACACCTCTATGGCTGACAGCTTGGTCCATGCCTCTATGGCTGACAGCGTGGTCCAAACTTCCAATGATACAGCCGGAGAGACACCACCCTTGGGCCTTCGTGTGGTTGTGATTACCACCTGCGTCCTGTCAATGGTGGGTGCCTTGCTGATAGTCCTTCTGTATGCACTGCTTCCTAGCGTGAGAACCAAACCTATTTCAATTCTGGTGCACATATCGTTGATGGATTTCCTAACTGCGGCAGCAAATTTGACTGGAGTCGTGTTGGTAACTGTTCACAGTGATTATGGTGCCGGGTGTGTTGCTCAAGCATCCCTGGCCATATATGGGACATTGGCGTCTGTGCTGTGGACTTCAGGGCTGGCCGTGTATGTGTTTGCTGTGGTGCTGTTTGGTGAGCAGAAGGTTGGCCGCCATATCCTCCTTGGTCTCTCCTTCCTATGCTATGGACTGCCTCTACTGATGACACTGTGGTTTGCCCTAACCCACAAGCTGGGTCCTGACCCCATTGGAGGACCATCTTGGTGCTCCATAGTTCTACACGCCAGCAATGGCAGACGTCTTCCGTTCAATTCAGTTTTTGGCAATGACATCTGGATCTATATCACTTTCACCATCGTTTTAGTCTTGTTTGTACCAATGCACTGTTACCTAAAGTACCAGGTGAGCACTGTAGTAAAGTTGTGTGTGCAGGGAGAAGGGAGAACTGTGTACTTGGGGGGAGTGGCAACTGGTACATGGTAAACAAGTTTCCCATCCCCCATAAGCCTCACCCAGTTGTAATGATTCATATTGCTGTGACCATGCCCACATTTCATAAATAACTACAACTTAACTAGACAATTTCTCAAACCACCTGTCTGAGCTATACATGTAGTATATTTAACAGTTTTGTAATTGAATTTGTTGTCAATTGTGTAAGCATGAAAATGCTTTATTTTGTAAACTTGAACCATAATGGCTTGTTGCATATTCACATTTTATATAAACCCTCTGACATTATTTTGGCTAACCTCTCCCTCCCCCCCACCCAATCTTCAAGACATCATAAATCTCCCCCCCCCCCCCCCCCCCCCATTGCAAAAGTAAGGCCAAATTGGGATTGCTGTTGACAAGGTGGAACGATGGTGTATTCTTCCCTCCCCCCCTTGGGATTATGTGATGAATAGCGGGGATGGGGCAATTGGGATGGCCAGGAGATTATATAATTGGGGTGGGGCCTTGGGCAGGAGTTGGGATGGGGATTGTATGAACCTTCATTGATGTTTCAGCACTATGGCGATGAACTTGAGCCACAGCCCGTGGTGTCAGCTGAACTTAAACTGGTTAGTGTTCCAGTGGTTTTCCTCCTACTTCGAATATGGAGCCTCATCTTGGTATTGATTGAGGTGGAGATAGGCTATGATCTCACCAGTACTGTGTCCACCTTCCTATTGTACATGAGTGTAAGTGTGCATATGTAGTATATAATTATTGCAGTTTTTGCATAGTTTTTTTCCAACCCAAAAAGCATTGGCTTACAGCACTCCCCTACCCTCTAGCTGGGTAGGAGGGGTGCCCACTCTGGGGTGCTGTCACCTTTGTTCTTTATTCATATCCAACGCCCCTCCTCCCTTTTTAAAAATATTGGTTCATGTTGGCATAAGTGTGCATGTGTTGGGCACATGTACATGAAGATTTCCCGTCATCCCTCCAGGGCATAGGGGACTCTGCACAAGGGTTTGCTAACTCTCTTATATTCCTGTTCTTCACGCCTGATGTACGGAGGTGCTGTCGGTTGAGATGCTGTACAGGACGTCTGATCAGACAGCCAAGTTATCAGGAGAGAAACGCAGTAGATTCAACCTCTCTGGTGTACGAGGAATCACAGTCCCTTAACCGCAACAGTACTGCAAAGAGTATACTGTTGCAGCAGTGAATGTAGTGAAATTATACTGTAGTAGAACAGATTTGAGAACCACTCAATGAGTTCTTGCACCAGTGGGTATGTGGGTGCATCTTATATGATTATCACCCCCAAGGTTCAGGTTTGCCTGTGTATGTGCCAAAGTCTACACGTGTGTATTGATGCCGATTACCCCCCCCCCCCCCCCCCCCCATTTACACGCACCTCATCTGTACATGTTACAAGGACTGTGGATACGTTATTGGCAGGCTAGTATAGATTGGTAGGATATTAAAGTGAATATCTACATGCATATCTGTACTCTGATGACATGTGTTCAGTTTCATCTTCCATTCCAATTTCACTCACCCCACAATGAATAAATTCCCTTCATGCCAATATAACCTGCCAATGATTTGTTGTGGATGGACAATGATACATAAAACTGGTCACTTGTACTAGTATGGCATTGTCCCCCCCCCCTTATGTGTCCATATCAACAAAAGGCTGTATATCACCTTTCACCATGGGTGACCTTTCAGTGGGTCCTCTGTCGCATGAGGGCGGATCGTCGTGGTACACTCCACTGTCCTTGGACCTCGAGTCGGAGTTTGAGCTGAGGCGACACTTGTCTTCGCTTGAGAAGGACCTGTTGACGATGAGGAGGGTCTTTCTGCGACAGCAGCCCTGGAGGAAGTAGTTCCTGACACGAGGTGTAAGCAGGCAGAACAAGATGGAGTTAGCGAAACCTTGACTAGAGTCTCCAAAGCCCTGTGTGTGTGTGTGTGGTGTGTGTGTGTGTGGTGTGTGTGCAAGTAAACAGCCAAGTCATAGCACCAGAAACTAAAGTTTTGAGTTACATAATTATGATTATAATAAACAAAAAAAAGACAATATGACCATATATAGTTTCTAGAGCTTAATACCCAAAGTGGGACTATTGTCCTGTAGGGATGTTTTCTTTTCTTAACATAACCAATGGTGACATCATGTTTGCCTTCATTCAATAAAATCACATAGCTTTTATACCCATTTGAAGGAACAAGTGAGCGTGCACGATCACTGATATCTGCTTAACACCGGTACCGTGAAATTAGATGACTTTTTTGGCCTATTTTGTCGAACTCACTTTTTGGAAAATTAGTTGGAACGGTACCAATTGTCACTAATACCAGTGTACGAAGTAGTTCAACTCCTTAGACGATGTTTGGAGTTACTGCCAGCCTTGTAACTACTTCTGCTGAGGACCTACGTTTGTTTACAGTCGAGAGGGTAAAGACCTTACCGGAAACGGGACACTTTTCTGACAAGGTTTCCGAGTCTAAAAACAGTATCTAAGTGCTCAACTGGATAGGATAGGTAGCGCTTCAAACAATTCTGGCAGTAACCCATCTTGCTAGCGTTGAAACAGACACTAAACTTCTTTGGATCTCGACTCCAGACCCAAATACTGGTCGTGCACAGGCCCAAACACCAAATCATTAGGCATCACGTGGGTCACAGAACTAGTTTGGATCTCCAAATTTGGTCGTGCCCAGGCCCAACACCTTATAATTAGGCATCATGTGGGTCTATTTATGCATAAATATGCACACGTGAGCTAAAATACATAGGCTTTCGTCCAGTTATTGATTTCTCGTACCCAGACATTAATAAACTATATTGATCTATGTAAGCCCTCGAACGAGGTAAACAACTGTAAGTGAGTTTTGTACAAGATCTAAGCTAACTGCCAAAACGATATCTATTGTGGCCTCCTAGTAGTACCAAATGACGTTTAAAATCGTATCCATAGTGGCTCTTAATTGCCTAGAAAAAAAGTGTACTCTACAACGCTTTGTGACCGAAAAACATAAAACCGCATCACTTTGAAAGCATACAGGTAAGTGTCCACGATATATATAAGACAGATGACAACGCCAAATGGCTAGGTGATAGTTAAACTATCTAAAAATATGCTTTTCCAGACAATTGGAGGCCTTGCGACTAATTTTTTTAGAAAGTATGGTTCGACGAAAAAGGTCATCTAATTTCATGGAACCGGTGTTAAAAAGTTTTTGACACAAGAAAACCTGGCTACACACTGGTTAATAGATACACTGCATTGCATTTTCAATCTGACAGATGTGTTTCTAATTGTGAGCTTTGATAATGTGGCAGCAGTGTTCTGAACCACTTCCATAAACACATGCTCACTATATATATATACTCTCTTGCATTGACTCACACTTATGTGTAGAAAGAACGAGATAGCATTTGGCGAGAGGTTGTATTGCGCTTCCACCACAATGATGGTCAGAATGAGGCTCCACATTCTGAGAAGGATGAACACCACTGGGACCATCATGAGCTTCAGTTCAATGGACATCACTGAGGTAGAGAGGTGGCTAGGTGTTGAACGAAGCTGTGGTAAGGGGAAGGGAGGGAGGAGGAAGATAAAGGGAGTGAAGGGGATCTGTGTCCAGTGGGTTGCCCCTGTATCCTCACCTGTTGTCTAAGATGAAAGTGCAGTCCCAGGAGGACAACAGGTACTAATATGATTGTGAGGTAGATCCACACATCGTTGCCGAAAATCAAGTTGAATGGACGCAACTGTCCATGCTCGTCCCTCACGATCAGCGAGCACCACCCCGACCCCCCGAGCGAATCGTACCCGAGTTTGTGGGTGAGCGAGAACCAGAGCGTCAGGATGGCCGGCAGCCCATAGCAGAGCGCGTACAGTCCCCACGAGACGCAGCGAATGGCTCTCATGTCTACATAGAGCACGCGAGTGTAGATGTGGACCGCCATACCGATGGTCCAGAAAACAGAGGCTTCAGTACCGTACATGGAGAATGCGGCCTGCACCTGACAGAGCCATTTGAACGAAGGGTGCCCGTAGCCCGTCTTGGTCAAGATTATTCCGACCAGATTGAAGGTGGCTGTTAGAAAGTCCATAAGCGAGATGTGAACGAGGATTTCCCGGGCCTTTGTTCGTATCTTAGGGATGAATACGTAGGAGCCGACAATTAGGCCAGCTCCCAGCATAGACAGCGAGCAGCTGAGGGAGACCACGATGAGCATGGAGACAGGTATACTGGCCGACGAATTGCTAACATCTGTTTCGGCAGCGGCATTGACGCCGGGGGTGGTCCCGCACAGCAAGGCCGCTGCCATGGTAGCTAGGACAGAATGAAAGGCCGTTGGCACCATTCTATAGGGAGGGGGGGGGGGGGGGGGAGAGCATCATGCAGCACGTGCAATAGGTTATGTACAGCAGAGTGGCTGTCGCAAATATCCTTCCCTCCATCTACCCACCCCACATGCACGCCTATGTACATACACCCACCCACATGCACATGATAAGCTAAAACGGAGTTTACCATCAATAATAGACCAAGTTCCTTATCAGTAGCTCAGCGCCTGTTTGAAAACAGAAGCAGAAGGAGGGGTTAATGTTTGTCTAGTACAATATTACTTGCATGGTACGTATATATATTAGTAGTACCATGTATTACGGTATACTGTACCAAGGAATTTTTAAGCTACGTTACTTATGGCTTACAATAATATGTACCCCGGCGCTAGTCAGGCTCAGCCGCCTGTATCAAAACAGCCTCAACCAGTCGTCGTGCGACACGTAACTTGATTTTGTTCTGTTGCGAGCATACTATAACGCTGTTATCTTCTCTCTCTCCATCCCGCGCAGCAAACTGACGATGTTTTGGCAAGTTGAAAATTGCGATGTATATATAGGCCTACATTGTTTTGTTTATCGGCGCGGCGTGCGTGTCTCCGCGGCGCGCTCATCACAAATGCGCACTTGTACACAAACACATGCACACACAAAACCCATGCTGACGCAGGGAGGTTTTGGAAAATCGCTAAATTCTCTTGGAAAAGTGCTGGACTCAGCTGTCAAGGATGTAGATAAAACTGTGACCCAAGCTGTCTCTACTTCACCACTGGTAATTACACGGATTATACTAGTAGCATTGTGGATTTAAAAATATCCTCCTCACAAAAAAGGAGCTCTTGAAGAACGGCTACATCGTACAAATCATCTCCAGAGTTGGAGGAAAATGCCTGCGGGTACTCGAGAATGGACAAGCGGACTGTCTGGGCGATGTGGGAACCTCCAGTGAGTTATTACTTACACTGAGGGGGGGTCTAGCAGGGGGAGTGGTTAAAAGGACGATACATGTAGGCGGCGGCCATATTAATCACAGACAGCTGCATCATCATTAACATTTCACACAATGATTTTAAATTTTTATATCACGTGCATAATTAATAATATGATAATCAAATTTAGGGACAATAAAGTGGGCCGCCTCTATTTAGTCCGTTGCCACTGACAGGCTTGTGGATGTTGGATCTAATCTGGTCCAGTGGGGTGGTTGAAAGCCTTAAGGTGGTGGACAATTATATAGTACTGGAGAGGAGATATCTTTAGTACTGGGGAGGAGATGTTGTATGTGCAATGTCTTTAGTAAAAGCCCTTCCTCCCCCCATCTTTTGGGCTGGAGTGCCACATGGGGGCACATCTATGAAGGTCCAGGTTTTGATGACAGGAGAAGTGAGGTGCTCAATATGTTATGGACGCCACAATGGAAGGGTAGGAGGGGTTTGGTGTTAGAAGCCTATTACCCTGGTACTGCACATGAAATAAAAAGCAGAAAGTTCTGTAGACCTGTGACTATGAAAGGGAAAGTACGTACGTGATGAAGGTATGACTTATGAAAGTACGTATACGTGATGAAGGTATGACTTATGAAAGTAGGTACTGGTACATTCAAGTGCACACACCTGCTGCAGTATTTGTTACCATGGCTATCTAGTGTAATGATAATCATGTGCATCACGTGGGGGGGGGGGGGGGGGGGAAGAATATATATTGTCAAGGTCATTGCAATGCATACATTACACGTTACAATCAGGTCAATTTGAAGTGGTGGTCCCCAGACCTGGCATTGTCAAGCTGCGAAATGTGGCCATGCCAAAATACTACATTGCCATCACTGGAGGTTACCTCATTGGCTATGTAAGCCCCTCCCCCACACTTCTAGGTCATAACAACCACACAACCCTCTCTCCTTCCTCACTCACTCACTCACTCACTCACTCACTCACTCACTCACTCACTCACTCACTCACTCACTCACTCACTCACTCACTCACTCACTCACTCACTCACTCACTCACTCACTCACTCACTCACTCACTCACACTCACTCACTCACTCACTCACACTCACTCACTCACTCACTCACTCACTCACTCACTCACTCACTCACTCACTCACTCACTCACTCACTCACTCACTCACTCACTCACTCACTCACTCATTCTAGGGTCAAGGAGGGCCTGACTGTGACTTTGTACCCTCCATGATAGTCGGGAACTATGTTGTCTTTGAGTCAGCCATGTCCCCTGGGGGAGTGATAGGGGCACTCCCCTCTGGACTCATTAGTGCTCCTATGCAGACCCAAAAGACGTGTGATGCAGCACACTTTGGGATCAAGTACATTGTAAGTGGTGGTGGTGTGATATGTGGTGGTGTGGTAGTGTGATTGTTTTAGTGTGATGTGGGGTGATGTGATAATGTTGTGGTGTGATTATGTAATAATAATGTATTGGTGTGATGGTGTGATAATGTGATGATCTAATAGTCATAAAAGCGAGGTGGTATTGTCAGTAATCCTGTTGCATAAATTTGGACTGTTACATTGCTTGGTGAGTTACATAATGTTAGGTCACCATTTATGGGAGGGTGTGGACCAACATTTGTCCCCATACATGGTACAGGCAATGGTGTGTCCCCATACATGGTACAGGCAATGGTGTGTCCCCATACATGGCACAGGCAATGGTGTGTCTCCATACATGGCACAGGCAAGGGTGTGTCCCCATACATGGTACAGGCAATGGAGTGTCCCCATACATGGCACAGGCAATGGTGTGTCCCCATACATGGTACAGGCAATGGAGTGTCCCCATACATGGCACAGGCAATGGTGTGTCCCCATACATGGCACAGGCAAGGGTGTGTTTCCCCATACATGGTACAGGCAATGGAGTGTCCCCCATACATGGCACAGGCAATGGTGTGTCCCCATACATGGCACAGGCCCATACATGGTACAGGCAATGGAGTGCCCCCCATACATGGTACAGGCAATGATGTGTCCCCATACATAGCACAGGCAATGGTGTGTCCCCATACATGGCACAGGCAATGGTGTTTTTGAATTCATAAATCTCATGTTGATCAAGTGTCTTTGCATTTTCACACAGAATTCTGTTCGCCGATGATGCTGGTGTCCGGACTGAAGTTTTGCATATTATGCAGACTTTATAAACCTTAAAAAAGTGTGTGCATCTGTGTGTGTGCCTGACAAAATTGTGCCTATTATTAACTTTTAACTTTCGATTTCATTTTAGTCACTTCAATGTATCAATGTTGAATTGAATGTCTGACGTTTTAAAGCTTTTCACAAAAAGATTCTTTATCTGCTTAAATATCCTGTGTCATGTGTACCCATCCCCAGGCCTACATGCATACTCATGTGGCAACTGTGTGTGATGTAAAGTGATATGCACTAATGTTGGTGCATTGTGGTGTGCAGACAGGCCCCATTGTGTTGGGTTAGTTGCTAAGCAAGCTGCCAACAAGTTTGTGGTGGCCACCAAATTGGATAGACCAGTTCGGCCTTCATGCATAAACATATATCGTGCATGTGAGCAAGTTGTTTTGTCCTTATTGGCTGATGGCCTTGGCCCGCATACATACCATCTGTGTGACTTTGGAGTCTAAGCTATCACAGTTGTAAATATTTTAGCACTCCTGCCTCGGGGATCACAAAAAGGTCGTTGTGGTCTCCAAGATGAAGCGGCTCTGCGTGTATATTTATCATTACCTGTGGGCTATGAAATGTCAGAGGTGCTACATGCACTGCATGGTGTGCAAGCAGGAGCTAACTATAGGTGTCCTACATTTACAAGAGAAAGCTTTTTTTTTTTATTTAAAAAAAAAAAGGAAAAAAAAGAAAGAAATGAAACGCACGTAATTGTGAATTGTTACAAATTAAAGCATGGCAGCTAGATAGCCAACAAATAGTAATACGTGTAGCAAGCAGAAGCAAAGATCACTCAGCTGTCCATACCCTAATCTAGTACAGATTTTCCGTCATTAGTAATAGGTTTAGCAACTTTAGCCTGCAAATAACTCCCACTTCCAACATTGCTCCAGCTGATCCCACAGCCTGCCTCTTGCATGTACGCTTGAAGGTATCACTTGCCACTTTCCCCCCAGCCACCCTAAGCTTCTACTGCCAATGGGATGCACTCCCCCATACAAGCTCCTTGCATTTTGGGCCATTCTTCAGATATTCTTTAGATATGTGACACATGTACAGTAGAACATGAAATGTATTGCTGCCTCAGCACAGTTCTGATGCATCACAATGCCCTAGCCCTGCTGGCTCTATCAGCCACCTCCCCTTGACTGTGTGTGTGTGTGTGTGTGTGTGTGTGTGTGTGTGTGTGTGGCAGTGCTGTTTTTCGTCAGTTGTAATTAGAAAACTAACGTACGTACTTATAGTAACCTGTAAGGCTGTATGCGATGCCAGACTTAATTACTTAACCCAAATCACGTGCTAGCGTTCTTATTCATATTTAACTAGTACGAGTGAAGATGCTACCATGGCAACCAAACATGGCGTATATAAAGCGTCGATTGGTACCGTCGTGTGTCGCATACAGCCGGATCCTTCACGAGGAACAGATTTTGAAGTGAAGGTGTACTAAAGATGGATCGCGTTAATAAAGACAAAACTTCCAACAAGAAGCAAGCAAGTCCAGGTTCGCATTCTCGTGTCGACCGTCTCTGCAGCAACGAGTCAGCGATGCCTGGAACCAGGCCTCGCCATAACTCCGTTTCAGGCTCTCCGCCTTGCTACACTTACAATTCTGTTCCGGACTCTCGCTTTTCAATCTCTCCTTCGGTGAAGTCTCGCCACCCTAACTCTCCCTCGACCGAACCTCGCCACAATTCTGTTTCATACTCTCCTTCGACCGGGCTTCGCCACAACTCCATTCAAACGCCTACCTCTAATAAACACACGTTGACGGCGGGACGACTTTCCATACGGGATGATCCAAAGCGTGATGCAAGGCTTCTTCCGCCCATAGCGAAAAATGGGCGTGTCTCACCACAGGTCTCTTCGCGAAAGCCACGCGCATCGGAAGGGCAACTGTCAGAAGCGACGCAAGTCTACAAACCCTTGCTTGGAGCAAAGGATGAACCGCATAAACAGCCTGCACTTCTTCATGAACGAAAGGATGTCGCATCATATAATAGACAGCCCGCATTTCTTCTTCCCGAACGAATGGATGTCCCTGTCTCGTCGCGCCGACAGCATGAGCAGCTTGGTGCACCTGTCAAGCAGTGCATACTTCAGCCAGGTTCAATGGATACACCTGCCTCATCGCACAGGCACACGTCTGGACCAAAGGACTTCAATGACCGTGCCTCATCGCCAAAATTCCGGCGCACCTCTTCTATCTCGTCGGCTGAGGACTTGGAGCAAAGTAACAAGGACAAGTACAGTCCTCCGTCAGCTGCCTCCAGTGGTGGTACTCATATCCAACCAGGTCTCTGGTCTACTCCTCTCTCGCCTAATACTCAGGTGAGTCCTGCTCTGGTCCCCATGCCAGCCTCCAGCGCGCTGGTAGATCCAAAACCAAGTACAAAAGAGAATCCTGCACGTGTGCCTACCATCAGAACCAAGTACAGCATGGATTGCGGGTTGAAGAACCTGGGCAACACATGTTATATGAATGCAATAATTCAAGTGATGAAGCATATTTATGAACTGAATGATCCTGTGCTGCGCTACTGCACTCAAGTTGGGCTAAAACCTGACAGCATACTTAAAAGTAAGCCAGTGAACCAGCAAGCAATGTTCATGCGCTTGCACACTTAAGGCCATGTTCCTATTGTATGCATGTACACCATCATGCATGGTGTTATTAGAAGTTATACACTAACACAGGTTATGGAGACCTTATCAGAGATATGCAGGTTCCTGGAGCTCAGAGTCCTTCAAGTCTGAGGTCATTCAAAGCTGCATTTGATAGAAAGTGTCCACGATTTAGTGGATATGAGTGAGTTTTTCCATACCTTACTCTACATATCACAGTACAAATTCAAATCTTGTTTGCTGTAGTGGCAATAATACATGTAGGTTTATCATATTATTGCCATGACTTACTGCAGTATCCACAGTATTGCCCCTCTATACTTCTAATGAGTCTAGCAGCAGATACTGCAGGATAAGCTACATGTAAGGCATTTCAGAGCTGGCAAGCATTTCAAAGGCTTTGGGAAACAGCAATAGGTTGATAGCATTGTTTGCAGCGGTGGTGGAAGGCCGGGTGTTTAATAGTGGGGTAAAACTGTGAAATGTAATGAGTGGCAAATGATATGTCGTGGAAAATGCCTGTATGCTGATTATCTAGCTATATACAGTCAACTACTTGAATATTGTCTTTCTGTTCTCTTTAGTGTGCACAAAACTGTTAGCAGTCCATGCAGTTCCTCATATACATGTACATATATATTGTGTGATAAATGGTTTAATTGTGACTGGTTCATATTGCTACACAAATAGCTTTTGAATCCTTCTTAGAGCACTGATGATCATTCAATTGTGGCATCTCTCATAACATGCACTTCTTATCCAAGACCGCAGAAAAATATTGCTCAAATGGTGCTTGTCTCCATTGTAGTTGGCAGCTAGTGTCTGCATGGAGGTGAAGGGTCTTGACTTAAAAGTAACCTTAATAAAATATTCAACAACTTTAGCAAATATTGGTGTAAAGAATCCAACGTCTGCTTTAACTTTGGGTCATAAGATGGCAAAGAATTGTTAATATTGCACTTAATATTGAATTTGTACATTAAAGGTAAATTTGGAAGGGTAGGGGAGCAGGTAAATACCCATATCCCCTCAGTTTGGCCGCCACTGGCTTAAAAAGTAATTACTGTAATAAAAATCAGCTCCTGACCAAGCAAGAATCCAGATATTATTTTCTCCAAGGGCAGTGCTTGAATATGGGGGGACCTATAGGGGTGAGGTTGGCTATCATTGTATTGTGTCTCAGAGCACCAAAAAATCTCTTGCAGCCAACAGGATGCCACTGAATTTATGAGACTCCTCATCAATGAGATGCATGAGGAGTGGAAGGCCACCAATGCTAAGCTGTCGCCCCCTCAGGCCTTAGACCTAAGGTATGGGAGGACTTTCCTTACTGTGGTGAAGGGATAGCCATACTTCATGATTTCTTACTAGGGACCAGAGAGATGCAGAGGCAGCATGGCTGCAACTTTTTAATGCTGAGAAAACAGAAATCGCTGCATGCTTCATGGGGATGTTCAGAAGTACAATAAAATGCCTGACCTGTTCCAATGAGGCAGTGAAGTTTGATCCCCTGTGGGACTTATCTGTGCCCTGCCCACAGGTGAGATATGAAGCATAGCCAATGTACATAATCCTCTGACTTGTAAAGGTTGTTGTGATTTGGCCATTGTAGACTATAGATTTCTCCTGAGCTGCAGATCATTTAGCATACGTTGTGAATGTATTGTAAAGCTTGCGTACATATATGGTGCAGTTAGTTCGCACTTATGAAACAATTGGCATCCGGCCTGACATGTTCTGTTGGTGGAAATACAATAGACACATATTAACCACCTCTGATGGTTTGGATGCAGAATGCTTTACTTTTCACCTGCAGCATGGGGAGTTCAGTCCTGTAGTACGACTGGAGACGTGTCTCGATCTCTTCACAAAGGAAGAAACCCTTGATAAAGATGAGAGACCAGTAAGTGTGGCAAGCACTGTAATACCATTTAAATGTGCATGCACACATGTCGGCCATTCCCCTAGTCACTAATCGTGTATGGTTTTGTGATTTTTAATCCCCAGTACTGTAGCAAGTGCTGCACAAAGACCACCTCTGTTAAACAGCTTACCCTCCAGAAGATGCCACATGTGATGGTAATTGGTATCCTTATGATAACAGCTGCCTAAGTCCTATTTACATTGCATGTGATCTCAAATCTTGTGTTGGCATATTAAAGTTCAATTTTTTTTATCATGAATCTCTGATATGGCAAAGACTATACAAATTAAATAAATGTCATTGGAAGTTTGGTTTGGACCAAGCTTTGCAAACAGCTAGGTATGGAGTATTACCAATACCAGGTATGAAACAGCTGAGGCATACTATAAAATGTTTGTTTATGCGTGTATATATTTTGGTATGTGTTGTATGTGCTTCGTGATTCTTAACTGACCTATCAGTGTTGAAGCGTTTTGCTCATTCCAAACATGGTACAATCAGGAAAGTGGAGACCACAATATCTGTGCCCTTCACTTTAGATATGAATAAATATCTTTCTAATGCAGGTGAGATCCATACATGTACCTAGATTTATGCACGAAAGTGTATGAGCAAGTAGCACAAGTGTTCGAGCAAGGCTTAATGGCATCTTTAGTTTTAAGAGGAGAGCAATGCTATATGGCCAGCTTAAAGAGAGCAATGCTTTAACAAATATAAATATAATGATAAGAATTATATTTCCATGCATAATGTGTATCTTTTTCATTATTTTGACATACACATGTACAAAATAATTTATAATAACAGATGGGATCATCTTAGAGAAAATGATCACACTTGATTTGTGCACATTTCTTTCTCTTGTTCATGTGCAGGCAGTACCAAAACCCTGTACAGTCTGTTTGCCATAGCAAACCATGTGGGGACTGATCGGTTTGGCCACTATACAGCATGGTGCAAAAATGACTTTGAGTGGAATCTGTTTAACGACTTAACGTAAGTCAAACCGTGTAATTTTATAACATTTTCTTATAGCTGCCTGTTGTGGTTAACTGGTGAGCTGCTGCAATGAAAGTTAATTGCATCTAATAACAGTGACACACTACATCATATGCACTAACACTTATGCATATGGGGTGGGGGTGGGATGACCCCATAATAATGGATATCACTGAATGGGACAGCTGGTGTCCATCCTCGTGGGTAGTTTTTTTCCTTGGTTTTCTGTGACTGCAAAGTCCTCTATCAAATGATTGTTATGCATCATACACAGAGTTATCAGGTACTGAACTTCTATTAGCCATTCATTTCAATGTGAGCATATACCTTTATTTTTGCTTGTTTGAAAAAGTACCAGAAGGATAATTATGTTGGGCAATATCATAATCATATCTCTCTTATTGCAGAGTTACTAAGTCACCTCCCCCTGAGGGTTGTAAAACAACCAAGGATGCGTATGCACTCTTCTATAGGTCTGGGGACTTGGATGTGGTATAGTCGACCTTCCTGGTGAACCAACATATGTCTTCTCTTTTGATCTCCCGTCTACTGATCAGAAAATTCAGGTCCCTTCAGTGCCACCAATTCAATCAGTTCATTGTTGCATGTCATATGTCCTGTTGCTTGTTTTATGTTTTGTTTTGTTCTCTGTTTAATAAAATTTACATGTAGCCACAATGTTCATTAAAAAAAACTTCACATTAGAACTACATCTTCATGTAGATACTGAAAAAACCTATCTCCTTAGAAAGGGGCTGATTGTATTCCCTTGGTAAATGCTGATCGGAGGGCAAATTTTCCAAAGGCTCTTCCTACACCTGGGGCTGGGATTCAATTAGAGAGGAAGAATTTGATATCATCCAAATTGCAAAAGGCTTATTTTGTGCCCCAAACAATATTAACTGCGTATGTCAGTTAAACACTCTTAACATCTACGATTTAACTGAAATGTGTGGTGCATTGTAAATTAATGGACCAGGCCTAAGGAATTTAACTAGGCGTAATTAATTGCAATTGTGACGTATCTACTGGAGGCAACCTGAAGTACATTTCTCCGTAGGGTGGTAATTGCTGTCTGGTGGAATCATTAGCGGCGGTTCAAAACCAATATTGCTTAGAAGTATTATCAGCCATTACTGATATGCCTGTTTCTCCTCTCACAACCTCAAGAAATCCAGCGAGGCTGCGAGTCAGTTCCACATATGAGAATGACCCCACTACAAATACAGTCGGATTTTATATTTTGTAGAGGGCGTGATGTATCCAAAAATGGGTCATTGCCATGCATCCTTAAACTTGAATAGACGGTTTCAATAACAGTATATTGGCGCAAATGTGAGCGATAGAGCACTGTATAAAGGTGAGATTAATCGCACAAAATGGTTCAACTTACGTGAAAAATCCGGCTGACGTAATCAAAGTTAACACACACCACATGCAGAAATAGCTGGCCTCAAGCACAAAAGCCGGAGGCGTAGACACTAATCATTATAATCAAATTCGTATTCATGGGGCGTAGGCACTGATCAGTTCACATTTACTGGAATCACGTAAAATCTGGCAATGAATTTTGTAATCAGTTCGTGCATTTTTCATGTTGAGATCAGAAGACTGCGCGCTGGTTAATAAAGAAATTTATACTCTGTGACAGATAATAAATCAGTGCGTAAAGAATCATCTCACTGCATACTGACAGAGAAAAATAAAATAAATTTCTTATCACATGCCGGAACTCCGTCACAGAAAAATATAAAATACACCATCTTAATTGAGATACATAAGGTGGGATTGTAATATCGCGCGAAATTTTTTCAACGTGTGACATTACGTGTAAAATCTTGTTTATCTGTCCGAAGCTTCTTTGTTATATATACTTTGTCAATGCTTTTTTGGGGGTGAAAATAATAATGCCCAGTTAATTTTAGTGTTGCAATATACACGAGTGATCGGTCGATAAGATATCAGTTTATCTTAACTCATTAATAATCGAGAACATAAGGTGAGACGCAAAATTTTTTCAACGTGTGACATTGCGTGTAAAATGTCCGAAGCTTCTTTGGTATATATACTTTGTCAATGCTTTTTTTGGGGTGAAAATAATAATGCCCAGTTAATTTTAGTGTTGCAATATACACGAGTGATCGGTCTATAGGATATCAGATTGCATGGCTGGTTCCGAATGCATAGCTACAATGCGTTATCCACTTGAAGTGGAAAACAGCTCCAGAACGAACATATTGGATCTGAAGCACAAGTTCCTACCATGGGCCCAGCGGACAGCCATCGGATTAGTCGTGCTCATTCTAATTTGCATTATGCTATTACTAACAACTTCGTTTATTCTGCTATTGAAACAGGTATGTATAGCTTAACACCGCGTCCGTGAAATTCGAATGTTTTTTTGGCCTATTTTGTCGAACTCACTTTTTGGAAAATTAGTCGGAAGGGTTCCAATAGCCACAAATAGCGGTGTACCTAGTAGCTCAACTCCCTACACGATGTTTGGAGCTACTTTCAGCCTTGTAACCACTTCCGCCGAGGACCTGCGTTTGTTTAGAGTTGAGAGGGTAAGACTCTTACCGGAAAAGGGACACATTTTTCTGACGAGATTTCGGAATTTAAAAACAACATAGAGATGCTCAAATG
Organism: Spongilla lacustris; assembly: GCA_949361645.1. Lineage (NCBI taxonomy): Eukaryota > Metazoa > Porifera > Demospongiae > Spongillida > Spongillidae > Spongilla > Spongilla lacustris. The sequence continues at coordinate 1,571,818 of OX442423.1, forward strand.
GATCGGATAGGTAGCGCTTGAACAAATTCTGGCAATAGCCTATCGTGTTAGCGTAGAAACAAGCAATAAAACTCTTTTGGATCTCGTCTCCGGACCTAAACGCCTAATTTTGGCCATACGTAATGTAATTTTACGTGTTGATTGCACGTCACGCGATACGTCACTACGATAAGTTACTATAAATATGCACCACGTGAGACAAAACACCGCCCTTTTTCCTCCAGTTGTTCGTTCCCGTCCGGTTATTTGATTATCTCGTACCCAGATATAAATCAACTACACTGATCTATGTAAGTCCTTGAACGAGGTGAATAACTGTAAGTGAGTTTTGTACAAGAACTAAGCTAACTGCCAACACAGTATTCATTGTGGCCTCCTATTCGTACCAAATGACATTTAAAATCTTATCTAAAGCGGCTCTTAATTGTCTAGAAAAAAAAGTGTCCCCAGCAACGCTTCGTAACCGAAAAACATCAAACCGCGTCACTTTGAACACATACAGGTCCGTGTTCATGATAGATATAAGTCAGACAACAACGCCAAATGTATTGGCGATAGTTGAACTGTATAAATAATATGCTTTTCCAGACAATTTGGGCGTTCCGACTAATTTTTAAAAAGTCGAGTTCGACCAAAAAACATTCGAATTTCACGGACGCGGTGTTAAGATATTATGTCCGTATTTAAATTTAGTTAGTGCTAACAAATCTCGTACAGTGTACACTATTATATAACATATCCAGAAATGGCCCTGTCATCTGTTGTTATTTCCATCATAATAAAGGGCGGCAACTCAATTTTTCGTTAAGATTCAATTAAAAAAAAAAAACCAGTGGCTGAACCTTCACCTGGTACGAGCTAATGCCATTGCCATCCTTTCCCGTAGCATCAGTCAAAGTGATGTAGGGTAGGTATATAGTTAACATTTTGTGTACATGTATATGTTTATATATCAGTGTATTTGTGTATGTCTATTTACCCTGTATTGTGATGCTGCATGTCAAGAAATTGTGGACATCAATGTATAACTCGGCTTACAATTGTGATTTTAAAAATCTGATTGCACCATTAAACTCACTAGGTACTTTAGAGATTTATCAAGTTATTAAAACAGCTAATTAATTTATTAAATTATATTATTATTATTGTCTTGTAATACGTTAATTGTACGTCTGCATGGCAGGAAAGTTAGGAATAGCAATCGCTGATACATAAAATCCTTCCGAACTAAAGCTATCGTCGATTTTAGTGATCTAAGCATACGCATGCGCATCTTAGTTTTACTCGTGCCCCTGCTACTGGAGGTCACGTGATATGTTATTTACTCGTACCCAGACCTTATTTATTGAGAACACCTTGTTTGTCAATAAATAGGGTCTGGGAACGAGACTAGGCATGGCTAGCCTTTTGGCGGAGGGTTGGGTATCAAGCCTATATTTGTACCCGTCTGATTAGTATTGTGGATATAATAGCACTACACTCGATTGCTATCAATAATTCTTGGTATACGCTAGTCTTGCTAGCCAGACGTACATGTACAACATTGAACTTCAATTGGACTGTGTTGGAAGTAAGACTTAGTATTACTATATACATGTAGGCTTGAAACCCCCAAAACGCGAAGGTCGAGCTGATAGAACGGCTGCTGTGGAGTAGCTACCACGGTGTCACTATACGAGAGTCGAGAGTACCCCGCTCGTTTAGCGGTTAAGATGCACGGGCGATTCCGTCCCTGCATTTACATCGCTCTGACGTTTACCACCACGACTGGTTTGTTTTTGATAACATACTAGAAGTTCTCGTGGAGGTGTGTTAATTTAGGACATTGCCTTCCACTAGAATTCACATATGCATCGGCGGTGGATATTCCCAGCTGGACTTTCCACTCTGTCCTGTTATGTATATGTATATCGTTGATTAATGGCTAGCCAAGGTCGCTCGCGCTCACTTCCATAGCAGTCTCGTTTCCAGACCCAATATACGCAGCTGCTCTGCTACGTATACGAGGTGAAGTCTGTCCTGTAGTATTTCTTTCCAACTCCGTCGGAATGTCGGCCAAGGTATACAACAAGGATGAACAGCCGTAAACGTACTCGGAGAGTGGTTATAACTTATAAGTAGATCACATACATGCACCTGTCTGTGTAATTTGCCCCTACAAATACTAAGCAATGGCACAGAAAAGGATGCCATGATGCAGCTCTGATATGTCATCAATGAACAGATCGATGGCATGAAGGCACAGCTAGGTAGAACTACATGTATGTACTACCATGCATGTGAAACGTTTACACAAATCACCACATGCCACCACCCTAATTAAATAGGTGACCACAAAATGTTGACAGCTACAATGTACTCTGTTAATACCAGCCCTTCTTGAACCTTCCAAGATCCACACACACACATACACAACCAATAGATAACCAAATAAATACACCATAACTGTTACATCAATCACCTACATGTATTACATACATCTGCAGAGCCATGTACATATAGCTAGACCACACAAAGCCTTCCATTTGAGTTGGGTGCTGAAGTGCTTTCACCAGGTGCATGTTGGAAGGGTGGCTGGCACAGTCCATGAGATGCAAAACTTTGAGTCCAGTCCTCCCAGGTCCATACCAGGTGGTCATGTAGGCAAGCCTCCTCTCCTGGCAGACAACTGGTGACTGTCCTGTGTGTACAACCAAACCCTCAGCCTCAAAAGGTAAAGGTGGACAATTGTAGCCACTTTAAATTGGTCCTACATCTACATGCATGTAACACGTATTTCCTTCTAAGTTTTATAGACCCTTTACATCTTAACTTAATTTGATTCATATCCCAGTGGCTGCATCTGGGATGCACTATCAAATTCCTTATCTCTAGGAGAAGGGCCTGTATTATCTTTCCTTAAAACTGTCCCAACCAAAGCTTACCTTGTTCCACAAGGATATCTCCCATCCATGCACCTTCACAAGGCTCTCTCCTCTACCTCCACAAGGCTATCTCACAAGACTACCTCCCTCCACCCAGAGCAGTGTGTTGTGTGTGTGTGTGTGTGTGTGTGTGTGTGTGTGTGTGTGTGTGTGTGTGTGTGTGTGTGTGTGTGTGTGTGTGTGTGTGTGTGTGTGTGTGTGTGTGTGTGTGTGTGTGTGTGTGTGTGTTTATATATGTATCACATGACACTTATATGGAATCACATGTTCATGTGCTTTATGAGGTAGTATAGGGAAATCCACACACCTGGGATATGAGGGCAGTTACAGCCAGTTAGTGGTGGATCACGGAAGACCTTTTAATGAGAAGGTGTTGCCATATCTGGAGGGTCGTTGTCAGCTCATACAGGAAACCACTCAGTACGAGAAGATCGCGCGCTGACTACATCCGCCACTGGCCTAAAAAGAATAGTTACGTAGTAAAACCATTGCCTTGCACATGATAATATGATTGGGCACATATCCTTATATGGCTCGTCTTTGTCCCGTATCAGTGTTTCGCTTGTCCGCTTCAAATTCTATATAGAACGATAGCATTTACAAATGTGGATATGCACGCACCCTTTTGAAAAAGTAGCAACAGAAAACGCACGTTTCCCAGCTGTCATACTCATAGAGCCATATCACGTGGTCGAATATAGAAAGTTATAGGGCCTTACTTCGCCATAAGTGTCTGTGATGCCTTGGTTTTCCTGAAATAGATCGAGACACGTACGGTAGTAACGTTTAATGTCCATCGGATAGACATAGACCACTCCGCGTTTGACAGACCATAATCTTGAAACCAGGCTTGAAACGGCCTAGCTAGGACTTAGAAGCTCTATATTAGTATCCCAAGCCAACGAAAACCCAAACAAAGAACATACCAAATTTGCGCGCAGTGGAGTTTGTTACTTCCAACTGGGCCAGAACTGAACGCCATAGTTTAATTGTCATCCGCGGGCGGTTTTTAATTATTTTACAACCAAACATGTACCCTGATGACCAAAAGTGCCCCAGGAACCCAGGGAAAGAAGCCTATGGGCATATATACCTGCTAGAAAGTTGCCTGGATCATTTTAGTATCTTCTGAAATCTGTATAACTTACCTTCCTATCTTCAGTTCAGAGCAAAATGAAGAATAGTGATGAAAAATCATTATTAAAATAGCCATTTTCCATACATCTCTATGGGAATGTACTAATTCTTCTGAGGAACCCAGCAGAAGGGGCTAAAAATTACACCAACCCAGAAGAGTGAAAGGTTTTTATGCTATCCATCATTTGAGTCCTGTAAACTTTTACTACCGGCTTTCTCTGATATATGGCATTCAAAAATTAACTTTATCCCATACATTCCTATGGACGCGTGCGCGGGAAATGTGACGGACGTTTGCAAAATTGGCCAGGAATTGCTAATGAGCGTCCGAAATTTCTCGCAATGGTTAACCAGTGGAATAAAAAAATTAGGAAAACATGTACATGTTAATGGATGCTATGTTTTGCTTTCCCGAAATCTTCAATTTTGCACAGTTTGCATCTTACAACCTTTCTACACGTAAAAATGAGGTGGCAAATGTTTTATTGCTTGCGGTTAGTTAATAAAATTCAAGAGTAGCCATTTTTCATACATTTAAAAATAGGCGTAAATCTAACTTTGTTTTGAATAAATCCGAACCATTAGTACTTATAAATTCAACACAAATTCAAACCCTTTCAAGGGCGGATCCAGGAATATTGAAAAGGGGGGGGGGGGGGGGGGGCTAGAAAGGGGGTCTGGGGGCTCTGCCCCCGGAAAATTTTTTGAGCATTGAATTCCTGGTTTCGATACTTTTTTTCACACCTTTGAACGGTAAGTTGCAAGTGTAGTCCATTTGCTTAAACGGCCAGAGGCAGCCCCAGCATCTATCGAGGGGAGGGGCAAACACATGAGGGGCGCCCAAAAGGGGCGTGGCTTACGATACTTCTGATGCGCGCGTAACCGTTTGACTCTGATAATGCATGCGAGCGAGCGCTAGAAGCTAAATTATGCTCCGCATGTTGTGGATTAGGGATTGGAGGTGGGGGGAAGGAGGCGCCATAGCCTGGGGAGGGGGTGGGGGTGGGGGGGCTAAGGCCCCCTGGGCGCTCCCTCCGACCGCTTATGAACGCTCATGATCAGTGTCCCCAGCATCACACCTAAATTTTAGCAGGTCTGTGTCTTCAAGGTACTTTACATTCTCATTGATGTTGACAGCAATTCGTCATTATTCGTGATTCGCGCTACTAAGTCTGGCAAAGGCTGATTGGGTCTACCGCTTTGTGGCGCGGGTTGTATTATTTAATTGGGACTTCTTTTCGTAGAGTGCTCCCGGGTCTAATGACGAGCCGGGTATTTAGACGAATTTCGAACAAAATTTTTTAAATAAAATAAAGGATGCGTTTTAAGTATAAATAAAGATTTTTGTATTGTACTCACATGTCTTCCCAATGTATGGAAAGAAAAGTGGCTTCGATTGGACCTTCCGTTTGGATGTTACGAGTCGATATGTCGCACCCACTCGGGGAAATGTTTTCTAAAAACCGTCACGTTCGCTCACGTATTGCAGAAACTACAGATCGTTTCCAAAAATGCAGGGCGGAATAGTCCCCTATTGTGTCTGCGACTCAATTAATATCAAAAACCTGCGATACTGATCGTTCTGGAGCCCACGGTACTCAAAAGGTCACACTACCGCTCAATTAGTTACGATCGATTTTTATGTTTGCGTAACGTTTTAGAGCAAACTACGTTTACATCAAAGCTTCGTGGTATGTTAATATGCATGTCCAAGAGTGTGGATTCTGTCCTTGTCACTTTCAGCCTGGATGCGCGAAAATACAAGTAGCTGTATACCAAAATGTACGACCAGGTCGGACTCACTTCATTATAGAGCGATATGAATTTCACAATCGACCACAAGGGAATCCATACAATACCATAATTATCCAGGGCTGTCGATGTAGCCGAAATCATTTTCTGTGGCACAAGCATGTAATTCCAGATTGGCAGTCTGCAATCACATGCTTGCATCACAAAATTGTCATCGCAGCTAGGGCCGTATAGGTTAAAGCGAAATCCAGCATTGATTCGCAATGTGACACTGTGAATTAACCAGGGTCATAGCCTAAACTCTGTCCCAAAGGCTGCCGGTATACCTGAAGCCCCATTTAGGCGATACAAGCTACAAATGAAAGACAGATCAGTGGTTAAAGGAACGAGGTCTCCCAGCTGCATGACCTCTTGTTGCTACAGATGAAGCCACAGATTAATCCTGTCAAAGCTGCATGTAACAGCTGATGAATTATGCGCGCGTTCGTCACAATAGGCGGACTAGCAAAACTTTTATATTTTTTCCTATGAAAATAACTTTTCTCTTTTGAAGCTACCCACTGAAAGGGAAGTGATACGGGGTCATTCCTGGATAGAGAAAAAAAAAAGTTATCATGCAAGCCCGTGCGGATATATATAAACAAAGTTCCGCGAAATTCGTCTTAACTAGCGGGAGCACCCTACGTCACGCGTTGACTCGTTTTCACAAGTACGAAGATCGAGGCACTTCGGGAGCCTGAAGGGGGCGTGGTACAAAATAAAAAAGGGGCGTGTTCTAAAGGAAAGGGGGGAGGGGGAGCTATAGCCCCCTCAGCCCCCCCCCCCCCTGGATCCGCCTCTGCCTTTGCTGGTGACCTGCATGTGATAAATTACGTTGCTACAAGTGTAGTCAGTGTCGTGTGAACAGAAAAATTTGCAGTGACATTATTTGCGTAATATCGCTACTTACTGGTCTTGTACCCAGATCCTGATCCCCACAGGTGTGGATGGATTACACCAAATACACAGGTGACAATTACCATTTATTAACTAGCACAGGCACTACTAGACAGCATTTATCGACTTCATGGAGTTGTTGATTGGCTCTCTCGCCAGGTTTGACGTTATGATCTACTCAAGTAAAAAAAATCATTCTCTATGAGAAAGTTGCTGGTATGTAGGATTTGAGGGCAATAGTGGTGTGAAAAGCAGGGAAACAAGGGTTGTATGATAAGGAAAAACGAAATAGTCCTATATATTTAGCACATGCATGAATAATGTATTGTCCTACAATGTGTGCTGCGCTAAATGTAGGACTATCGTTTTTCCTTATCATTCAACCCTTGTTTCTACACTACTATTCCTGTATACCACCAACTTTCTCATAGAGAATGTTTTTATTTCCTTGTTAGAATTATGATTACCGATTAACAGATACTAGTGCCAGACTATACACATTCCCACTAGCTATAGTACTGCAGTACTGTTGTTTGTAGACTCTAGTAGGCGTTAGTATACGTTAGTTGCAAACACAACCATTAATATATACATTGTAGCTTCAAGACTATTTCACCACGGAAGCGAGTATGGCGACCAATTCTGAAGCGATTGGTGTGGTTTTTATTCCATAGAAGTGTTCCTATCCCGAGTTATGCGCACAAAAAGTGGCCGACGACCAGTGTTGCCGCGAAATAACCGTCATCCTTAATCATGCGATGTGAGCATTTAATCGCGATATAAATATCGCGATATATTAAATTATCAATTATCGCTTGGTTATTAAATGTTGGGGTGAATAGTTATGGTTATCACGAAGGATATGGTACAGGTATACTGTAATTACGCTAAATGTACTTGCTACCACAGACGATTTTGATCGCAAAGCCTTCAAAACTGCCCTATGGGAGGCTTTGGATGGCACAAAAAAAAAATCAATTGTTTTTTTAGCTATGATAGCTTGTGCAATGTTCACAAGCAGCCTATCAGCAGAAATCAATTTCAGAAAATATTATCCATTGTTGTGGTGGAGGAATCATGAGCCATACGTCCCTACCATAGCTAAACCAGCAAGTAAGTACCTGTAACGCGGCCAAGTTTAATAGTAGCAGAGTTCAGTACAACCACAAGCACAGAGTACAATACAGACACTCAATATACAAAAATACGACAATATATAGTTTCACATGAATAGAGGGGTCAAAGGACTCTAAGATGCGCGTCTCTCCATGTCTTGAGATGCGCGACTGTTTACGTCATCATTACATACCTATGCATTTTTTCTTAGGTAAAAAAACCGTATTTTTCTTGAGAAGAAAAGGTTGCGCCCGTGGGGGCGTGGCATCTTGCATGAAAGGCTGCATTGGCAAATATATATTTCTAAGGCAAAATTCAAACTAACATTGATATACCTAAATGTATATTTGTTCTCTGCTCGTTTCTAAATTTTATTTCTGTGTATCTTTGTTTACGTCCGTGCACGTTTATTTCGCGATATGACTAAAGATTAATCGCGATATATCGCCTTTCGCAATATAAACATTATATCGTCTTTCGCGATATAAACATTTAATCGCGATATATCGCCTTTCGCGATATATCGCGGCAACACTGCCGACGACTACAATACGTGGGACTGGGTACGAGTTTAGACAAGTGTTTTGTTCTCTGCAACCAAGCGGTTTTGTGACGTCGAACAAACGCGGCTAAACTGCATGTTTTTAACGTCTTGTTCGATAACGAGAAAAATCTAAGCGATCCGATCGTCAGGAGTCCCGTTAGAAGCGGGTCGCGTTCATTCATAATCGGGTCAAATCCCGATACTCGAACTTGGAAGTATAAGAAGCGAAATAAAGTATTTTGCGCAAGTTGCATATACCGGCCGATCCCTCAAAAATGTAGCATGTTTATAGCACGTTAAGTCCAAGACACAAATTTTATTTGACTTGTAGCTACAAATCGAGGTTTGAAATGGTTTAGGATATTCTTAGTCGGCGTCGTGCTTTATATTTTGGGCTGTACGTGTGTTATGCGTGTGTGTGTGTGTGTGTGTGTGTGTGTGTGTGTGTGTGTGTGTGTGTGTGTGTGTGTGTGTGTGTGTGTGTGTGTGTGTGTGTGTGTGCGTATGTGTGTGTGTGTGTGTGTGTGTGCGTATGTGTGTGTGTGTGTGTGTGTGTGTGTGTGCGTATGTGTGTGTGTGTGTGTGTGTGTGTGTGTGCGTATGTGTGTGTGTGTGTGTGTGTGTGTGTGTGTGTGTGTGTGTGTGTGTGTGTGTGTGTGTGTGTGTGTGTTTGTGCGTGCGCGCGTGCGCCATTTACACAGACTGCAACTTGAATGAATCTTCACCCGCATGTATTAGTGTATATTACATGCACGTTCAGTTTGTGTGCATTACTGCACACTGATCAAGCAGAAGGAGAGCGGGTTAGCCATTGGATTAAGGGGAGAGGTTTGGCACTTGTTTGGCGCTTACAAAATCTGTTTATTGTTCATATATGCATACAACAGACTTCTTTGTGTACTGGCATGCAAGCCATGCAGGTGGACGCTGTGGCGTCAAACTTACTTAACTTGCCGGTGTTATACAAAGTCAGTTAGCGGGTTTGTTTACGAACTCGCAATGTAATGTTTACCGTATTGTTTACACATTCTTATACCTGCGTTGGGTTGTCATGTTCATCCTCCAATTACCAACCAAACAACACATAGTGGTATATCAGATCAATCTCGGCCACAGAATTAACTGAGAGCTTAATCAGTGCATGCAATATTATAATTTATAGCTAGCTGTCTCACGCTTGTATTGTGCGCCGATATGTATAAATCGGGCCCAACCATGCAATGCATGCAAGTACATGCAGCATTGCATGCACGCATGAGCCATTCAAATAGTCGTCCTGCATGGAATAGCCATGCATCAAACATAGCCGCACAGTTTTGTCTTGCATGCATGCATGCAGTCGGGGGGGGGGGGGGGGGGGGGGGGGGGGGGGGGGGGGGGGGGGTGTTAGCGGGGTACTTACCCCGGGCCCCAAGGTATAATAGGGGCCCCATGGTACAGTAGGGGGCACGGCGGTCCAAAATTGTATTGTATTATGGCTAAAGAGTGATATATGCAGTTTAAAAAGTACCTGTATACTATACGGATGTATAGTATTTGGCCAATCTCAAGGGGGGATCCCCCCCTCCCCCGCTCGTATTTTCAGGGCCTATGGGGCCCTCAAATGATATGTTACCCTGGGCCTTACTATACGGCTCTCACCGGCCCTGTTCAGACTACGCTGCATGCATGCATTCCTGTGGTTCAGACAAAAATTAGCTATACAATAGCAACAAATCATCCCAATAAGGTTCTTTCCAATGTGTGCATGTGTCCGACCCTATATTTAAGGGATGCTACACATTCAATGCATGCACTCAGTTAGCTGTGACCTTCTGGTTGGTTTGCTATACAACATCTAAGATATAGCATATTGCTATACTCAGCTAGCTACTATATATATCAAGGCATGGTTGATTCAACGTTTAATGACCAGGAACTTGGAAATAGTACTCAGCGTGACATAAAAACGTTGCGCAGCGTTAAGGACTGCGCATGCGTGAAGAGAACAATTGTTTGTGCCCTTGTACTCTTTGTAACTGGAGTGATGGTCCTGTTAACAGCTTCATTTCTGATTGTCAAGAAAATAAAGGTAAGGCCTTCGTGCAGTTTAACATGCATTTGCAGCTGTTCTAGATCAAAACTCGCGCGCCGAGCTTTTCATGCTCTGCCTTGTAACTTGGTTCGATTCTAAACCCGCGCTTTTCTGATTTGCAGCTAGCGCTGTCACGAACAAACGCCCGCGCATTTTTGATCTGCATAATTTGTACTGCATCAGTGCATATGAACTGTACGCTAACACGTCGTCCAGCTATTCCTCTCATCGTTTGGCTCTCTGCATTCGTCAGAAGTGGCGAACAATTCGTAGATTTTATTTGTTAACCAGCGGTGGTATAGCCCAATATATATTTTTTTGTTCGCTTTTTTTTTTTTTTTTTGGTAGTGATATGTGTATAGATGTGTATAGGCCTAAATTATGAATCAGTATAGCATGGCCGGTGTTATTATACTGATACCGTATATACTGAAGCATGCATATATATGTGCATGCATGTGTATATACATGTATGGGTGCATGCAAGTATTCTCCATGCCATGCCCATGCAGGTGCCTTCGTATGGGGACACGTCATACAGCAACCTGTCCGCTGGATGCAGTAACTACACGTATCTCACATGTCGCGAAGAGCTGAGACTGATTCAGAGTTTTCTGCTTGGCGTCGAATCCAACGAAAATGCTACTCTGGCCATCGCCTCTGATGTGGACCAGGAGAACAACGAGAACACGGCCATGCTAATACAATACAGCCTGAACTACGTCAAGGGTACCCGGGAGTGCAAATCCACTATCCTCTCCTTCATGTGTCTGTACCTATTTCCGCTGTGCGATGCGAACGGAACAATTCACATGCCAAGTACAGAAGACTGTCACGAGATCACGGGCACGTGCAAAGAAGAGTTTGAAGCTATGATGGACTTGCCAGGGATCAAAGGGCAGTTAAACTTACCAGATTGTCAAAGCCTTCTTAACTCATCATCAATATTTTCAGGTATATACATATATATTTTTGTTCATTGGTGATCATGCATGCATTTATAATCACCTCAATCAGTAGGGATAAACGCGTCGATATGGAAAAATGACCTGAGTGTCAGTCAGTTTTCCACTGCGAACCAAATAAACTGCAGTGCAAGATTTTTTCTCAGCAACGGTTCATGCTTACCTCGTTGCGATAGGTGGAGCCAATACTCGGACCACGCCCGAACTACTATTGAGATCGTAGAGCTTGCATCTTCAATAACAGTAATTGTGCTGGGAAGTACGATCTTGGCAGTTTCGTGTTTTGACTGCAGCAGAATGTAAGTGATATATTATTTGGCTAACAAAGAATTAATTTGGACCTGTTCTCTGCACATGCAGGTATGCATTTCCGTCTGTGCTGATTTTGCACTTCATCATGTTTCTTGTGCTTGATGGTAAGCCGGTAGTTGAAGTTGATCATTTTTGGCACAATATGTACATGTGTGAAATGCAAGACATGCATTGTACTGCAATATGCACCTTGATTGGAGTATATGCAGTGTTGCTTAGACCAGTGTTGGCCCTGAGGTTTTCAGTTTGTTCTTGCATGGTAGCCAGCTGCATTGAGGTTTGGTGCAGCCTAAGCTGGACATGTACAAAGACTTCATTTTGTCCCAAGCAATTTTGCATGATGTATAGGCTATATACTTTTTTTACCCGTACAGTAGCCAATTAATTGTATATACAATGCAAATTATTATGACTCGATCCGTGTAACAGCTAGGACTTGCATGCACTTATATGCTTATAGCTATACATATAATTATTAGTATAATCTTGATTGTTAATATGTTATATACGCAGCGGCAACAACAGCCATTTCCTTCATTGACCGCGGGACGCTATTCTGCAGTTCTCTTAGTCTGCTCGATGCCCTTAAAAAGCCAACTGCCTTCTGCTCCGTTATCCGTAAGCAAAGAGACATGCATGCATTTCTTGCCAGCCATATGCATGTGCATGCTTTATACTGAAAACAACTGAAAAACTTGAATGAGGCAATTTTATACTCCTTAATTTGCTAAACTTGTATGTTTTTTTTTGTGTATACCGCCGCCCATGCACCCAATGTAAACATGCATGCGCCTCATTTTACAATATTTCATTTCCTATGCGCGCAGAGTCCTTACATATCTACTTCACCTTTGAGATCAGTATTTGGTGGTTTAGTCACGTGGTCATTCTCTTCTGGCAAATTACATTTCCATTTCATGCAAGAATGAGCAAGGTCAATGGTCAAAACAAGTACATTTACGGTGGAATACTGATCACATCGCTTATAGTTCCAGCGATCTCACTGGTCGCAGTTATTGAAATCGGAGGATACAAGATCTGGAAGTTCGATCCCTCACATTGCGTACAAAAGAATGCAGATGTGGCATTTTTGGCTGTAGTCCTTCCATTAAACATGTTTACAATTCTTGGAGCACCTCTAATGATTTTAATCATTATATCACTCATAAAGGTTAGTTATGTGTATACTATATGTTTAGCTTTTGCTTAATATATGATATCTCTGCTCGTTGCAGCATCGGCGCTCCAAACAGGACCATACCAATACAATAATAACTGCAGATAGAAAAATTCTGTTTGGGCTCTTTTATTTTTTGCTCTTATCTGCAGTGAGCACCACTTTCGGGAGCGTAGGAGCAAAATCTGACGACCAATTTGCCAGCAACATTTACAAATATTTTCAGTGCGAGTCCATGGGTCAAGGACTGTGCGATGCTGAAAAGTCGGCCTATGAAGACATCAGCCTAACGTTTACTCTGACGGATATTGTATACCATGTCCTCTTTGGAACTATTCCTTTTGTGACTTTAGGCATAGTGATCCCTGTCTCATGGATTAAACGACTGTCCAGCAAAACTACAAGAAAAAAATCGTGAATATATAAGAACTGAGCTGCGGGATTCTTAATTATAGCAATCTACATCAATGAAATAAAGTGATGCAGTTTCTAGCGTCAGTCTAGCTGAACACATGCATGCACTTCTATATATTGTTGTGTTAATTGCATGCATGATATAGATATACGTTCTTGATTGTGATTGGTTGATACCCGTCAGGCTTAAGTGGATCCGGCATTTCTATACCTATACTACAGTGTGCGCATGAGGTGGTATAGTGCTCCTTGTACTTGACTCAAGTTGATTGTGACAGTGGCTTTTCTATATAGTACCGCGTAGATGTCCCGCTCAATTTTGCATCGGGTTCCATCGCTATACCGGGTGCCTCCAAGTTGCAGCAGCCTTTATTAATTTAATTAATAGACAATTTCACGCACGTGAGTGTTCCTTGGTCTATTATCAATAATGTAGTTTCGCCTTCTTTCAGCCATTGCACTGCATGCATACGTTACTCGCTCTGTATTAATGCGGGTCAAATCTGGACAGAGTAAAAATGATAGTTGCTAGCAGATAAATATAATATTGGCTAGCTGAGTTAACACTGAACTGGAAAGACATTTTCTCTCAATATAGGTGTACAGCAAACCATTCACAGTGTACTGGCGCTCTCATGACCTACGTGCCAAGATGTTCATCAAGGACACTAGTTCCAGCAAGGAATTGGATTCAGGAGTGGTGAATCTGGTGATCAAGTTATATGAATGGCCCATGCATTGATATACACAGTCAAGCTGCGAGATGGTCGTATTGTGTCGGCATATGAACCAAATAAAGCAGACAGCTAGCTGACCTTAATTGAACCTGAACTCAACACTAACACATCAACCACAGTTTATACGTAGCCGCAAGTCCAAGGCGTAGTTTTGACAAGGGGGGGGGGGGGGGGGGGGGGGGTTTGACAGGGGAAGGAGTGTAGTAGGTGACGCTTATTATGCAATAACACATGACTGGTCACTAGGTCGTTACATTTCCGTCGTTAATTTTCGTTGTGACAGTGTGTGTTCCGATTGACTTTCCTTATCAGCATCCAGCGCATCGCTAGCAAGGATAACTGACAGGTCACACGGCACGGAATACTGAGCGGTTTTGACATCCTCATCATTGTGTACATCCCAGCATGGCGTGCATGACGACGACGTTGTGGCCAGAAACTATATAAACGCGCTGTGGAGCGGTAAACATACACATGCATGCAGGTACACACTATAGCTATATGTAACTTATTAAAAAAGTTACTTAACTATATTAAAGATATTGTAGAGAAGCGCATGAAATGAGCTAAGTGCATGTAGAATATCAGTTAAATTGGAACTAGAAGTTGTAGAAACTCCTTCGAAAACTGCTGATACATCGGAACCTACGGTAGTAGGTTCCATATAGGATTTGTACCATATCATGAAATCATTAAAAACGCGACCCTCATATAACTCGCGAACCGAGAAACGGATAGTGTAGCTCTTTATTGCTATCGAACCGAAATGGAATGGCGGTCATTTTCATGTGTTCAAGTCGCCAGACCGTTTTCTTTAAGAGAACAAAAAAAGCTCGTGTTCTCGTTCATAGACCGTTTTTTCTCCATAGTCGTCGTCTTTATGAGTGAGTATAACTTGAGATAGGAGCGGTTTTAACGAGTGCCAATTATACCAATGGCTGTTAGAAAAAACAGCTTCAGGTATCAGATATATTGTAACCGAGATATACGTAATCGTTACGTAATAGGGAGTTAGCTATATTTAAAGCGTTCCCATGGCAATGTTTCACGTATAATTAGAATTTGTGATCGTACATTCCGGTTTATGTTCTACTCGCAAGCCACGTCCATCAGCTATGTGTTACTGTGTAGCTAGCTTTGTTCAGCTATAAATACCTATGACGTGTGTAAAGCTTGGCGCGTGAGTTTCGATCTAGAACAGCTGTAAATGTGACATAACTGTAAACAGTAGTCGGTCGGGCCCTACTACCGCGTTTGGTCGGGTAGTAGGGCCTACCACTAAAAAAAAGAAGAATGAAATAAGATATAAAAAACATTCTCTCTGAGAAAGTTGGTAGTATACATGTATATAGGATTTGAAGGCAACGGTAGTGTAAATAGGAAGGGAACACAGGATCAATGATGATACGAATAATCCTATATTTAGCACGTGAAATGTGGTAGAGCTCTACAAAAGTGCTAAATATAGGACTGTTCAAAATTTTTGTATCGTCATTGATCCCTTGTTCTCTTCCTTGTTACACCACTATTGCCTTCAAATCCTATATACCACCAGAGAATGTTTTAATATCTTGTGAAACAAGTTTTTGGATGTTGCATGGACACCAATTGAGTAAATTGAAGAGAAACTGACAAACAATTAAGCTATAGGGATTAAAGCAATCATCCAATGATGTGCATTTATAGGTCTGTCACAACACCACTGTAGCCACAGATTTCTATGGGTGTGTATAAGACAAGCATTTTAATAATAATAATGATCACATGTCCAGTTTTTGCATCAATTTACTGCATATCACTGAAATAGAAAGAAAGTGAGTCAGCAATATGGAGTATGCTGGCATAAAATGTTGGGCGCAATAAAATGAAAAACCTGAGTCAGTCAAACTGGCTACTGTGGCTAGGTATCAATCTAGCACTGTGTTGTTTACTGTATTGTTTACACATTCTTGCGTTGCATTATCATGTTTTCTATTCATCCTCCAATTAACAGCCAAACAACACCTAGCTGCATGCATGCCATATGGGATATTTCTGATATACCATGCCTCCCCCCATCTCACCGGTATATAATACATGTATATATCCTCGATCTGAATATATAATATAATAATCATACATGTATATCAGTAATATAATATACTTGGTTATATATTAATCTTGGCTCAGTAAATTTGAGAGCTGCAATGCGCCATATGCAATATGCGGAAACATTGATTGCATGGCGTGCATGCTTCATGTGTATAATCAGCCGCATAAAACTGCCTTGCTGGCATGTACATAGAATCAGGTTTCTTTACTGTTATCACCAGCAATGTATTGTTTACTGTATTGTTTACACATTCTTGGCCCTGCGTTGTGTTGTCATGCTTTCTATTCATCCTCCAATTACCAGCCAAACAACACCTGCATGTTGCCGTATACCCTACTCTATAATCTAAGATGTGTTACTCTGTATGCATGCCGTACATGTGTGTATATACATGTAGGACTTATTCATCAAACGATGAACTTCACTTATTTGCATAGAATTGGAATGACGGTATGCATGCGCACTTAATGTATTGAAGGCCTAGACGTCGGAGGAATACCAATTCAACATTTGGTATATGTTCAGTACATAAACTGATCTTTAAAATACAGCAAAATACATGTGACAGTTACATGAAAGGAATAAATGCACATTTATTATTATATACACTAAAGTAAGTCCTTTAACAGTCCTGTTAACCTAGATAGGATAGCTCTACAGTTTGCCCTTACTAATGTCAACCCTAGGCGGCTGTACAGGCTAAAAATGGTCTTGGACTTTAGTTCATTATTCCTGATGGAGAGACGACCTGCAAGCTTTGATAATGCTGCCACTGCTTCAGCCCCCCAACACCCGTAGGTCTCAACAACAAGTGGGATACAAGCCCACCCCAATTCATCACACTTTTTGTCGCTACTGTTGTGTTTTCTGTTCTCAGCCAACAGGGCTGCCGAACCCGCCGTCACGCTCGCTTCTAGCAGAACACTTGATTGTAGCGTAGACATGACGGACAAGTCAAAGGCAGCCGGCTTGCTAAGGTCCCAGTTAGGAACAAGAACATCTGCTGGGCGGGATTGAGAATCAGATCCCGCCCCACAACCCATTTCCAGACGTGGACCCAAGCAAGCACGTTGGCAGAAGTCATAAAACACATCCCTGAGCTTATTGTGTCGCGAAACCACATCCCCTCCATGTTTGCAAGTGAGGGAGTGATGGCCAAAGTCATCCAACACACAGGAAGGACAGTGAGGGAAACTTTGGCTTTGGACCACTGGAATACCCAACCACCACTTAAGTGCTACTTGAAACTCAGCAGGCTCCAAGTGGAGGTTGAGTCATGGGGAGGGAGTGACTGACAGCCAAGCAGAGGCATGAGGTGAAGAGATGGACAAAAGACGAGCCCTGTCAGTTACAGATGCATTGTGAAAAAGATTATTGAACTGTTGTTCTTCTATCTTGGAAGACAGAACCTTCTGTGAAAGAGGAGAATCACCTATAGACTCAGGGGTGAGAGAATCTTGGGGGTCTACTAAACTGTTGTAAAGGTGCAATGACGAGGATAAATACCTACCTGATGATGGAGAAAGGCCTGAGGACAAAAATGATGCAATGTAAGCTGCAGGAGAGTGGAAACTTAAGCTCCGAAGCCCTAAACCCCCTCTTTTCAAGCTCAGTTGAGCCTGTTGCCAGGTGGCAGTGGAAGCATCCACTGCAGTGCATTCCGAAAAGCATTGCTGCACACCATCATCAAACAAGGCAAAGGCCTCATTGACTAGGAGAGGTGGAGTGTTCCTAGCTAAGTGAACTAGTCTGCAATAGCTCCCACATTGCCTGAGAAGAAGTAGGGCCACCTGGGGGTCGATAGAACCCACAGCTTCTAACTCCTTTAGCAACTTGGAAGCCTCTGACTGTTTCTGCGCTACAAACTTTGCGCAGAACACTAAATCCCCTATGGGGGCCCCCAGGATCTCTAAGTGTGGCACATTCGATCGCCTCATCTCCTCTGGGAAAGAACTTAGATCCCTCAAATTGAACAACTCACATTTGGCGAAGTTGATATTGAGGCCGAGTGGTGGTCCGCGTTCTTGGATGATGGCGAGAACCCGAGTAATGGCTGCAACGGGCCCTGCAACAACACCATCATCAATATACCAGTGGTGAAACAATAGCAATTCACAGTCAACATCCTCCGCAATTGCTGATATAATCTGTTGCAATACAAGACAAAAAAGAAGGGGACCTAGGGGATCGCCTTGTTGTACACCTATTTCTGATGAAATAGTACCCAAAGAGTGCCACAAAGCGGGATGTTGCCCATAGCACCATTGAGACCATGGGAGCAGCTCTGGAATGTGAAGGGCACAAGCATTCAGGACGGCCTGCCTTGATACCCGATTAAATGCATTGAGCAAATCGATCTTCAATACTGCAAAATCAACCTCCTGCCAATGTTCGTCCACACAGCTTCTGAGGCCATGAATAATCTTTTCTGCACCCCCTTGACAAGCTACCCCAAGTTGAAAAGGAGCGAGGAAGTCATGGGCCTTTGCCTTAGTCATGGAGCATAGGCATTTCCCAACCAGACGCCGAATAGCCTCTCCAACTGCAATAGGCCGGATGTCGGGGGGGCAGTTGGGTTTGTTCTTCTCCAGCACCACCAGGTTGCCCCCTGCAAGGAACCTAGCCACATGTACAGGAACCTTGCCCGAGATAAGCAAATTAACCACCTCCCTAAGTACAGCACAGATCGGGAACTGAAGGGGAACCTCTGCTGCTTCTATCAGATGCTGTATGTGGAGACCTGAGGGGCCACACGCTGTATCCTTTGGAAAGGAGTGCAATACGGCCATGATGTTGAAGTCTGGTGGAAGGTAAGGGGCAGCTAAGAGAGGTGCTGTGGGAGGAGTGGGAGGGGTTCCTTTGGGATGCTTAGAGACCAATAGATTCCATGTGGTGTTGTTGTCGGGGGCCAGGCCCGAAGAAGTTAGCGTCTGACAGGCCTTAGATAAAAGTCCCTCCCTAGCAAGAGAAACTGCTGTCTTGACACTTGAAGATTTGTGGTTACGCATGGGGCCAGGGGAATGATTGGATGCTCTATTCCATAGTGCTCTAAACTCACCTTTGGACCATTGGGCGCATAGACGACTGATATACACAGGCTTGTGATGTCTGCCTGCACGCTTTGGAGCAAGAAGAACACATTTAGGCAGCATTAACAGCTTCAGCCAAGCATCCTCAGAGTTGTCATGCACAGCAGACCTCAAGGCAGAAGACAAAGCAAGAGCAAATGAAAGTCTGTCCTTCAAAGGGATGTGCCGAACTGTACGGCCTGGTAGATTACACACAGATTCAAATGTGGGTAGGGGGAAAAGAGAAGGATCGGCTACTTGGACACCGAGAGGGGACAGACTAGGAGATGCAGCAGTGGCGTATAATAATGTTTATTGAGATATACAGCAATGATATTAACAGGAGTTACGGGATGCATTCCTGTGATACAAACACATATCAGCTGTTTAAAAGCTACAATAGCAACAAATTAAATCATCCCAATAAGGGTTCGTCCCAATTCTTTATCAGTGGGTTGTCAATATTTAAGGGATGCTGCATTCATTGCTATACTCGGCTGTGGCCTTCCTTCTTGTTGCTGTGTAGGATTGTGATTCATCAGTTAGGATTGATATAATATTAAGGCATGGTTGATTCAACGTTTAATGACCAGGAACTTGGAAATAGTACTCAGCGTGACATAAAAAAGTTGCGCCGCATTAAGGACTGCGCATGCGTGCAGAGGACAATTGTTTGTACCTTCATACTCGTTGTAGCTGGACTGATGGCCCTTATAACAGCTTCGTTTCTGATTGTCAAGAAAAACGTAAGGCCTATATGGTTTTCGCGCAGTTGTAGTCTCGTACAGTACTACACTTAGTCGTACTACGTACGTGGACCGGGAACGAGTTAAACGTGCTTCCTGGTATTTATCCTCGTCCTAGTTCTTCATACGTCGAACGGTTAACGAAGTCAGCCTGGGTTGCGAGTCTAGTTATAACTGTATAATAATAATTATGAATGCATACATGACATGAGTATGGTGTATTCTGCAACCATGCAGGTGCCTTCGTATGGGGACAAGGCATACAGCAACCTGTCCGCTGGATGCAGTAACTACACGTATCTCACATGTCGCGAAGAGCTGAGACTGATTCAGAGTTTTCTGCTTGGCGTCGAATCCAACGAAAATGCTACTCTGGCCATCGCCTCTGATAGGTACCGGCATATTTCACGTACGAGTACCGAAATATTGGTGATCCAATATTAAGTAAAAATTGTGACGCGGGTTGCAAATTGTCCAGGTGCATTAAATTCGAGTAAAAGCTGGTTTGTGTTCGTTTGATCGCTGCTGTGGAATAGTTTTGGATTTATCGGTATGTCGATACATTGTCTATGCTATGACACAGCTCTGGTTTATTTGGAACGTTTTGTTCAAAATTTCTGGCGCGTAGAAAAAATATGTACCCTTTAGGTTTGGTAGAACTTTTTTTGTCTTAAGAGGTACCGGGAAACCGATCAGGTGTAGGTACTCCCCAGGTCTTAATCTATATGGATTTCAAATTTCACGAACTTTGGTTGATGCCCAAAGTGTCATCCAACAGCCTATGTGTTTAAATATGGCACGTGCAATTCATGAAGCCAACTGACGCCAAACGTTATTAGGTGGTTAAGCACTGCCTATATAACATGGTTTTGCAACTTTTTTAGAAAAGTTCTTTCCTTTGAGTACCTTATTGCGTTAACAAAGTTGAACTCTAAATAAAGACTACCATTATTTTCGAGGTACCGTAAAAAGAAGCATTTATAAACGCAGTTTTGCTATAAATCTACATACTATGACAATACCATAATTTTTGGGCGATGCCCAAGGCATACCCCAGATTTTCTCAGGTAGTGACTCGTCCCCATACATCATATTGTACATTGCCGCGAAAATGGAACTAACGCATGACTGTGCAACTTTCCAGTGTGCTTACAACCCTTTTTAAAGATGTTAGCATGCTGCGACGATCTGTTAGTGTGTATTTTTCCAAATTAGGATGAAGACTGCAGAAGATTTTAAGAAGTTGATTGAAGGTTTTATGGTGATATCAGTGCAGACTATGCACTACAGGTTTCAGCACTAAGAAATGGCTTGGTAGTGCACATATATACAACTTAATGCAGCAAAGCATTTTTAAAACTGCCAGAATGGTGGCTTTTATTCATGAAGGAGTAGCTCAAGGAGAGAATAAAAATTATGAAGAGCATCTTGAAAGGGTTTGGGAAGATGTATTAGAGGATGAGTTTCCACTTCCTATTCAAACCCCTGCTATACCATCTGTGTGCCCTCCTAAAGAATTGCCAAGTAGTTCTACTTGTCAAACCCCTGCTATACCATCTGTGTGCCCTCCTGAAGGTTGTCAAACCTCTTTGAAATTAAGAACTCCTTGCAAGAAATGTGCATGGATTAATGAGACTAAAACTAAGAGAATTACTCATTTCAAAGCGGATGCTCAGTCGCAAGTATCAAACTGTTATAAGTAAGCAACATGACAATCGTAAACTTGGACAAGCTTTGAGCAGAAGAGTAACTATTGAAAGTGCACATTTAAATAATCTTAAAAAGGAGATAAATCAAAAAAATGCCACTTTGAAGCGGTTGGCAAATGAAAACTTATTATTAAAAAACAGGTAATTTGCATAAAATAGTTTCATTAAAACATTCTAAGGTGAAAATGAGGTCTGCTCATAGGAAACGTGAAATATATCACAAAAGTAGAGAGTGTGCTCTGAAGAGAAGTAATGCCTTTTTAAGTAAGAAGGTCCACAATCTTGAGTTGGAAAATGAAGCATTAAGGGCTAATGTGGATTAGAACCACAATTTAGCACAATGCATCAGTACTAGACAAGACAAAAAAACATACAGTACAGCATGTCGTAAAACAATATATTCTTGCCTTGAGTATCAGGTGCCTGTATCAAGTGGATGTAATGTTATAGAAGCCGTTCTTGAGCACCTTGGAAATGTAACTGTAGATTGCCTTCCTGATCCTCGTACAGTTAGTTACTTTGCCTATGAATTAGGCATAATCAGTGACTTACAAGTTGGTGAAATATGATGATAATGATAATGTAACCTGGCTTTCATGGGATTCAATATCTGTGGAGGGACATCATATTAATGAAGTTCATATAAGCATTGCAACAGTTCCTCCCACTTCCTATGTGCTACAATTAGGTATGATTATGCTTCCGCAATCCCATATTCAGGCCTGTTTTGATGTTATTGTAGCTACTTATTGGAAACGAAGAAGCAGTCAAGAAGATGGAGATGATGTTTCAATGACGCTATATGAATTCTTAGTTGACTATATCACAGATAACTTGTACATTAGTGAAATTGATGTATAACACTATTCTATACTTCTTATATGTGTGCAAGACTTGTAAAAAAAAATTGGTGTGATTATATTATAGATTGTAGTTGCTATAGCGAAGAGAACAAAAACCGTCACAATTTTTTATGCGCTACCGCATGGATTACCATATAGGGTGTGTAACCTCCCCTGAATAATGAAAATCGATTTTTCCGAATACTTTTAAAACACTAATCGATTTTTCAGGTTTTTCTGGATCTGAAAATCGATTTTTCCGAATACTTGAAAAAAGAAAATCGATTTTTCCGAATAGGTTTTGACAATTTGCCAGCCGAATACCTAGGTTATTCAGGTTTTCTGCTCATTGAGCCACCTAAATGTACACATCACACCAGAGACCCTCCTACAGCTACCCCCATCACACCAGAAGCATTCAGCACACAAACACACCTACCCCCATCACACCAGATGCCCTCAGCACACAAACACACCTACCCCCATCACACCAGATGCCCTCATGAGGTACACAACCATAGCTACCTCCATCACACCAGACACCTTACTACAACTAACCACATTACACCAGATCAGTAGCCTCAGCAGGGATCCACAGCTACCCACATCACACCAGATGCACTCAGCACACAACCACAGCTACCTACATAGGCCTAAATCACTTGGCCTAACCACATACCTAGTTGGGCGTGTCCCGACCTAAGTTAGCGTGGCCACGCTGAGCTTTACCAGTACCTACAGTCTACAGATGTACACATCGCACTTGATGCCAAAAGAATAGAACCACAGATGATGTTTACGCACCACCAGCCATGCAGCCTCCATTTCACCATCCCGAGTTTTGAAAATCCTAGTAACTAAGCAAGCCTTAGTATGATCGCGGCAATATCAGAGAGATTGATGCAAGAAGCCAGCTGGTTCGAAATACACTAAGCGAACTGACTTTGATTTGCAGCTGGAGCTGTCCTTCGTCATGACACGTGAAGAGGGAGATCTCTTTTGGCTACATGTAGTTCGAATTACTGCCCGTGTATTTGATCTCGTCCCCACGTATATATTTATAGTAACAACAGTGACGTTATTTAGAAGTAATTATTGTACATGTAATATCGTAAACGCGTATCCGGATATCGTCATAAAAAGGTATTCGAATAATGGGCGAATTGTCGATGCGGACGACGAATACCTAAGTACCTCCGAATGGAGATTCACAAACCGGTTATTTCGAATAGAACAAATCCAATAATCGATTTTTCCGAGTAATGCTAAATTACTATTCGAACGGATAGGTTTTTGCGAATATCCGAATAACCCGAATAACCTGATAACCGGTTACACACCCTATTACCATAGCCGCAAAATTCAATGTTTGGATTGCTATAACTTTTTCACTGCTTATGCAAATGCCACGTTTCATATATCATTTTAATTCATTTAATTTGCTCTTTAAGGCAGTACCAAATTTGGTGCAAAATATTGCGTTTGAAAAATATATACCCGTACCTACGGCTCTGATGTGGACCAGGAGAACAACGAGAACACGGCCATGCTAATACAATACAGCCTGGACTACGTCAAGGGTACCCGGGAGTGCAAATCCACTATCCTCTCCTTCATGTGCCTATACCTATTTCCGCTGTGCGATGCGAACGGAACAATTCACACGCCAAGCGCAGAAGACTGTCACGAGATCACGGGCACGTGCAAAGAAGAGTTTGAAGCTATGGTGGACTTGCCAGGGATCAAAGGGCAGTTAAACTTACCAGATTGTCAAAGCCTTCTTAACTCATCAACAATATTTTCAGGTACACGTATTTTATTTTGTTCAATAATGTTCATGTCGGCATCTATACACTGATCATCTCATGCATGCGCGATCAGTAGGGACAAACGCGTCGTTATGGAAAAATGACCAGAGTATCAGTCAGTTTTCCACTGCGAACCACATAAACTGCAGTGAAATTTTTTTTCTCAGCAACGGTACATGCTTACCTCGTTGCGATAAGTGGAGCCAATACTCAGACCACGCCACAACTGCTATCGAGGTCACAGAACTTGCAACTTCAATAGCAGTAATTGTGCTGGGAGGTATGATTTTAGCAGTTTCTTGTTTTGACTGCGGCAAAATGTAAGCAATATATTTAATTTTATCAGCAGAGATATATTTCAACTGATCTGCTTTCTTCCTCACATGCAGGTATGCATTTCCGTCTGTGCTGATTTTGCACTTCATCATGTTTCTTATGCTTGATGGTAAGTAGTTGAAGTTGATTTTAATGCGAGATAACATACAATCTAATATGCGTGCAGACACCAACGATCTCAGCCATTTTCCCGTGACATATGATGAAAATCCGGTCGACCGGATTTTAACTCCCGACCCGCTTTAAATCGGGTTGACCGGATTTAAATCGGGTCACGGATTCAAACCGCGGGTCGTAACATATAGTACACTTGATAAAGATGCATGTGTAGTTTGTGCATATTAGTAATCGTGATTGTTGTACTGATACACAGCGGCAACAACAGCCATTTCCTTCATTGACCGCGCCACGCTACTCTGCAGTTCTCTTAGTCTGCTTGATGCCCTTAAAAAGCCAACTGCCTTCTGCTCCGTTATCCGTAAGTAATTCAAGAATTGATTTTTTACACCGCCAGGTTGATTTCAGCAGAGTGCTAGCTAGCTCGTGCAGATTTACACCATATATGACCGTCATTTGCAGAAGCAGAGATGCATGAGCATGCAGTGTTAAAAACCATAGCTTCCTTGATTTCTAGCATGTTATAATGCTATTACAATAATCACTCACAGATCTAAATTAATGAATGAAACTATGAATTTAAACTGGCTTTGCTTTTGTAACATTAATGTTTTAAAATCATGCATGGTTTGTTTGCATACCAAACCATACACCCAATGCCTTTTATCTCATTTTCGAATTATTTTCTTTCATTTCTCAGAGTCCTTACATATCTACTTCACCCTTGAGATAAGTATTTGGTGGTTTAGCCATGTGGCTACTCTCTTCTGGCAAATTGCGTTTCCATTTCGTGCAAGAATGAGCAAGGTCAATGGTCAAAACAAGTACATCTATGGAGGAATACTAATCGCATCGCTTATAGTTCCAGCAATCTCATTGGTTGCAGTTTTTGAATCCGGAGGATACGAGATCTCGAAGTTCGATCTCTCTCATTGCGTACAAAAGAATGCAGATGTGGCATTTTACGCTGTGGTCCTTCCATTAAACATGTCAACAATTTTTGGAGCACCTCTAATGATTTTAATCATTGTATTACTCATAAAGGTCAGTTATATGTATACTATATTATATTCCACTCTTGCTTGATTTTGTGTTCCCCTACTGCAGCATCGGCGCTCCAAACAGGACCCTACCAATACAATAATAACTGCAGATAGAAAAATTCTTATTGTACTCTTTTATTTTCTGCTCTTTTCTACAGTGGGCAACACGTTTAATAGCGTAGGAGCAAAATCTGATGGCCAATTTGCCAGCAATGTTTACAAATATTTTCAGTGTGAGTCCATGGGTGAAGGATTGTGCGATGCTGAAAAGGTGGCCTATGAAGACATCAGCCTAACGTTTTCTCTGACGGATATTCTATACCGGGTCCTCTGTGGAACTATTCCGTTTGTGACTTTAGTAATATTGATTCCTGCAGCAAAGGTTAAACGTTTGCTCAGCAAAAAAAGTTTCAGTACAGGAAAATCATGAAAAAAACCTGCAGGTATTCTAAAATCATTGCTTTTAATAAGATGACGCAGCCATGCAGTTTAAGCATCTAGTTCAACATGTTGTGTTGCATGATGTATTTTTGACTGAATTGAATGATAGAATCTGTAATTTGTCAGATATGAAGATCTAATAATGATATACAGATATTTATATTATTAATGCCTGCATGGGCACCTATTGTCAAGCTGTTGAGGCCTGCAAAGAGGGCGTTACATATCCAAAAACAAAATTTTGAAAGCTTGTTTTTTCTCCACATTCTTGACTGCTGATCGTATAGAATGCCATTTATAAGCTCTTTGACATGAGGTGAAATTGCCTTGAAGAATAGTGCGAAATTTTTCAGCATGTGATATTGGGTGTAAAAATATCTGCATGAAGCGTCTTTTGCCAAATTATTCATCTGCATAACTCCAATGTGCATGGCTTTTTACAACTGAATGCACAACTTTAAGTGGAAAACAGCCCCAGAACAAACATAACGAAGAATTTAGTAATACCATAATGCATGAACATGACAAATCTGTTCTTTTTTAACACTTGCATCAGATCCAATTTATTATAAAATATTCGACAAAGTTGCTTAACTTTTGATGAAGGTATATGTATGATTCATCTGTATCGTTTTTTTTTTCTTTTTACAAAATATGGCATGCACACTAACATACATGTATAGTTCCAGCTGGTATTTATGACCTATCTCCAATAGCTCTAATGTTACCATACTCTTCCCGATACATAATGCGCCTATCAATTTTACGTGAGACCCCCCCCCCCTCCCCCTCCCCGCGGCATTGGGAGGGACGCTACGTGGTTTAATAAAAAGTGAAATGCCGCCTTACCGGACTATGGCCCAGTAATGATATTCACGCGTGAAATCCCCACCTAATCCCGGCCGACTTCGCCCCCGGTGTGTGTGTGTGTGTGTGTGTGTGTGTGTGTGTGTGTGTGTGTGTGTGTGTGTGTGTGTGTGTGTGTGTGTGTGTGTGTGTGTGTGTGTGTGTGTGTGTGTGTGTGTGTGTGTGTGTGTGTGTGTGTGTGTGTGTGTGTGTGTGTGTGTGTGTGTGTGTGTGTGTGTGTGTGTGTGTGTGTGTGTGTGTGTGTGTGTGTGTGTGTGTGTGTGTGTGTGTGTGTGTGTGTGTGTGTGTGTGTGTGTGTGTGTGTGTGTGTGTGTGTGTGTGTGTGTGTGTGTGTGTGTGTGTGTGTGTGTGTGTGTGTGTGTGTGTGTGTGTGTGTGTGTGTGTGTGTGTGTGTGTGTGTGTGTGTGTGTGTGTGTGTGTGTGTGTGTGTGTGTGTGTGTGTGTGTGTGTGTGTGTGTGTGTGTGCGTGTGTCTCACGTATGATAGGCGCATAATTATATAAGGTGAGATTTTAAAATCGCGCGAAATTTTTCCAAGTGAGATATCGATATTGCGTGTGCAAAATCCTGTTTATCCATCCGAAACGTCTTTGGTATATATACTTTCTGACTTTTTTCTTTTTTTAAAACTGCCAAACGAGGCCAAATTAATTTTACTAAGTGCTTAACGACGGAACGTGCCATTGAAGCATGCAGCAGAGTCCACTATAACCACTTAACCAGTCTGGTATATTTAAAGCTACCGTTAAATCAGCCGGTTTGCTACTCCAGATCAATTCAGTATTCGTGAATCGGCATGCACTGATGCACTAGCAAGATATTAATTTACTGATCATAAGATTCATAACTTTGATGCAGTGCATGGCTGGCTCCGAAAGTCGGCCTTATCCACTTGAAGTGGAAAAGAGCTCCAGAATGAACATATTGAATCTGAAGCACAAGTTCCTACCATGCGCCCAGCGGACAGTCATCGGATTAGTCGTGCTGGTTCTAATTTGCATTATACTATTACTAACAACTTCGTTCATTTTGCTTTTGAAACAGGTATGTGTGACTTTGCATTATTTACCTGCGTTGTGTGACCGTATACGTCAGTATTCATGTACGCGCGCGGGTCATGCGTGCAACTATTTTACTAAAATGTAAGTATACTCATTAGATACACTTAGAGAAACAAAACTTGCATGCATGTATATATTATGAACGTGCTACAAACGTGCTACTAACATATTTGAGATGCTACCAACGATATATCAACACGTATAGATGCATGGGGCGAGGTGCGGCTATACCGTGCATGCATGCATGCGAGAGAGCCGAACAACTCCACGGAGTGCTCACTTGATAATTGTCTATCCCTCTTCTACAATATCCCTGCACGCCTCGTATTTTAATACCATCTTGTGCATGTGCATAAAAGCGAACATACAGAGTTAACGTTAGATGCGTGCATGTACAATATACATAATCATGTATACATAGCGCTAGCTAGTATAGCAGGGCTAACTGGCCAGCTAATAATTATAATATTGTATAATACAATAATTATAATAATTATTATATCTCTATATCATTCTCTTGGTTGAGATTCCGTATATATCCCAACATGCATGACAACAACATTGTGGCCAGAAACTATACAAGCGCGCTTTGCATGAGCTGAAGTGGTAAACAAGTACACGCCCATTTGAAACGTGAACTTTATACATCCTTCCCTGAGCCTCAGTATTAGGCCTTAGATGGTATACTATATTGTGCTGAAATGAGCTAGGTGCATGATATGATTAGAACGAGCAGGCTACTTTGAAGGCTTTTTGGATGTTGCACTGAACAGATGCAGACGAACAATTATAAGCTATAGGGATTACAGCAATTATCCAATGGTATACGCATGTATATAAAACAAGCAATTTGCAAATTGCTGTCTGTTTTAAACAGGTGCATGTACATAAATGTAGTAATTATTACTTTATATATAGCGGCATGCAAGTATCACTGATCAAATAGAAGGACAGCGAGTTAGCCATATGGATTACGGGGAGAGTTTGTTGCATGCGTGTTTATTATAATAGCCTATTACTTCGTACATAATGCGGCAAGCCAGTTAGACGCTGCATACAAAGTCAATTATAGCTTTTGTTACTACCAATGTATAATGTTTACTGCATGCATGTATACACATCCTTGCTATGCGTTGTCATCCTCAAATTACTAGCCAAAAACAACACCTGCATGCATGCATAGGAATAAATATATAACAATAATAATAATATCTGATATAAAAAGCCTCTCCCCCACTGTCTATATAAACATGCCGGCAGTTGTGTTAAACTATAATCACGGCTGTACATTTGAGAGCTGCAATAATTTAGCATCATCCTAGCTGGCATGATACATACACATATTATCGTTTTGTAATAGTTAACATTATGATTATATTCTTTGTAGTGAGGAGCCGGCAATGAAATCCACTTCTTCTAGTACCTAGCTCCCTTCAGAAGTATATGAGTGTTTTCTGAGTCTTTAAACTGGGTTCAGATTTAATCCATCATCCTTGTTACTCAACGTTGCTGCACTAGTCCACACAAAAGCTTGAGTTGGTTGGAACCAACTATAAGGGAGGAGGCAATACAGCAGTTTAAGCTAGGATGAGCTGCTTATTATTGCTGGGATTAAAATTGATCCTCCAAACTCACTGTCCTCATTAGACACTCAGGAAGATGCTGTGCCCAATGACAAAATATCAGCTCTGGACGCACACACAATTGAATACCAAACCCAGTTTCATCCATAGCTACACATTCCTGCAGTCCAGACAAAAATCCGTTGTTTACAAGCTATACAATAGCAACAAATCATCCCAATAAGGTTCTTCCCAATCCATTATCAGAGAAGTATCCATATAAAGTGCTGCCACACTCACTGCATCCAGGCTTTATATACTCAGCTGCATGTGACTTTCTTCTAACTGTTGGCTTTTAATCTATATTATGCATGGGTGTTTGTATTCTGCAATCATGCAGGTGCCTTCGTATGGGGACAAGGCATACAGCAACCTGTCCGCTGGATGCAGTAACTACACATATCTCACATGTCATGAAGAGCTGAGGCTGATTCAGAGATTTTTTCTTGGCATCAAATCCAACGAAAATGCTACTCTGGCCATCGCCTCTGATGTGGACCAGGAGAACAACGAGAACACGGCCATGCTAATACAATACAGCCTGGACTACGTCAAGGGTACCCGGGAGTGCAAATCCACTATCCTCTCCTTCATGTGTCTATACCTGTTTCCGCTGTGCGATGAGAATGGAACAATTCATGGGCCAAGCACAGATGACTGTCATGAGATCACGGGCACGTGCAAAGAAGAGTTTGAAGCTATGATGGACTTGCCAGGGATCAAAGGGCAGTTAAACTTACCAGATTGTCAAAGCCTTCTTAACTCGTCATCAATATTTGCAGGTACATTAATTTTATTTATTGATGATCTTGCATTTATAATCCCTGCACCTTAATCAGTAAGGATAAATGCATCGATATGGAAAACTGATCAGTATGCCAGTCAATTTTCCACTGCGGACCACATAAACTGCAGTGAGAGATTTTTTCTCACCAATGGTACATGCTTACCTCGTTGCGATAAGTGGAGCCAATACTCAGACCATGCCACAACTGCTATGGAGGTAACAGAACTTGCAACTTCAATAGCAGTAATTGTGCTGGGAAGTATGATTTTAGCAGTTTCTTGTTTTGACTACAGCAGAATGTAAGCAATAGGAATTCATTTGACCAGCAAAGATGTATATTTCAATCTGCTTTCTTCCTCACATGCAGGTATGCATTTCCGTCTGTGCTAATTTTGCACTTCATCATGTTTCTTGTGCTTGATGGTAAGTCGTTGAAGTTGATCAATTTTACTTTATTGGAAACAACATGCATGCAATACAAGACATATATAGCCCATGATGTAATCTAATATGTGTGCATGCATACTTTGATTAGAGTATTACTTTGGTGATTGTCGCTGGACCTTGCACTGATATCTGGTAACCAGCTTGATCCATGACGCTTGAGGCAACTTGTCTGCAAGCATGGGCATGCAGAAGCTAGGTGGGACAAGGACTTTATTACCGTGCACAGAACTCAGTCTGTCATGTATAAGACTTTGATTATTATCAGCATGCATATGTAAATTAAGCCTACATCTAAATTTCATGCAGGGAGAAACGATAAGAGGTATAGTGTGCTCGCTGTAGCACAATTTTGTGTTAAAGCTAGAGACTATTGGTATATATACTATAATCGATCTCTTGAAGTTTGTGCATGTTAGTAATCTTGATTGTTGTATACACAGCGGCAACAACAGCTATTACCTTCATTGATCGCGGGACGTTGTTCTGTAGTTCTCCTAGTCTGCTCGATGCCCTTAGAAAGCCAACTGCCTTCTGCTCTGTGATCCGTAAGTAATTCCAGAATTAATTTTACACTGATTTCAGCCGAGTGCTTGTGCATATGATTTATAATTATTCGCAAAAGCAGAGACAATGATTACAGTATTGTGCATGCATGTGGGGATTACATATCATGTTGGGTTGCCGAGACTGAAACATTAAATCATAGCTTCCTTGATTATCCGATTTAAAAGGTAAACCATGCAGTTTCTATAGCATGTTTATTATGTGTATATATATTGTTATAACGTATCCAAACAAGTATGCAAGTTTCGACTTTTTTGGATGCCTGTAAACCTTTCCCTCACATGCCCATACTCTGTGTATAGCACATGCATGCAAATACAACCACACTTATGCACCTTTGCAAATTGCACCGACATATCTTTCATGTACACACATATGCTTACCCACACACATACTATGCATTTAAGAACACACCAAACACTGCTCATACAGATTCTATTACTAGCAACTACTACTACCTGGACTGACTATCTGGTGATCATGAGAGCAAGTGTTGACGCTGAAATGCATCAAGCAGGTAATGCTCTTTGCTGTTCCTGCCCAGCTGCTGGCACTTGATTGAGTTACGTATCAATAGATAAACATCCCTTTATAAATCAAATGTATGGTATTCTCCATCTAAAGCTAAGGGTTCACCATTTATTGTAACCCAGAATTGCCTATACTTTGAAGATGCATCAAGACCAAGTGGCTATTGCTCAATAGTAGTATGTAATGGTACAATTTATAAATGATTATGGCTAAAAATTAACTTGATGCCAATAGACCTGTTTTGTAGCTTTGGTTTACCGTACATGACTTACACACTGCATGTATTTTTAGATGTGCTATGGTGCACGTGCTTCCTGGAATATAAACTACTACATATGGACATACATGTACATGTCAATGGCTCCTGTAGAAGTAAGAAATTGCGCGCTGTATTCTATGTAAGTGCATTGTGCACTTTGCATGAGCTGTTTAAGCATAGTTTGCAATTTAAATACATACAGAAGACGAGGAATACAGTAATAAGCCTCTAGAGGATGTTTTCTGACATGCAAGTGCTCCTTGACAGGGGTGACTCTTACATATGCAAACCGTGTGTTGTATAGATAAGTGGTTTCTATAGGCTAAATGTGTTAGGTAGTAGAAACCTGCTCCATGCTACATGTATATCATAGCACTGGAGGAAATCATGACATCTCACCTTTGAAAAAACTGACAAAATAGTATGCAATTTAATACCTAGGCTACCATGGCCTCGTTAATGATATATATCAAGGCTTCCTCTGTGGCATCCTCGTGCATGGATCAGAGTGTGTGATGTGTACACATACTTTGTAGTATGAAGCTGCAGAATGGATTTAGAAGGAAAGTCATGTGATCTCACAATTGTGCAGCCTGCCCACTCAAGATACAGGAGATCTCTGACCACCCCTGGTGAACATCTCCTGGACTTGAGCAGTAACTTTGGCAGCTCCAACATGAGTCCCCACCTAGGCTGGACCACAGTAAACAATTTGATAGGTATGCAAGTTTGGAATTTTTGTATGTATGTAAACCTTTCACTCACATGTCCATACTGTGTGTATAGCACATGCATGCGAACACAACCAAGCTTATGCACCATGCGAAAACATATGCCAATTACACTGACACACACATCCTTCATTTACACACTTGCACATCATCTATTCTCTCACCCACACATGCCATGCACAAGAAAACGCGCACACTAGGAAATACCAATTTACACTATGATGCAACAGTGGGGACCCAAGATCAGTGTACTTTTTAATGGCTAATTTGCTTAAAGTGAGTTCAATTTAATCATTTTAGGTATAGTCAATTAGGGTTCTTTTAATTACGGTGGGTCAGGTTGCCTCAAGTGTACATCTACATGTACATCTGTATGTGTACATTGGCGATGTGTATTTGTGTATTGTGTGAGTGCAGGTATGAGGTGCATGGTGCATTGAGATGGCTAGCTGCTGGCACTGTTGTGAAATTGGTGGTCTATAAACCAACTGTATTATTTGATTTCAAAGTAACAATATTAGACATAAACAGATTTTAATATAAATCAAATGTTTGGTCTTCTCGCTCTAAAGCTATAGGTTCATCATTCCCTCTGTGGAAAGCGATACCTCTTGGAACTGTATTGGAACCCTGACTTTGAAGATCACCAAGACCTAGTGGCTATTGCTCAACAGTAATAAGCAATGGTACACTTTCGAAATGAATATGGTGAGAAGACAAAAAGTAATGGCAATGGGCATACAGTTTTATAGGCCATATTGGTTGTAGTCATGTTTATATTGTTACCTGGATTTGCATAAGATGTACATGTAATCGTAACCTGTGTTGAATTGTAAGAGGTTTACAGTACATGTGTTTGTCCACTATTTTTAGATGGTCTACGGTGCAAGTGCTTCTTGGAATGTGAAGCACTACATATGGACATACATGTCAAGGGATCATTTAGAGGTAAGAAATTGCACGCTGCATATAGGTATCTACATTGTGCACTTTGCATGAACGTTTTAAGCCTAGATATGGTCACATGTAAGGACAAAGAAATAACACCTGCAGAATACACCAATCAGCCTCTAAGGGACCTCTTCTGACTTGCAAGTGCTTCTTGCCAAGTTGTATCTTACATATAGCAACCCTTCACAAATTACATCTCTTGTTGACAAACCTATGCTCTAATAGGTAGTATTGTGGACAAGGTGTATCATGACCTCCCTAAGAAAAAATCTTTTGCAGACTTGCCAACATTCTTGCATAGTATGCCCCAGTTTTTCTAGAGCACTATTGAACATCCTTATGTTATTAAATTGCAGGCATATCACTCTTCTAACTTGTACAGGTTGTACAGTTTCTAAAAAGCATTCCCCCGAGAGGTTGTAAAGTGGCATGCCCCTTAGTGTATTGGCGTGCATGACTCATAGAGGAATCGCTTTACAGAAACTAGAAGAGTGATAAAGATGTTCAGTAGTGCTCTAGAAAAACGAGAACACGTGTGAAAACATATTTTTGAACAAATCTTGGCAAGTCTTCTAAGGATTTTTCTAAGGGCTCCTTTATGACACAAATGGTTTACCAGGTGGAAAACTCGGATGTACAGTAGCAGCTTAAGATAAAGAAACATTGGGGAATCACCTAATTATGCCTAATGAGAAGATCTTTGCAATAATGATTGATAATAAAATTCATAGCTATTTTATAAGCACGTTTTACAATCTCGAGGCTGGCCACTGAATAATAAGTAAAACTTTAGTTTGCTGATGATTACTGAATTTGCAACATTACTTCGTGTCTGGCAGAGCTGTCAAGTCGAAAGCGGTTAACTGTAGCAGAATAGCGTCAGGTCCTGGCTGTTGCCTGCCAATAGTTTGTAACAACATGGTAGCAAAAATAACTGTGAATTTGTAAGTCGCTACTTGTATCATGTCTTCCTTTATGGCACCCTAGGCTGTTCGTGGATCAGAGTGTGTGCATCTGTGCGTGGACGCATGTGTACACGTTTTATGTACCTGTGCTTTTTGTTTGTGCATGCCCATGAGGAAGTGTATTGCAAGTGATGGGTATGAAACTGCGGAATGGATTTAAGAAGGAAAG
Organism: Spongilla lacustris; assembly: GCA_949361645.1. Lineage (NCBI taxonomy): Eukaryota > Metazoa > Porifera > Demospongiae > Spongillida > Spongillidae > Spongilla > Spongilla lacustris. The sequence goes on from OX442423.1 coordinate 1,607,061, forward strand.
TCATGTGATCTCCCAATTTTGCAGCCTCGAGCTGCCCACTCAAGATGCAGGAGATCTCTGGTCACCCCTAACACACATTTGGAACAGTTACTTTGGCAGCTCCAACATGAGTCCCCACCTTGGCTGGACCACAGTAAACAACTTTTGATAGGTATGTTTTTTTTGGATGGCTGTAAACCTTTCCCTCACATGTCCATACTGTGTGTATAGCACATGCATCTGAACACAACCAAGCTTATGCACCATGCGCAAACATATGTCAATTATACTGACAGTACTACATTGTAAGCTCACCCACACATACACCATGTACCATGCACTCGAAAACACACAACACTGCCCATACAGGTTCTTTCACTAGCAACTACCCATTCGCACACTATGATGCAACCATGGGCCCCCAAGATCAGAGTACTGTTTAATGGCTAATCTGCTCACAGTGAGTTCAATTCAACCATTTTACCAATGTTACAGTCAATTAGTTTTTTCAAATTAATGTAGTTCTAGATTGTTATAACCTATGTATAATGGTATACTCGTGTGATAATAATATGTTTATTTCTAAGCATTCAAATGCTGTAGCTTTAATTAGGTTTGATTAATTACAGTCTACAAGAATACAGGTTGCCTGTGTATTTGTGTAGTGTGTGAATGCATGTACATTTGGCATGAGGTGCATGTGTGAATGGGAAGCAGAGGCTTTCAGTACAGGGAGGGGGAATTTAGCCCTCTGCTGCCCTAGCCACAGCTGTCCCATACCCCCGGTAATGACTGCAATTGTTTCAGCAACCTCTTCTTCCTACCAGGTACTTCGATGAGCGCCATGTCATATTACATCATCTCCCCTGCAAGTGACCTGTTCCTAGTGGTCGATGCTTCCTATAATAATCCCCTTAATGGTTGGTATGGTGGACTCCTCTCATACCAGTGAATGGTGGGTGCACTCAGCGTTATTAAACAGCTTGGTCCTCCACTAGGTCTCTTTATCAATGCTTCGAAATATGAACTGTTCAGTGATTTTGAATGAGACCTTGGGGGCTGTTGCTATGAGGACCTAAAGAAAAAAAAATTGCAAAGAAAACAGTGAATGCCAGGGGCTGGCATCACCTTAGCCAGATAGGATGCATATACACTGCTGCCAGAGCTGACTAGGGGCTAGAAGGAGCCTAGTGGATAACATTGTTTAAGAGTTGCACCCTTAGCTTGTTCTATTTAGCTGGTCACACAGTGAATATATCGAGTGGCATCATATTTATACACGGGTGAATCGCTCGGGGTGAATCAGGTCCTTTTGGCAGCTTTCTGATAGGCCTACGTCTCTTGAATTATCACAGGTTACAACCGCCCCTGTGTCCGTAATGTCTGATTCGTCATAAACGAACATATTAGGGGTTTCCTCATCAAGGTCCTTTCTGGCCCTGGCTTTCACTCTACAGCACTAGTACACTGTTTGGCTTTTAGGCCAGAATCCTTGCACGTCGCAGCCTGCGTCCAGTGGCGATTCAGCAGCTGCACTTTTCCAGTGCAGCCGTTCTCTCAATCTTCCTCCAGTGGCTCCACTAACTTCGTGGCTGGATTTCTGACAGTGATAACTGGCGGGTGAGCCGTGTATACCAACAGGGATGATGCCGGATGCAGTGTAGGCCTAGTTCTGTCGGAACTCCTCTTGCCTTTCATCTCTAAAGCACAATAATGAATGTGTACTAGTATACATCTACCGGTACTGATGTGCTCAACACCACACACAAGATTGGTTGAGAATAACACCTTTTGCACACCTGTGTGAATCAGTGTCAAGTGCAGCACACATTTTTAGACACATCACAGAATTCGATTAGGTACACATGGAAGCCTATGCCCACCCTAAGATTGCCAACCAGCACACATTGAACTGTGTATAAATACAAATCATCAAGTACCCGCAAACACTGCTGAATAACACTTACATTGGATCCATTCGTGATGTTATGAGACCGACGCTTCCAGTTGCAGTTTATGCTGCTGATTCTGCTGTTAATTTGCTGTGCCTTGTGAATTCCTTCGTAGGTCCACAGCTTGCATATGTTGTACGGTGACATCAAGGGTTACCTTGAATCAACTCATCAAGACACAGTGAATTATATGTAGTGAATGGTGCAAGACCAGAAAACAGTGCGTTGTGTATATTTTTAGTGCATGTGGCATCAAAATGAAGGTGTGGGTCTCCATCACCCACACAGGTCACACCCTCAGCTCTACCCCCTCCCCAACCAATCCTTGCAGGGGCTGAAACTGGTGGGGAATAAAATGGAGAGGAAAAAACTATTGAGGCAGACCTAACAGGAAATGGAAGAGAAATACCAAGGAGACAAACCCCTGTAGACATAGGCAAAGTGAGAGAAACCTCAAAACATCCCTACCCTTGTAGATTTGCAGCACAGAGTTGAGGATAACTTGACGCTAAGTAAGGACTGATTGGAGGCTGACTAAGGACTGAGTAGGGGTTACTGTGTTGAGGTAGGCTAGGATTAGGCTCTAGGTGAGTTAAGGCTGACAGTGATTTTGCTGTCTTACACACCTGTACACAGAGGACACCTCACACATCTGCACACAGAGGACACCTTACACATCTGCACACAGAGAACACCTTACACATCTGCACACAGGACACCTTACACACCTGTACACAGAGGACACCTTACACACCTGCACAGTGGTTTAACAGCAGTACATTGGGTATGGGAATGATACTTTTTTTTTTTTGCATAAACATTGTTGTAGCTGTGATTGAAGTGTTACATTTTATTAGTAAAATAAGAAATAGGAATTGTTTTTTAAAGCTGTGCACATCGAAAGTGAATTTGATGAGCATTTTTTTATTTCTGCTTACATGAATTTTATCTGCTTTCCAAAATACATAAAATTGCAATTTAGTATTGGAGTAAATAGCTTTTGTTCTGCTGTTTCCAATAATACTAAACTCATAGGTACTTGCTTCAAATGCGCGGTAATATGTTCCATTTTATACGTTAAAAAAAAAACAATCGATGTACCAACTTCAAGCACTTTTCTACACGATTCTAGGACTGAGCAAAGCAAGGAGTAACGGCCAATCGATTCTCCCATGCATTTCCAATCCTCCAACGTAGCCGACTCCAACCGACTTTCCGTTTAGTGCTGCAAGTAAGGTTCAAACGCGCGACATAGCGATGACTGAGTGATTAATAATTGTTTTAATAACTGTCTAATGGGCTGTATTGTATGTGATGATTGGGTTCTTTTAATTGCGTGCTGCTAGCTCCAGACAACAATGGCAGGCTAAGGAAACGCCGTCTTTGTTCTTTTCTGGGCTGTCTTTGTGTCGTGCACGCATGCGTATATCATATGCATACCTGTAATATGACTTATGTGCGCGATTGTACCCAGCGTCTCTTTTATGCGAAGTGTGTTTGATTGCTATTTGGATGTTCGAAGCTGGTCGGTGACATTAACGTGCAATCGTGCTATTGTACTTTGATTGCAAAGGTTTTATGGCTCAAAAGGGAAAGTCGAGTTCCAACGCGGACGCTTACGACAAATACATAAAGAGGTTTAAAAGTGATTCGATCACTTCAGGCTTCAGGGCAGTTTATTAGCGATGAAAGCTTACTTTCTGAGAAGGATCAAAATAGCAAGTTAAAGAAACATTGGTCTAATCGAATGGCCCTGCTGAGAAGGCCAGCAGGCAAACCTAACAGATGTGTTAACTAGACTGTGGATCAAGTCAGATCCATTGGTGCATGAGGAATTATCCACGTGTGGCTAAATGTTCATTTTGCAATGGACCACACAATGTTCGTTCCTGCCCCCAATGATTGGAGGTCACTAGTAGGTGTGTATCATTTGAAGATCACTTAGTTGAGTGTATTTTTACTACTGGGAGGGAACGGATCAAGGGGTACACATGGAATATGATGAAGATACTGCTACAACCCAACAAGCTTCAGCTCACATGGCATCAGTGTGCCTTTAAAACGAGTCCTGAATACATTAACTAATCTTTTTATTGTACTGAACTACTTTTCTTATACTTGATTACATTGGTTTGATTCTAGTTAATTAATTTTTACTAATAGAAATTATGTTATCTCACCACTTGTTAACAGTGAACAAAGAAATAGTTAACTACTGCAGGGTATTTTGTTATTCAGTTTTAAAAGCAGTACTTTTAATCTTGATTATGTTGGTTTGATATTATGTAACTTACCATATAAAACAGAATTTAATCAAGTACAATAATTCATTGCAGCTGTGGTAGTTATACTTTGGTATGCTTGGATTCTATTAAATTTATGTCCTCATGGACTACACTTCTAAACCACTGTGACCTGTACACAGAGGACACCTTACACATCTGTACACTAAGGACACCTGTACACAGGACCACCTTACACATCTGTACACAGAGGACACCTTACACATCTGTACACAGAGGACACCTTACACATCTGCACACAGAGAACACCTTACACATCTGTACACAGAGGACACCTTGCACACCTGTACACAGAGAGCACCTTACACATCTGTACACAGAGAACACCTTGCACACCTGTACACAGAGAGCACCTTGCACACATGTACACAGAGAGCACCTTACACATCTGTACACAGAGAACACCTTGCACACCTGTACACAGAGAGCACCTTACACATCTGTACACAGAGAACACCTTGCACACCTGTACACAGAGAGCACCTTACACATCTGTACACAGAGAACACCTTGCACACCTGTACACAGAGAGCACCTTACACATCTGTACACAGAGAACACCTTGCACACCTGTACACAGAGAGCACCTTACACGTCTGTACACAGGGAACACCATGCACACCTGTACACAGAGAGCACCTTACACATCTGTACACAGAGAACACCTTGCACACCTGTACACAGAGAATCTGTACATACATACACAACAGTGCTGTCCACCCACAAGTTCACACTCGCATGCAGTGACTCGCACGTGACTCGAACGTAATCATCTGTAGCTATAGATCTTCGTAAATTGGTATTCACAATAGCGCTCATATAGGACTCACGTGCTCGCTAATTACAAATGCGGCTCGTGCACGACTTGCAATACACATGTGCAAGTGAACTTGTGGATTGGTGGACGACACTGTACATACATACACATACACCCAACGTACCTAATCATAGCCAACCTTTACTCTGTAAGCCTCAACTCACCCAGACTCTAATCCTAGCCTACTTCTACACACTCAGCCCTTAGTCCGCCTACCTCAACAGACAGCCTCCACTCAGTACTTAGTCAGCCTCATCTTAGCCAGTCGTATCCAACACTGCAAGTGGCTATCAATCTTGTCTAAGAAGCTGATTGACTTCTTTTATGTACATGATGTTGTGACAGGTACCCAACTGAAGGAGCGCTTCAGCTGTTATTTGATTCTTAAAGGATACTGAAGTGTACGGCAAACTCACACTCCAATGAAGGATCAACACAGCTGAGAACCAATCTGAAAATCCACAAGATGCTCATGACACTAGTTTGGAAGAGAGATGATATCTTTGTGCCACTTTAGGCGAACACCACCATCATGGAGCACCTCTTGTGAAGGAGCTTGGTACTACTACGAGAAGGCAAGCAGTTTTCTGATTAAGAGTGATGCAACCTGCAAAGTGAAGCCTCATCAGTATCATCACCCGTCAGGGTCTCCCACCCCCAGCCAGGGATCATTTGCTTTATTGTTCTGTTGTACTGTTCCAAAATTGTGTGGACAGAAAATCCAACAAAATGAAGCTTTACCCAATACAGTGTAATATCTATGTTAAGAGATGTGAGCTCTGATACTGTTCATGATGGTATCTTATAGTTGGGCAAATTCCAAAGACGACTTGTGTAAACCTCAGCAGTCTTCTTCAATAAGGTTTATCAACCCATAGAAATCATTACAAAGCCTTTCAATAGCGCAATCCAGTATGACCAAGACCTCAGTAATATTGGGGTGCATATTTCAGTCCAATGAGTTGGCAGTGATTCAGTGAAGGTTTGCCATCCACTTTCAGAGGCATCATAAACATGTGTCCTTATTGGCAAATAGTGACAGTTATCTTCAACGTTAGGTGCATCATCCACTATACCATTCATTCTCCATCTGCTATTGAATGATTTGATCATAGTTTTGCGGTATAACAAGGTTTTGTTGTAGACGCCTTAGAATTTCTTTAGTTACCAGGTATTGGCTATGGAACTATTTCTAGGGCAGTGGCACTTGACACTAACCTCCCGCATTGAACCTGCTGGTAACTAAAGGACTTAGCCAACCTCAATTCAGTCCTCAGTCATGCAGCCTTTTAACTAGCCAGCCTCAACTCAGCAAGCCTCTACTCAATCACCCGAAACTCAGTTTACATCAACACAACCAGGTGCAACACAGTCAAACTCAGCAGTCACTCGAATCAGCCTCAAAACAAGCAGCTGTATCCCAACCTATCTACTCCACTGATCTCTAAACATTCAGTCATCAGTTGACCTCAACTACCCAGCCTAAACTCTTTCAACTGTATCTCAACACAGCCAACTACTCCACTCACCTATCCTCAACTCAGTCAGCCTCTTCCCAGCCCACGTCAGCCTATACTCAGTCAACATCAACTCTGTCTTCAGTCAGCCTAAAATCAACCTTAACTCAGGCAGCCTGTGTAGCATTGGCAAAATGAAGTTAGCAAGTTGCCACAATTTCTCAAGTCCCATGTCACAATATTGGAACCATAGAGGTGTAGCAGTTCGAAAGATGCTTGTGCTTATTGGATGCAGTTATGCAGTCCTCTAGAGATGGTAGCTCAGTGTTGCACAGTAACTCTTATACATCCCAGAGGATCACATCTGAACTAAATAATGGTATGTCCAGCATTAAATATATAACTGCAGGTGAAATTATTATTCAGGCCTGCATTTTATCCAAAAATTTGCTCTTAAAAGATACCAATACTGAAACTGTTCCCACATTCAATGGCAGTTCCATGTTTCACTTACACACACAATGCAGCTTGTAATGGAGGAGATGGAGGAGAAATCCACTCAAAAGTACCTTTTGAAGGAATGAAACACTACATAGTCAGATATTATGTGATTGCAGCTTGTAACGGAAGATAACCACTCAAAAGTACCACTGGAAATGAAGCTATCTGCTGTGAAGAGACAGAAGTTTTCAAACCAATATAAACTGCCTAGAAACAGCGGTATCACCTTAACCCCAAATCAATGCGAACTGCAATGAGTAATCACTATGATTTAGATTCCGAGCAAATAGAATATGCTACCACCAGGACCTTATGAAGAAATCTACCAATAAAACCTAAAGGTATTTTGGTATAGTGCTTGATCGTTGTTTGTTTGACGCTTTATGTTGGCTGAATATGCTTGCTCAACAAAAAGAAGTTAAAATTGAGGCCGCAACACAGTAGAGTCACCGAAATGTATGTCGTACGTAGCTACCTACTCTTGATGGGTACATGTACATGTGCACCAGTACTGGTTTGTGCGAGGTGTGATAGCTGATATCATCAGGTGTCTGTATTAATGCATGCGTACCAGTGGCAATGCAACCTGACATGATAAACACAGTCATCCAATTCTACAATTGTGATGTTTGCATATGCCTATTGCAATATGATGTGTAAATAGTTCAATCAAATCTGTTTGCCTAAAGTAGGCAACAATGAACGAGCTGGGTCTCGTGATACCCCCCACCTTGAGTGGATAATACGCATATGTCTGATGTGCAGATATTGCGGGGGACCTTCTCCCATGGCAAATAGAAGCATAAAATGTTTCAGTATTTCCACAAATACACAATTGATGCTTGTGTGCTATGAATGACAACTGATGTACGAAACAACTAAACAAGTCTGCGTGCGTGAGCTAATGAAGTTGATGCATATTGGCATGTATGCTGCAGCGGTGAGTGTGCTTGTATGTGTATGTCTTTAGTACATCCACGTTGCGCATAACTGTGTTGCTAAGGATAATCTTGTACTAAAGGGGAGGACCTTCCTAGGCAGAATTTACATGTGCTTTGAACATACATGTATACTGTATGTGTGTTTTTCTGCCTCTAATTGCAATACAAAATTGTATAACCTACACGTGTAAAAGACACAAGAAGTCCTTCTGCCTAATAGCTACAATTACTTGCTAACTAGCTGTCCTGCAGCTCATACAAACACTACACACACCTCACACCAGCACATATTACAACACAATTCTGCTAATAGCTTTCCAGAAGGGTGGTGCACCTATTTTAACTTTACATGTAGTGCATTCACATCGTTACATCAGCTTACGGATGAAGTTCCAAATGTAATGGTTTGCCTTCACATCGCGCATCATTACTCAGTAGATCAGCTGACTGTACTGAAAATTCTATTCACAAACGTAAGGAGAGTACTACTATTTCGTAATGACACACTTTTATTTCCAAATCTATATGATGATGTTTGTGAAGATGAAATCTTTTAAGAACTCGCTCATGCTGACGCCCCCATGGCTACGTGAGGCGCTAATTATTACATTGTTCAACCATTGCTCCTCCCTTTTTACACCACCATTGCCTTCAAATCCTGTATACCACCAACTTTCTCGTAGAGAATGTTTTTATTTACTTGCACACTCAGGAAGTCACATGATTGGTTGTGGTTTTGTATTTTTAATGCCAGATGATGCATAAAGAATATTCCATGATCAGATTTTGGATACTCCAAACCAGTTTTGAAAAACTGTCTTAGGTGTAAAAGTGATGAAAAAAATTATGATCAATGCTATATGTGGAGTGAGAGCACAACCTTCTGACTTGCTCACCACTTGTCTTATCATACACAAATGATGTTTTGCCTTAATTCAAGTTTTATTTGTTGAATCTCAAAACTACCTCGTGTCAGAGATGACATGCAGCTTCACTGTCGCCCGGACGAGTGAGTGAGTAAGTGACCCAACTAATCCAAATGTGAGCAAATAACGTTTTAGCGTTAAGCCACTGCTTGCCAGTCTGCTGATTACCTGGCCCACATGGTCTCAAAAAGTCAGCAAGTCACCAATGTAAGTACATGGATTCACGATCTTGCTAAGGGCTCAGACATTTCACTAACCTCAACCTCAAATATATTCCAATCCAAACAGCATTAGAGTCTAATGGTTGGTTGACAACTTGATTTGTGTCTTACTCATTTGAGCAGCCACCTGCAAGTTAAAGATACCTGTCAACATGACAAAGACTTTGTGTTTGGTTTAGTTGCAGCCACGAGAACACCTTCATTTTGATGCCACATGCACTAAAAATATACACAACGCACTGTTTTCTGGTCTTGCACCATTCACTACATATAATTTACTGTGTCTTGATGAGTTGATTCAAGGTAACCCTGATGCCACAGAATCAGCAGCATAAACTGCAACTGGAAGCGTCGGGCTCATTACATCACGAATGGATCCAATGTAAGTGTTATCCAGCAGTGTTTGCGGGTACTTGATAATGATTTGTATTAATACACAGTTTAATGTGTGCTGGTTGGCAATCTTAGGGTGGGCATAGGCTTCCATGTGTACCTAATCGAATTCTGTGATGTGATGTGTCTAAAAATGTGTGCTGCACTTGACACTGATTCACACAGGTGTGCAAAAGGTCAACCAATCTTGTGTGTGGTCTTGAGCACATCAGTACCGGTAGATGTATACACATTAAAATATTCATTATTGTGCTTTAGAGATGAAAGGCAAGAGGAGTTCTGACAGAACTAGGCCTACACTGCATCCAGCATCGTCCCTGTTGGTATGGCTCACCCGCCGGTTATCACCGTCAAAAATCCAGCCGCGAGGTTCGTGGAGCCACTGGAGGAAGATTGAGAGAACGGCTGCACTGGAAAAGTGCAGCTGCTGAATCGCCACTGGACGCAGGCCTAAAAGCCAAACACTGTACTAGTGCTGTAGAGTGAAAGCCAGGGCCAGAAAGGACCTTGATGGGGAAACCCGAATAAGTTCGTGGATGAATCAGCTATTACGGACACATAGGGGCGGTTGTCACCCGTGATAATTCAAGAGACGTAGGCCTATCAGAAAGCTGCCGAAAGGACCCCGAGCGATTCACCCGTGTATAAATATGATGCCACCCGATATGTTCTCTGTGTGACCATGCATGCACGGAAGCGCGCTTATAGGATTAAAATTCATCGTCGTAAGACTCGTACCGTACTTGTAAGCTAGCTATAATCTAGTTGGGCGTGGCCCGCCCTTCGCGTATTCCGCCAATACGAGAAGGGCGGGCCACGCCCAACTAGCTATAATCAAGGACACTTAATAATTAAGTGTCCTTGCTATAATCTGCTTACCAAATTTTGAAAGGCATATTATCTCGTACCCAGACCAAATGCATGTAAGATTTATAGTGTCTGTACGAGGCTACTGGGAGTTAACGTTTTAATAATAATCAAACCCAGTGGTCCCATCTCATAATTCTTGATCCCCTCGTCTCACCGCCAACATACAATAAGATCTTCAGGCATGGAGATGTCCATCACCAATGACACTCTTTCCCTACATGTAGATCCCGCAATGCCTTGTCCTTTCTTGTATTGTTTTGGTACGAACTTATCAAGACTTGGCAAAACACTGCAAGTTATTTTTTCTGACTAGGCACCGATCCTATTGGTGATCAGGCATTTTTTTGTCTGCCTTCATTTTAATTCAGAGGGGACCAAATTCAGCTTGAAGGAGTTACTTCAGTGGACCCTTCATGTGGCCAGTTTGCTTGGGTTCTGCAATCAACACTCCTCCTACTTTGATACCTCCACCCAACTGCTCCTTACACAGTAGAGATGTTCAACTCCCTCGTCCCACCATTACAGTGGAGGCACCAACATTTCAGTCAGCTCCTTGAGAACCACCTGCTACCCTGTGTCTCTCCGTGGCTCATTTGCAATGACCCCTGAAGTTAAGGTGTGTTGTCATAACTCATCCCACAGAAGCTGTCCAATAAAGTGGACAATGACCTCTTCAATCTCCCATAGAGACTCCCCCCCTGACCCACATGCTGCTTTTTATCCCCTCCAAGGGCCTTATAGCCTTCAGAGTTGGTGGCTTGGCCTGGTGGTTCAACCTGTGCGCCATCAAGCCCTGAGGTGGCAACATCATTATTCTACTGTGTGCAGGCCCCAACTGAGTGCAGGAAGCAAGCCCCACCCACAACCACGCCGGTATATGGGTAAGCTTATACCTCTCTGTGACGTCACTGCGCTAAAATCCAAAGTGTTACCAGAAGCAGTATTGTAAGCAGTTGCAGCAGCCGGTGCTGCTGAAGGCACAAGGCCGAAGACAAGTAAGCATGTGGAGCTCGGGTGGGATTGTGTCCCCAGGGTAGAGAGTGGAAGTATTCTGTATTCATCAACTTGTCTCTCACCAATCTCCTAGCTGTGCATTTCTCAAAGAGACTAAATCTACTGATGGACTGATAAAAGTGAAAATAAAATAAAGGGAAGGGAGCCAGGTAGCTACAATCAGCTGCATTGTTTAATAAATCTCAATTTGTAGTCCAAAATATTTACTATATGAAGCACCACTGTATTGGCTAGTATTTTAAGACCTCCCTGCAAAGTTCTGCAAAAGCAGTCCGTTCTCTTGGCACATTACCACACACACACACTGGGAGGCGTGGGAGTAAGTGGGGGATAATGTGTCATATGAGTTGCATAGAAACTTGAGTGCTGTAAGCACATGCTGTTGGCTGGCAAGGTGGTGTGTCTGCCACTCAACTGGAGGGGTTTTGTTGGCCGACCATCCTGGCAGCAACAATAAGTCAAGGAAGCATTATCATGGCTGGCTCGTAGAGAACAAGTAGCACATTGTGATGTTGGTCGGTTTTGGTTTAAAGGGATAAGTGCAGGGCACTTAGTTTAATAATATATTCAACAGTGAATACCTGTTTATACAACATTCATGGACAATAATGTGCACTTTGACCACACAGCACAGAATCCACACACTGTGTAGGGGGGGCTAGTGAGCCTAGTCCGCAGCGATGATGTAATGCATCTACTGCGTATGTGGGTCTGGGGACAAAACTATAGTGAGCCTACTGTAAAATTACTGTGTGCGTGTGTATGCGCATATGCGTATGTGTGTGCTTATATTGCTAATTGCAAGCGTAAAGAAGGCAAGGCCATGTAGCAGGAATTACATATGCATTCTTCATGTCTATGCTGTTGTTATCTACTAATTTAATTTTGATGTACATGTATAATTAGATATATTTTTGTGGAGGGGTTGGGGTGTACATGAACTGTACGTAAAAGGAATTTGCATGTTGGGAACTAATACTTTGGTCACTATGTATAAATGTGCAGTAAGCCAATGTGATCACGTGGGCTGCAATAGGAGTGGATGGCCTGCAATTCTGGCTGTAATTATAAGTCTACAAGCACACACATGCACGATAATATCCCTATGGCTTCCCAATGTGGTAAGAAGCCAGGTTTACACAGAGACACATACACACACACACACACACACACACACACACACACACACACACACACACACACACACACACACACACACACACACATCTGCATGTGTACATCTGCTATGTAGGTACATAGCAGCCAGGACTCCAACTTAGTAGGAATGAAAACTATTTATAAAGCCATTTGTGGGAGGGAAGCAAAAGCAGATATGAGATTGAGTGCCTGCATGCCAATGTGGGTGTTGGAATTATTGGGTAATAGAACACACACACACACACACACACACACACACACACACACACACACACACATATGAGTACACATATCACACACACATACACATGTACACATCCATATTGTCCTATCTGCCTCTCTCACAACAGTGACAAAGCCAAACTTGTTTCTCAAGCTGCATAGGCACACACCCTGAGACCACACCCCTAATACACCATTCACCGTGTAATTTTAAAAGGTTTGTTGTGTAGCCTATGGGTACATACATGCGCGAACACATACACAAACTACAGGAAGATATCGTACCTAACAACCTCAACGAATTAGATTTTTCCTTTTTTCCTCTTGCATGCAACAGGGTCATTTTACAAATATGCACAGATCTGCTATGCTGTGGACAACAGCTAAACTTATATGAAGATGCACACATATACGTACGTACACGGGTTTGGTGACTGCGTGCAGCGTTTGCCTCCCTTTTTCATACTTCCGGTACTGCTGAAGGAGCAAACATGTGGGCCTGTGTAAGCTCTTCCTCGAGATTGAGCGGCGATAACCTTCCAAGGGAGGGACCTGGGCCTTCGTAGCTTATCTGGTTGTTTCCAGCTGCCAGAGACTGTGTGCTGGAGGGGTAAAACCCTCCCGAAATCGGTATAGCTGGAGTGTGGCCGTTCGATGGTTGGTACGGGTACTCCGTGGTCGGCATGTCCTCAGTAACTACCCGACTCATGGGGCCTGTACTCTCGACTGCAGCTGTCTCAGAGGAGACAGTGGGTGCTTCGGGGCTTTTTGACGCTCGCGGTAGCTCCACCTTTTCGAACTCAAGCTTCGGTTTGACAATCTCCTTTCTTTTCTTGGGCGTCCTACTTCCCTGCTGTTCCATCGGTTCGTTGCCTTTTTTCTTGGACGCAAGTCCCGCGAAAGCGGTATTGACCTGGGCCTTTATTTTTTCTATCTCGATGCACTCTTCGATGGCCTGGGCTCCCTGTATGTGCTGAAAGTTGCAAGGCTTTGATATCATCTCCTTTCGGAATGTCGGTCCGTGGGGCGAGGCCGCGCCCTCTTTGACTCGCTCGCTCTTCATCCTCTCGTCGTGCCAGGCCGTGTACGTCTTGTTCATCTCCGCGGCCTGTCCCCTCTCGGCGAACATGAGCCCCACTATGCCTCCCATCTCGCTCAGGGCAAAGACGTGGAAGTTGTCTGCCACTGCCGTGTACGAGGCGTCCATGCCCACCTGACCCTTCCACACCAGCACGCCGTATGTGATGTCGTATACACTCAAGTTCAGCACCCACAGGTACTTCTTTTTCAATGTGACGTACTCTTTGTTTCTTACAAGGCAGATAACACCTGTCGTGATGTGTTGCCACTCAATAGCCTTCGGGTCTTCGACAAACGTTGAACCGAAGACGAGTACTGTACATTCGCACACTTTCGCCTCTGCATTCCTGCTCGACACGGAGAACTGCACGCGCTCAATCACTTGCTTGGAGACGGGCACATCGAACATACCGGCTCCAGACATTGTTTCCTGTACAATGATACGTTACACTTAACCTTAAACATGCAACTTCCTGTCTCCGCCCACATATGAGGTGTACAAGCGCACAACTCCGAACCTTAACAAGGTACGATTGCGGATACACTAAAAATACTGTTCCTGTAGTTTGAATTCGTACAGTAATTCCAAATGAGGTGGGCACTATATGATAAATTCCATACTTCAAACAAAAGACACACCCACTGTGCTGCCATTCTCCCTAGAGACAGCACGCAATGACTTCAACGTTGGATAAATGCCTCCCGCACAGGTAACAAATAGATTTGTCTATACCAAAGACATAACTTTGTGAACATAACAACACACACACACACATACATGTACACACACATCAGACTGGCAATCCTGAAGCAAATGGTTCAACATCACAAAACACAAAGCCATACTCCTGCATCTCCTGCATTAAGGCCAGCTGCAAAGGAGTTAATGTACAAAAGGTGAGATAATCGAAGGTGACCGCATGTGTGTGTGTGTGTGGGGGGGGGGGGGGGGTGACAAGTGTGAGTATGGAATTACACAAGACAGATGGCCACCATAACCCTAACTCTAATTAAGATGGCACTGCAAAGAAGCTAACATACATCACACATAAAAGGCCCGCAAAACCGTGCATACGTAGCTCCATTCCAGGAACAGTACTCACAAATGAATAATTCTAATTGGTACCCCCATCACATGAACATAATACTATTTCCCAGGAGCTGTACCTTCTGAGAGGGGTCCCTGCACACACCTATCACAGCTCCTCCACTTCCAGGGAACTTGGCACTTGAACCGTGCTACATATATACAATTGACGGAGACCACACATGCCAGCATGCAAGTACAAGAGATAGTGCATGTGTGTGTGTGTGTGTGTGTGTGTGTGTGTGTGTGATCTACACATGTCTTACTTTTCTTGCAATCTTAACCATCATTAGGTTGGCTTCACCTATGACCTCATCACCATAGATCTTCCTGTGTGCATACAAGCGTACCATATAAGGAACCACATAAAGGAATAGCTCTCACCTTCTCAAGTCGAAATTTTGATCCATTAGGTTTGCAAGACTGGTGTGCACGTGTATGTATTGTATGTGTGCAATAGTGCATGCTGAGCATGCAATAAATGCAGCACCCTGCACTCTAACCTCTCATAATCTTTGCTTTCAATAGCAAGCCTGCCCGAACATAATAAAAGCAATCTTATAATGAAAGAATCTTTACTTAGCCTTGTCTGTGAGTTCAGCAAATTCTTGCATTGCTTCAATGACCTCACGATCACCTGAAAACAAGAGATGGCAGCCAATCTTTTTGGTCTGTGCTGTAATTAGAACTATACCTTGGAGCCAGCGCTGCTTGACATTGCTGTGGATTTTTCCTGAACAAAGGATAAATAAGAAAAGTGAATGGGTGAGAAGAACATGGGTGTGGGGGTGGGTGTGGGGGTGGGGGTGGGGGGTTTGATGGGTTCGAATGATCTCCCTCCCAAAAACGAGGTCACCACCACACTTAAGTTTTACTATCTGTTGGTTACTCCACCCGTATTTACATACGCATTCTAGAATATACATACAAAAATGTACGCATAAGTCTTATACGTAAATTTAGTAATGATTACATGTATGTAATAATTTGCGTTATGTCACAAAAGGTCACCTTTTAATAAAATTCGACACCCCCCCCCCCTCCCTTTCCCATACACCCATGAAGAAGGGAGTCCATGTGGCAAGCAAGAGGTGCCCAGACTCACCTGAGTCACTAGGATCAGCTAGGTAGGCCAGCCACATGGGAGGAAGGTTGCTGACAGGTAGGTACTGATACGCACCTAGTAGGAACAGACACCGCTGCTAGCAGGGAATGCAACTCAACGGGAAATTGGGGTGTGGTGGCAGTGGTTTACTAAATGAAGCTGAACTGTGTTAGCTGGCACACAAGCACTTGCAACAGTTGTTGTTGAATAAACGTTGATACCATCTAAGTACATACACATTGCATGTAAATGATAGGAATCTGTGTTATTTGGGGTCACAAGCAATTCCTTCTTTAACTGCTCTTCTAGCTACAAACAGTGGATTAACAGTGAACTGAATTGTACCCATGAGTGACTATTTGTTTTAAAAAAATGGTACCAGAGAGAAATGCTTTTAAATCAACCCACTGGCCATTGCAAGCTGTTGGATTTTTAGCACACAATAGTTGATTGCCAGGATATGTATATTGTATGTGTACATTGTGTATGTGTGTGCATGTGTGTGTTTTGTGTATGTATGTTTATGTGTGTGCATGTGTGTGTGTGTGTCTGTGTGTGTGCGTGCGCATATGTGCATCAATTGGAGCTATGACAGTTATGGGGGATGATAGATCTACATGTACCCACAGGTAAAGGGAATATTATATCAGGCATCTGCTTTGGCTGGTTTGCACATGCTAATGATAACGTGCATAATGGATAGTCTTGAGGCATGAAATTCCACAACTTTCATGCTAAATTATAAGAGCCAAAACCAATTAACATACAAGGTGGCAAGTAGGCATTTTACCTTTAAATGTGGTTAGAAAGCCTAGGAAAGGCCCAGGAAAAAGCTATTAATATGTGGGGATCTGTACTATGGGGGATCTGTACTATGGGGAATCTGAGGGATCTGTACTATGGGGAATCTGAGGGATCTGTACTATCTGGGGGATCTGTACTATGGGGAATCTGAGGGATCTGTACTATCTGGGGGATCTGTACTATTGGGGAATCTGAGGGATCTGTACTATCTGGGGGATCTGTACTATGGGGAATCTGAGGGATCTGTACTATCTGGGGGATCTGTACTATTGGGGATCTGTATAATGGTGATCTGTACTATGGGGACTATATACACAGCAGAACCTTTTATTAATATGGTGAGCTGTAAATAGTGCAGGAAAGGTCTAGTGATATGGGGGAGGGGCAGCAGTACAGAAGAGGTAGCAAAATGTGCAAAGAAAAGAGATAGATAAGGGCCCCACCATTTTAACCCAACATTTGAGTAACCATCCTTGTGTACACTTGGCACATGACCACATGATGATCACATGACTTATCACAATGATCTCTGGACACACCATAGCCTTGCGCATCCATGATGTCTTTGCTGAAGTCCATGTACACCAAGCCTTCGTAGATCTGCAAAGAGGATGAGGTTTGGTAGGACAGGGAGGGAGAAAGGGAACAAAGATCAGGAGGGTGAGAAGATGTCAGAGAGGCAAAACGAGGATGAGTTAGAACAGAGGGTGGAAAGCCATACTTGAACAACACGATCTTGAAGACCGGCTTGAATAAACAGTTCACTCTTCTCAACTTCCAAGACAAAGGTTGGTTGTATAGGCTTCGCAATGTCCTACATGTAGATGAATGAAAAGCATTTCCATGTCTGCAATGAATAGGGTGCACAAACATGTACTCACACACACAAACAGGCGCATACCTTCTCCGTGAGGTTGTAGAATCTCATGAGGCATTTGAGGGTAGCAGTAATGATGGCACTGCTGCCGGCCAGACCCTAGTGGTAGGCACCATTTAGAATGGCAGTATGAAGGTTTTGTTAAAGAAATGCACACACAAGAGCAGAGTAGGTAGAGAGAGGGTGCTGGGGAGGAGGTACTGGGGAGGAGGGACTGGGAGGATGGGAAGGGGAGGGGACTGGGGAGGAGGTACTGGGGAGAGGGTGCTGAGGAGGACAAATGTACACATTTGAGTAGTCTACCACTTGTCTTGGGATGTTGGTGTCATATCTTAGTGTGAAGTTTCTTCTAGCCAAGGCTATCCTACATGTACATAGCAGGGTGAGAACCAGCCCAGTTGGGTCAACCCCACCTCCTTCATATGTGCCCCACCTCCTTTATATGTGCCCCACCTCCTTCATATGTGCCCCACCTCCTTCATATGTGCCCCACCTCCTTCATATGTGCCCCACCTCCTTCATATGTCCCCACCTCCTTTATATGTGCCCCACCTCCTTCATATGTGCCCCACCTCCTTCATATGTGCCCCACCTCCTTCATATGCACCCCACTCACCCATGTGTAGCACAATATTGGTAAAACTTTTTGCATGTAGCTTGTAACAGACGGAGACCACCAAGATACCTGTGAGAGAGGAGGAGGGAGGAGGGCGGAATGCTTGTTAAATATTTCAGCACATGGTCACCCACATACATGTATGTGCATACAGGTATGTGACTGGTTGTACATAGGGGGAAGAGTCTGGCTGTAGGGAGGGGAAGATCACTACTGCAGTAACAGCTAGCACACAAACATGTACATGTACTTGTTCGATATTACTGCATCTTGGGAAGCTATATGTATCTCCCAAAACTATACACATGTACATGTAAATGGTATTTCCCAATGGATTATTAGCTGAAGCTACTTGTACACTGTACTCCCAAAGCCAAGACAAAGGCTTCATGAGTGGGTGCAGGCTGAGGACAAGAGCACACATAACACACACACACACACACACACACACACACACACACACACACACACACACATACACACACACGCCTACACACACACCACACACACACCTACATACACATACACCACACATACACCTACACACACATGCATACACACACACCACACACACATGCCTACACACACACACCACACACACATACACATACACACACCACACACACAAACACACAGTTGCCACATGAATGTAATTTAGGCCTGGGGATGAGTATACACACGACACGGGATATTTTTAAAAGCAAATAAAGAATTTGGGTATTTGAAAAGTTTGGTTTTTTGTGAAACGTTTTAACATCAGACATTCAATTCAA
The DNA here is from genome assembly GCA_949361645.1 of Spongilla lacustris. NCBI lineage: Eukaryota > Metazoa > Porifera > Demospongiae > Spongillida > Spongillidae > Spongilla > Spongilla lacustris. Next base: position 1,626,157 of record OX442423.1, read on the forward strand.
CATTAATACATCAGAAGACTGTACTACATGTACGTGACTAAAATGAAATCGTCAATTAAAAGGAAATAATAGGCACATAACTTTTATTTCGTCAGGCACACACACATATGCACACAAATACATGCACACACACACACCACACACACACACGCACAACATACATACATACCCTTCTTTGATGCTGGTGCCATACAAGTCAGAGAGACTGCCAAACTCGGTTGGATCATTCAATGGATGCAATGTTAGTTTCTAAAGATTGTACGAGGGAGAAATATGATGAACCAGTTGGCCAATGGCCACACACACTGACCAATCTGGAAGACTCCATTATGGTGACATCAGCCCAGAAGTTGGAGATGGAGAGAGATATGGTCTTCCCAAAGTAACCATCTGATGGGTTTCCAATGAGACCAATCCTGCAGGAGTCACGTGACAAAGGGATAGGTGGAAACAGGGAAGGAAGCGGAGGTAGGGGAGGAGGAAGAGGGAGACTCAAGAGTGACAGGAGAACAAAGAGGGAGGAGAAGGGTGCAAGAAAGACAGGGAGTGAGAGAGTGAGTGAGTGAGTGAGTGAGTGAGTGAGTGAGTGAGTGAGTGAGTGAGTGAGTGGGTGGGTGGGTGAGTGGGTGGGTGGGTGGGTGAGTGAGTGGGTGGGTGGGTGAGTGAGTGAGTGAGTAAGTGAGTAAGTGGGTGGGTGGGTGAGTGAGTGCGAGAGAGAGAGAGTGAGTGGGTGGGTGAGTGGGTGGGTGGGTGAGTGAGTGAGTAAGTGGGTGGGTGGGTGAGTGCGAGAGAGAGAGAGAGAGAGAGAGAGAGAAAGTCCTCAATGGAATCACAATCAGATAAGGACGGTGCGAAGAGGAAGGAGAGACAACTCAGTACCCACACTGGCTGTCACATTACCTGGCATAACATCGACATGTTATTGGTTGTGGGGAGGAGCTGATGTGGGCCAAGTTAGATGAGAACCAGGCAGACCACTGCCTGTACTCAGCCAGCCCCACTTGGCCTATCAGCTGGAACTTTGTGGGCAACTTCATACCATAGACTGTGGTCTGTGCAACAAACCACTCCTACATGTACACATAAGGATAAGAGGTTTTTATGTACATGTATATTTATGAACAGCACAACACAACAGCACACACCTGAACTTGTAAATCGCACATAATGGTCCCCCCCTCTTGTACTAATTGACCCTTCCCCCCTAATGACAACTCACACTCTCTAGAGCAAAGGTTCGTAAACATTGCTGTTAGTGGTATGTGGCATTGGGCTACATGTGTGTGGTATGGGCATATGGCTGTCTACATGTACATGTGTGTGGTATGGGCATATGGCTGTCTAAATGTATGTGGTATGATGGTTCTGTCTACATGTGTGTGGTAGTGGCATATGGCTGTCTACATGTATGTGGTATGGGCATATGGCTGTCTAGGGCAGTGTACATGTGCGTGTGTATGTGTGTGTGGTGTGTGTATGGTGTTGTAATGTGTACATGTGATATGATACAAACAGTATACCAATAAGTACATGAGGTATTTTAAATATGTATAACTGCAAGACCATTTGTCATTAGAGACATTAGTATTCATGTGTGTGTCCATCTGGAGGGAAACCATTGGCTATCATTTGCACTGGACTATCCTTAGGCATGGCATACATGTATGTACAAAGGAGTGACCAATGATACTGCAACTAATTTTGTTGCTAACAGCTGCTGCAGTTCCAAAATAAACAATTCCTAGTTAACTGGCTGCTTGCTATTCAAAACTCAGATGGAGAGATTGAATACTGAAGGAATGATTCAGAATAGTAAAAATTGCCAGTAACAATTTACGGTTCCAGTCAGAAAGAAAATTGAATGTCGTGCAAGCTCCAAAAATTGATGCCTATTTTCAGGTACATGCAGCTAATATGCTTGCTTTTGTATTAGCGCGATAATACACAGTGTGAAGAACAATCCAAGCATTTTTTTAAATACATGTACAGCATCATTCAAGTCATGAGTGTCCATTTGCTCATTTTTGTCCAGATACACGTGGTACACAGTGGCCCTAACATAGAGCAGTACATAGTGTACCTTGTCACATGTGTCAGGACAAAAAGTTGGTAGAACATTCATTAATTAATGTATGACTGCTCACAGAAAAGAGCGTTGAATTCCACAGGTACAAAAGACTCCCCAAGTTCTTAGAGTGCTAATTCATTGTTGGATACAGCATTGGTGGTGTACATATCACTGACAAACTATTACAAGAAAAATAAAACACATGTAGGACCAGAACAGTACAATGGGATATGATTTTCATCCCCTCCACTATTAAATAACACTTGCAAGTCCTCCTACATGTAGAAGCATTCTCCCAATGGTACCTTGAGGAAGGGGGAATCTACCTCATGTGTTCTCACTACATGCACCAAGGATGAGAGGGCTAAGCATGGGAAGTGTGCCCCTCCCCCTCCCCACATGGACATAAAAGGCAAAACTGACCCACACTGGAATGCGTTCCAACTAAATACATAGTGTATTCTGGAACAACCTGCTGATCACCTGGTGTTTGTTTAGGCAGACACATGATAAGTACTGCAAGTGTGATAAGTACTGCATGTTCCTGCTGAGCATTTAACCCCAATGCTGTTTGTGATCTTACCAATACAATTCTATTTTTTTTTTCAACAGCCAAGCATTTGAACTGACGGAAATATCCTAAGCATTAGAAAATTACCATACTATTTAAAATCTGCACTGTTTCCATTATATGTTACTGATGAATGCACTTTTACTACAGAATGCAGCATACACGATATGTCAGCATACCTAAATGTTGGTCCTCTTACTATCCTTTAAGTCTATCCTCTCAGTGTAGGATTAGAGCTAATAATATTATTATAACCAATATGGTGACCAGTGTATTTATACAGGGCTGTTGTATTTTGTATGAGACTGTTTTTTAACCTTTAGTTGGAGGTTTGCTTAGGATCTACATCCCAGCATTGAGGGAGTTAACAGAAAGTGGTCCCCTTATACACAGTGGATCTTCAGTTAAGATGACAAGTGGCTTCATGTAGTTAAGATGACAAGTGGCTTAGTGTATAGGCTGTGACCCAATGGTTTCTGTTTACACACACACAAACACCTCCAAGGGTCATTCCACCCCATATTGCTTATGGCCCAGCCCATTGATGAGCTCTCCAACTGTACATGTAGTCATCACATGACCCTGTCTTTTATTTATTTATTTAACCATGGTTATAGAGTTGTAGCAGTAAACAATGCTACAATGGCCTGCTGCATTGTCATAGACACACAACTGTCACGTTGCCATTCATGTATTGGTGTATTTTGACTGATGTTCATTCCACACCACACCACACCACACTGCACTCTGCTTGTGGTTTGTGCATGCCAACATTAATGACTTCCCCCACCCCCTCTCCAGGCAACGCAGGTACGTGTGATTTGTGTGAACGTAAGGGTGTGGGGGTCAGCAAGAATATCTCTCTGGGGGGGGGGGGGGGAGGGGGTTATCTGTACAGATGAGATATCATATTCTCTGGGGCATGTACATGTGTAGATCTACATTCATGTCGTTCTGTTCTGTGTACTAGAATTTTCGGCTTTAATTAAGAGCTTAATACAGTGTGCTTTAATTAGAAGCTTCTTTCAATACAGTGTAAGGTTCCAACGTTACTGGAAGAGTAGGATGTTGAACTTCCATTCAGAGCAGTGACTACAAGATAACATCGATTGTTACATGTTTGTAGTCCTGATGTAAGCCTATCCTTAGCCCCACCCCTCCCCAAGAAGAGGTCTGGGCTACCACAATGCAGTTATCTCCCTCATAAACCCCTCACCCCCACCCCACTCCCAAGAACCCTACCTATCTAGATGAACTTATCCAATGGTCCTGTCCTAGCTATTACATCAAGAGGTCCAAACCTAGCTGCCCCTTCACAGGAACTTACATGTACCTACCCCAGATTCCCCTTATCATGAACTTCCTACCCCCTCCTCCCCTCCCCCCAGCCCTCTTACCATGTAATCCTTCCCTTCCCCCCCCCCCCCCCCCCCCCCAGCTCTGCCCTTATCATGAGGTTCCCAGCCCCATTACCATGAACTTTCCCAGGGTTCTACTCTCCCTGGTGATGTGAAGGTTGCAGTAAGTGGAGATGAGAGGCAGACACTCCTTCTTCAGACAGTAGAAGACCTACAGGACCAGGTACAAACACACACATGCCAAAGCACAAACAGTGGGAGAGATAGCAGGTACAATCCAATTAGGAAAAGAAGGATGCAGACAGGCTAGGCTGATGAGCCAATAAGGAATGCTTGGTCTGTGGCCCACCCCCAACCTTTCCCCCCCTACCCCCTATGCTATTGGATCACATGATGTGCCCTAACCCCCTATGCTATTGGATCACATGATGTGCCCTAACCCCTATGCTATTTGATCAAATGATGTGCCTCAACCCCCTATGCTATTGGATCACATGATGTGCCCCAACCCCCTATGCTATTGGATCACATGATGTGCGCTAACCCCCTATGCTATTGGATCACATGATGTGCCTCAACCCCCTATGCTATTTGATCAAATGATGTGCCCTACCCCCTATGCTATTGGATCACATGATGTGCCCCAACCCCCTATGCTATTGGATCACATGATGTGCGCTAACCCCCTATGCTATTGGATCACATGATGTGCCTCAACCCCCTATGCTATTGGATCACATGATGTGCCCTAACCCCCTATGCTATTGGATCACATGATGTGCCTCAACCCCCTATGCTATTGGATCACATGATGTGCCTCAACCCCCTATGCTATTGGATCACATGATGTGCCCTAACCCCCTATGCTATTGGATCACATGATGTGCCCCAACCCCCTATGCTATTGGATCACATGATGTGCCTCAACCCCCTATGCTATTGGATCACATGATGTGCCTCAACCCCCTATGCTATTGGATCACATGATGTGCCCTAACCCCTATGCTATTGGATCACATGATGTGCCTCAACCCCCTATGCTATTGGATCACATGATGTGCCCTAACCCCCTATGCTATTGGATCACATGATGTGCCTCAACCCCCTATGCTATTGGATCACATGATGTGCCCTAACCCCCTATGCTATTGGATCACATGATGTGCCTCAACCCCCTATGCTATTGGATCACATGATGTGCTGCTTCTTTTGCCAAATCCCCTTGGATCCCACCCCCTCACTGCCCCCAGGTTATAAGATGTCTCCAACCCACCCCATATGTTATAGGAACGTGTCAGGTGAAATGGCCTTACTGGACTGGCTTTCCGAGAAGTTGTTTCATGAGGTTCAGGCTTTTCAAGAAACTTTGTGATCCTGTAATATGTGTGTGTGTGTGTGTGTGTGTGTGTGTGTGTGTGTGTGTGTGTGTGTGTGTGTGTGTGTGTGTGTGTGTGTGTGTGTGTGTGTGTGTGTACAAGTGTGTGTGTGTATGTGGAACATGGGTGTGTGTGACTACATGAGCTGGTATTCAATGATACATGTACAAGAAAGACTATAACAGTCCCCAGACCCAACCCCAACTACTTACAATTGTAACACATCTCTTGTGGTTTCTGTATAACACTTGTTCTAGTTACCAAGGTGAGACTTTAAAAAAAACACACATGCACAAAATTATGTCAATTTTGGGAAGCCTTTGTTATCATATTACAACTATTCACCACACTTGTAAACACTGATGTGACTGAATAGTTTGTCTCATTATGTAATTATTAGTACAATGTAAACTTGACAGACAACATTAAGACACAAAAAAAGGTTTAAAGCTCCTCCCTACTTGAACCATACCAAATGCAATAATATATGTACATGTAAGAGGTTAGTAATCTGTAGTAATCTAAAGGCTGCTGGAACATTCTCCTTATTTCAATATCAATACAAGCAGGGCAATGCTGAAAAGAAATCCTTCACCATTGTATTCAAACTAAGGTGTAAAGGATAAGTACAAATGTACGAGCCCTTTTTCCTATTCACCCCCCACCCCCTGCATCAATATTAAATGATGCACTTGTTTGCTTTGATGAAAGCAGACCAGGTAAAGACTTCACCCACACTCCTGCAGTGTATTCTAGTTACACGTTCTAACTCAGGCTTGCGGACTGCCTATCTCCTCACCTTCCTGATGACTCATCCACTTCGGCTATGCCCCTGTGAAGGGTCGTCTCGTCTTCAGCCAGCTCGTAGTAGATTGCCAAACTTCCCTTCTGTTGTGTGAGTAATGGGGAAAACCCCTGTCACGTGACTGGGACAGTTGGTGTGGTGGTCATTTATGACCATAATGCATGGGGGGGGGGGAGGTGGCCTGTAATGTATGGGGGGGGGGGGGGGGGGGGAGGTGGCCTGTAATGTGTATGGGGGGGGAGGTGGCCTGTCATATAACTGTTACGGGACAGGTGGCATGGTGGTAGCGGTCTGGGTAGGTCTGGAGACCAACTTTGGATTTTTTTTAGGTTTGGTTAGTGACAGTAGAGCCAACTTCGCATTGAAATTGAAAATTAATTTTGGTGCTTATTAAATGCTCCAAAGTGTTGATACAATGTATCGTTCCACCAGCAAGATACACAGTATAACAAATCACACTATGCAAGAACGCATGTGTTATTTGCAACTTTCATAGCTTGGCCAGCATATGCTGCAACATTGACCATAACAGTTAGGAGAGCAGGTGGCTGGCAAGACAATGTGTCCCAATAGTCCCTTTGATGAGCTGTTGCTACTTATTTGGCTGCTGTAATGGCCGCCTATTTACAGCTAGCCTTCGTGCTGCTTTTCTGCATGATTCACATTCACAGCAACATTCTACATTTTTCAAATGCCTATCATTTATAGTGCAATCTGTAGTCGCTGCCAAAAAGACAAAGGATTTTATAAACAAAATGGCAACATTGTCGATGAATTCACTCACAAGTACCACAGAATTGTCCAGAGCTTTAGTGAAGTAAAGACAATATGTGAAAACGTGCCAGCAATAACTGGTTGCATTGCCATTGCCCTGGAACCCACTGGGAGTGCTGTAAGCACTCCCAGTGGGTGCTACACTTATTTATTCCTTCTGTCAGGACATGAAGCTTCTTTTAAAAAACCCTACTCCCAGTAATGCAGGGGTGGGCTATAGCCCTACCAGATTTTGGCAAAGTCGATGCCATTTATATTCATCATTCATTACCTATTATTTTTAGGGTTAGATTTAATAATTAATATTACAATCACCAGCTGCACGGATGTGGAAGTTGCAATGCTGTCTTCCTATTGGGAATTTAAAATCTACTGGTCAACAGGATGCACATAAAGCACTTGTAATGGGCAATTATTGCGAAGTATTCTGCCACACTTGCATTCAGAGATTTCAAAAGTGACTTTGACGAGACCTTTTAGACTAGAGGGTACAATAACATGGAAGGCAGCTACTGATGCGTCTTGCAAACACAAATTGAATGATTGCCATGCAAAATCTGTTGAGAAACTGTATACACGTAGGATTATTTCTAAAGAGACAGATGATATCAGCATGACTCTTCAGGCTCACAGCCAACTCAGAGCACAACAAGCAACATGAGCATGCTAACCCTTATTATCCTGATCTTGCACACCGAACAAACGTGCATACTTATTATTATAAGTAGGTAACTGTCATGAATATATATTACTAAGCATTCATGTAGCCTTGCAGTGAGCTATGTACCATGTTTCATATGTACAAGCTCGTAAGCAACACAGTTGCATTCATTGCCTATATAGCAGAACACAAGTATACCTCTTTGCCTTTGGGAAATGCATTAGAATAACAACAGTAGGACAACAGCATATTGAAGGTTAAATTAAGCCAACACTACACCCAGATGGGCAACAACTGGCACATGCAGCTTTTCCGTTTACCTTCAGTCTGAAGTAGTCGATAACTTGTCCCATATCAAAATTGTGATTGAAAAGCATATCTCCAGCCACCTGCATAGGTGTGGCAGGATGGGGAGGCAGGATGGGGTCTGAGTCACTCTCTTACCACCATCACATCAGTCTTGATGTGCTTGCCCTGGATGACAAGGTTCAGATCAGCAATGGCACCATGACTACAAAAGAACTGAGGTCAGAGGTAATGGGGGCAAGGCCTAGCAGGTCACCTGTTTTGGAGTGTTGTTGAGCCATTGTTGAGTATGTTGGAGATGGGAAACTCCTGAGCTGAGGCCCAACGTTCGTAATATTTATACCTGAGCCAAGTGAGATGTGTGTGCGTTTTAACTTCTAAGTTAAGAGTCATTTGACTTTACGAGCAGGTTTTGCCCTTTCTCCTTTCCCTCCCTCGCACGGATCACCATCACCTCCTTACTTGTCAGCGTTAGTGACGAGGTACACGTCTGCAAATTGCTGTCGACTGTGTGTAAACGATCGAAGTTTGGTACATGTAATACCGGTACGCGGCGCACGTGAGAATAATTTCACCTTTTGAGCGCGCTCCACCAGCAGTCAAGGATCGTTCCCGTCTCCGTCCCGGCACCCGCCGGGAGAAGCGCTTTCGGAACCCCGATCAGATGGGCGAAAGTACCCGATGTATCTTCCTGGAAGTCGATTATCAGTGTAGCGGTTTAGTTATACGCCTCTCTCACCTGTATTTCTCTCTCCAGTACGACGCCATGCCCAGCTACCAGTATGATGCAGATCATGATACTTGTACTTCGAACCACCAAGATGGAATCAGGATAGCTCTTTAATAAAATTAATATTAGCACGTGTATAATAGAGCTGGCGCGGCGGGACGTGGTATTTGTATTCATGATCATGAAGCTTTTAAAAAAAATGGAAATGCGCGCGCGCGACGGATTTACTACGTACTACGTGGATGAATACCGACACCCAACGTAACGGTGATCATCACTTACACTATGGCATCATTTACAGAGATTTTTGCACATGTAGTTTAAAATCTTGTGGTACTAGCCACTTAGGACCGCCAATTATGTGCAACATTTACTTAGTAGGATTCCCAAAACACCGATTGGTTCTGAAGTACTTTCATTTAAATAACCTCAGTATGGATTGGCACCCTCTAGCTGATAACCGTTCTTATATACTGAATGCTTGCATAAACAATGAAGTTGGTGTTATTGAAAGTAACCTTTAATTCAAATTCAGCTCGTTTGAATTTATAAATAACAAGTGAACGTTGGACCTCTCTGCAGGCATTGCTGTATCTAGTATACCTTCTGGCCCATTTGTGTACCTATAACAATACGCCAGTACCCTATAGTATGCACCAATCTTCTTTAATGCATTTCAACAGTGCACATGTACATGTGTTTGTATTTATAAATTAAGTTGTCACACAAAGGAAGGGACAAATGCACCTATAACACCACCTTGACCTATACAGCCATTTGATTACATTTGACCTACAGGAACATATATTAGTGGCTTTGAAACTTTTGGAGTATCCAGTATTTCTTCACTTACTGGAAGCAATACATTTGAATTCATAATTGCATGCATTCAATACGTATACCTCTTGACATGAGTAAATGCCATAATAAATTGACTAATATACAGCACACATCAAATACACAGACAGCTATCAAATACAACTGGATATCGCTTAGGCTTTTCTGCGTCGATTATTTTTTCTTCTAGTTTTCCTCTCCTTTTTCTTTTTTGTAGGTATGTCAATTCCATCGTTATCATCATTGTCTTTCGATTTGCTGATTTCAGAGCTTTGTCTGTCTCTTACATCCTGTATTTCTGCACATCCAGAAATTGCTTTGGTTATAGAACAGTCCTCGAGTTCTTCCATGTGCTAGTAAATGGATGAGAAAAATGTTATGGGCCATTATATACAAGACATGCACTGATTACCCTGCCTAGGATTTTGAATAGTTGAGAGGCCTCCTCAAGGTATCTGCCTTTCTTTAGGCATTTGGCTGCGTGTCGAATATTGTCTTTGCTGGGATCATGTCTAGCTTCATCACTGTCTAGTAACGCCAATGCTGCTTGGAGATATAGCTTATGGTTAGTGATAGAGGCTCTGGCCTTATTGATCAATGAAAAGCCTTTTGCTTCCATTTCTAAGTGTCTATCACCTGCTTTATGGTAGCACTTCACAGCTGGTTCCCAGTGACATCTTTTCATGAAGTAATCGCCTTGTTTCTTCCACGCTTCAGAAGTTGATGTTTGACTGAACAATTTTTCGTCCACTGTATTCGAGTCATGTGACCTTACCACTTTAACCAGGCCTCTTTTGAGCCAGTAGTCAAACATTGGAAGACGTTTATCATCATTGGAATCATAAATCCACAAGTTACACTTGGCACGAGTAATAGCAGTATAGAGGTACTTAAGTTCTGAATTAAGAGACTTGTGCAGTAGTTCATCAAATTGTAGTGGACGTGGCTGGTTGAAAACATCCTCTTTACTTTTAACTAGATCGTTGTTGCTTTGCAGGAACTCGCTGACCACCCGCCATTCCTTACCAACCTATAATAGAAAAGAATTGTATTGCAATGAATGATAGGAATGTCAGATACTTACAACTGAATCATGAAAGAAGTTATAGAGTAGCACATCATCAAATTCTAGTCCTTTGGATTCAAACACAGTCAGTACAATAGCATTCTGAAGTTCATCTGGTATTTGATGTTTTGCAGCTTCAGACTGTACTATGACTACTTGGTGTGCTCCAAATTCAATAGGGGACTTGTCTCTCTTGTTACCTCTGAGCAGCAGTGCCAGGTCACCGGAATCACAGGTATCAACAAGAACTGGCATGGGCCCTTCAAACATGCCCACATCACCAGGAAGACAGTCAATTGATGAAGAAAAGTAATGTTTGAGAAGGTCAATAATGCTTGAAGCAAGATTGAGCACACCAGTGTGTGAGCGAAAGTTGACTGTCAATTGTGAAATTTCTGGAACGGAAACCTTTGTGACACCTTTTTTGTTCTTGGTGACTTCTTGTGCTGCATGAAAAATTGTGCGTACATCACAGAAACGGAATGCAATGCCACGCATGATGCTCTGGGCACTGTCACCTGTGAGGAAGAGTCCATTTGGATCTCTGCTGGTCCTGATGAACAGTGCCAGCTCTGCTTGAGTGAAGTCTTGAACCTCATCAACGTAGAAGTGGTTCACATACCAGCCAAGGTCACTGCATGTAAGGGCATTGAGATGTTGATGCAAGTGATGGATAAGGTCACACTCATCAAACAATTGGTGCAGTTTTTTGTACTTCTGGTAGTGTTGAAATAGCTCATAAATAACTTGTCGATTTCCTGTGAAATTTGGAGCCATCTTCCTTCCTGCAGCTTCATACTCCTCCCGTGTCAGATATCCACTAATACTTTGCACAGCTTGGAACGAGCCCTTAATGATGGACTTGATTTCCATCCAAACAAGCAGTGGGTCTAACATTTCCCTTAGCTTCTTGGATATGTTCTTCCAGATGTGCTCAACAAAGTATGATGCAGTTATTTCCACATGGGTAGCAGCAGTTTGTCTTCCTTCAGTATCAGGTACACCATCCATTTATGTCCACATCTTCACCATCACTGTCACTATCCTGAATATCCAGGACACTGTCAAGATTTTCCCAATCATAGTCAGAACTTGATATTTTTACATTCAATGTGCCATCCACAGAGTGGGGAAAGAAGGTTTCAGATTTCTCACCTAATGAGTTGTCAAGAAGAATATAGAACTGCTGTGCAGTTAGAAATAGTGGATAGGCAAGGTCTTCGACATTTTGCAAGCATGTGGGAACATCATGCTCCTCGAATGGGAGGTGTAGTTTGCAATGTTCATTGCCTGCTGCAAGATCATAAAACCGCTTTTTGATTTGTGCACATAGAATTGGATTCTTTGTGACAAATACTTGGTGTAGTTGTTCCAGTGGTGGACAGTGCTGTTGTGGGGTAGAGGTGTTATCATGTGGTCCATCAAGGTCTGCTGTAGCACTATCATCAATGGAAGATTCTGCACTGCAATCTGTTACATTTTTATAGTTGTGAAACTCATTCCAAAGTCTGTACAGACAGCATGTAGTTTTCCCAGTTCCACTACGCCCTAATAGAATAATGGCAGATTGTCCATAAGGTTTATTGATGATGTCATACTCTTCATGCCATTCCTTGAAAGGAAAGTCTCGCCTGGAATTTCCATTGGTCAAGGCACATCTTACTGTTTCAGAGGTTAACGAGTAAAATGTTACTATGTTGTATTCATTTGGCTTTAAACTTGCTGCTGGGACATAATTGATAATTTCTTGACCCTCATTTTGTTCTACAGTAAACTTCCTAGGCATTCGGTCTCGATCGTGAGCTTTGCTTCCTCCACCTTGCCCACAACTATGCAAAGTTAACTTTAGTGCAGCCTTCCGACTGTCTACATGGGACTTCTCAATCATTCTAATGCTGTGATTTATGTCATCATGATCAAGAACTACACTCCAAATTCGTATCACTTCTGAGAATATGTGCACTGTGTTTCCTTGTCCAGTGCATCGAGGTGAGAATTGGATGACCACTTCCCATAGAAGCCTTGCAGCTTTTGTTACTTTTGCTTCATATATTATAAGTGCACTGTTTAAATGTAACTTTTTACACAGCTTTTTGTGAAACTCTCCTAGTGCTATACGACGAATTATTTGTATTATTTTGTATTTTAGATGCTTTTGGTTGTCATGTTTTAAGAATTTCAAAACACTTTCTGTGCACTCTACCTCCCATGGCAATCCATCAAAGTCAAATGAGACATCTTCCTCTGTTTTTAAATCCTGCACTGTGTTTGATTCTTTCTTGGGTCTTGCTACTGACTTGTTGTGCTCCTTGTTTGGTGCATTCACAGGTGTGTCACTCATTTTGCAGCCATGGCCATCAATGCAGGCACTAGCCGGGGAGCATTCTGTTGGTATCTCTTGGGTAGCAATGAAATATGCTGGTTCTTTGGTCTGCAGGCGGTCAATGTGTGCTTTAATAAAAATGTTGAGTCGCTCATCAGTGCAAGCTGAAGCTGTTTTACCAGGGTATATATGGAGCACCTGACCAGCTGTATTCCCATCTTTGTCTTGTGTGTATGGATCAATATGTTGCCATAAAATCTGGCATATCTCCTTGGAAGCTTCAGTATAACCTGACCTTGTGGCAATGTGAAGTGGTGTCTGGCCTTGTTTTTTGTCTATTAGTATGCCATTTTCAGGAAACGAATATTTGGAGCAAGCTAATTTTAGTAACTCCACATTTCCTGAAAATAAATATAAATATAATATTACTTATGCAAGTATTACATATAGTCAAACAAGACACATCTGTATCGTTTATATTTCAAGTTTGCTCACAAAACAGTGCAGCTGTAAAGAGCAAAAAAAAAGGCTCCTGCCCTTCTTTAGGATGGACCTTTTACCGTGCATTAATTGGCTGATAGCAGTCATCATAGAAACACCATGAAGAGACATGGCAAACACGAAATGAATGATAATTGAATGCCTAGTTGTATCTAAAAATGAAATAACTGGCCTTCAGCATTTATGGTAATGAAGTTACACTTACAGTAGTAATAAAAATGATGGAAAACCGGCAATTCTTTCCTTCATTTCCACAATGCAGTCAAAATTTCTGTTTCTAAGTAGAACTAATGTTGGTAACAAATATGCACTGTTTACAAGTTGAGATTTCCAAATATCACTTTAATTTGTAGAGTGTATAATTCAATTGTAATGAGCATTGGGTAGAGAAGTGGATGAAGGAAGTTTGGAACACCCATTTATATTTAAACTGATTAAAATGGATTAGCACTGTTTGCAACGATATTTATCATCCATGGCTGGGACCATTGTGCCTTGGATTTGAACATGTGACCACAGAAGTGTGGTGGGTTATCATTTTCTGTAGGCCAACTTTAGATAACATACATGTAGTTAAGGCATCATAATAGCAACCTGTACACTATCTTTTGGAAGTCCTATCTTACATTTTCATGAAACAGCATCAATCCTGGTGAATGGTAACTTATTATTATCAAATAACTACCTTGGGCACGCTCTTAACAAATTACCTCCATCTCTCTTAACAATCCTATTAGCTGCAAGTCCTGAAAAGAGTAAATTACAAAAATGTTAATCATGTACAGATTTGTGAAAAATACAGAGAAACTCTGAGCAGCTTCTTTATTAGAAAGTGAGTGGTATAATTAATTTGAATGGCAATACGAGGAATAGTCGAATAGCTCTATATTTAGCTCATTTGTAGAATATTATTTTGTCTTGTGCTAAATACACAACTATTTCATTTTCCTTCACCTTGTTTTCCTGGGGTTTTTTTTACACTACTATTGCCTTCAAATACTATAACCTAACTTCTCAGTAGAAAATATTTCTATTTACTTGTACCAATTAAAAGTGCTCTATTTAGAGTTTGTCTCATTAATGTACCAAATTACACCTACCTGTTGCAAGGGACAACTTAGTGATTTCGTGGATGACTGTAGATTGGATGTCATCAAATTCAAGGTTATCAATGCTGGACACATGTTTGAAAAGTATACAGAGAAGTGTAGCGACAACTGTGCTATCCACATCCTGCAATAGTAAAAGGATTTTGATTGGATTTCTTCCACTTTTAAGGTCACCATTTGGATCAACTCCATTGTCTAGCAAATGTTGTAGTAGTGAATACAATTTTAATTTAGCAAAAATGCTTATAAGCAAACTGAGATCAATTTCACTTCCCAAAATAGGTCCACCTGATAATAGCTGTTCTGCAAAACACTCATCCTTATTCTCAATTGCCTTTACCATAAGAGTGGTCCTGGAACAAGGTGAGCAATTCTTACTAATGTAATCAGCCATAGAATTGTGATCACTTGTTTCTGTTATATCATGGTCCAACACACTACAGTGTACCCAACATTTGAAAAAGTGTTTTGCTAACTCTGGTTTGTCTTTGAGAGTCTGATACCATAGTGAGGCATAATCAGGAGCATCCGTTACATGGTCAGTAAGAACTGTAAGTAGGTCAACTTGTTGGTCTGAAAGGACTGAAACTGCATCTCTTATATCTTGTGTAGTAATGGTCATTCCATGAACTAGAATTTCATTCAGTAAGTCTGGCATTGCACTAATATGGGGAACTTGCAATATCTTAGTTGCATTTTCAATAAGTGGTCCCCCTGATTCCAGTTGATGTTCATCTGATAGTATGGCAGGTGTCAGTGTGATAAGTTTCATTATATCATCCTTAGTTACTGTCATTCCTTGCTCCATGGCATCCCTCAATACATTTGATTTTCCTTCACAGAGGTGCAGGACCTGAAGAACACTAATTTCCTTTCCATCTATTGGTCCACCTGACAGAAGGAGTCGGGCAAGGAACCTTTTCCCATTCTCCATAGCTTTCCCAATAAGTGCAGTTCGTTCATGTGGAGAGCAATTTTTGGTGATATGCTCAATCATCCAAATGCAGTCATCGTATGCTCCTTCCCTTTTGGACATTGGAGGGATGTTGCTGACTATTGGTATATCTAGTACAGCTTCAACACTAGGTTTTGCACCACAAGTAAGGAAATGTTTAGCCAACCTCGGCTTTTCTTTGATTGCACAATGCCATAGCCTGGTATAGTCAAGGGAACCACTCCCTTCTTTGGTGAGCACTTCTAGGACTTCAACCTGTTCATCAGAGAGTATGGAAATTGCATTTTGGACATCGTCTTCAGTAATGGTCATTCCATGCAATATGAGTTCCTTCAGTAAGTGACTACAGGTCTTAAGAACCTGTTTAACTAAGGTTGTGTTTCCAATAATAGGTCCTCCTGAAAGTATTTCCTTTACAATGTTTTCCTTATGATTCTTGATTGCCTCTAAAACAAGCATGGTCCTCTCATCTTGTGAGCAATTCTTAGTAATATATTCAAATTGAATCATCCAGGTACAGTCATTGCACCTCTTCCAGTCAAGTACATTCATTACATCTACTACACTGGGATGTGCTCCACATGTAAGAAAGTGTTTGGCCAACCTCGGCTTTTGTTTAATTGCAAGATGCCATAACATGGTGTAATCTGGAGTACCTTTAACTTCATTGGTAAGCACTTCAAGTATTTGAACTTGTTCATTGGAAAGTATAGTAATAGCGTTCCTGATATTATCTGCAGTTATCACCATTCCTTGTGTAATAATTTTTTTCAGTAAAACTGGTTTAAGATATTTGAAATGGAGAATAGGCATTACACTTAGGGATACACCAATGCCAGGATAATGTACTGTTATTTCTAGCAGGGCTTGAAGATGTGTTTCAGTGCATGAATTTTTTTGTACCATTGTTTGCACAACAGCCTGAAAATTGCCTTTTACGGCAACCTTTACAGTTTCACTTATATTCAATCCTATATGTGAATGTACTTTGTGACGCAAAACCTCTGTCACCATATCACACTACTTACCAAGGTCAGTAGCTAGCATTACTGCTTGACAGAGGCTATTCGGGTCCTTGACCTTTTGAAAGTAACGTGCATACTTTTCCATACATAAATTGTAGCACCAATCAACATTTTGACAGTGCCTGCAGATAATTTCATACGTTTCTGCTTTAGTCAGGTAACACTGTGTGCAATAAGAAAACATTCTGATTCAGTGCATGCATTATGAAAATGTCTAGTTCTGTTAATAAGTGTGACAACACTGGAAGGTAGATAATATGTACATAAAATGAGGTAAGTGCATTGAATTATTTTTAAGCAGCACCAGTACCAATGCATGTTAATCTGTTCTTAGTAACACCTCATTAATTTTCAATCTTATGTTAATTCCATACCATGTTTATATATATGCATAAACAACAGCACAACTGAATAACAGCTGCCTATTCCCCTTCTCCCAGGCCTTTCAGGCACTCAGCTTGCCAGGTGCATCTGAACTCATTAAAATGAGGTTAGGTAACCATACAAACCTGACAACACCATGCCAACTCACCTCAACATGTGCTTCTTCACAGCTGTTAGCATATATTGCAGCATCCTGGTACCATCCATTCTGAAGTGCTGCTTTTGATAAGTTACAGCAACAAATCTTTGGAGCAATATGGTAAAGCCCATGCTGTATGCAGATGCCCCAAGCTTGTTTATATTTGTACACAGCTTGTTGATGACACCGATAAGTGAAAAACCAGTTCCCTTCTTTCTGCAATTGTTCAAGCAGCTGCAGCTGCTTGTAGTGGCAATTAAAATTTAAGTCAGTTAATTCCAACTTACATGTTGTGGTCCATAAAGGTAGTAGCTGTTACTGAACGCCATTTAATTTTGAGGCCGCTAAAATTTTTTAAATAACAAATATAAAAAGAGACAATTGCGTCACAACGCCATTCTGAGAGCTTATTTGGGAATAAAAAATCTTCATATAAAGAGCGCACCGAGATGATGGCCATATGCACTATGTACATTCTATTCAGGAGTATCAGATTCTAAGTTTATGTTTGATTTCTTATTCATTTATCATTGACGCCGATCTGTTAAGCAGAAAATATAACATTCTGGTACAGATATGAAGTAACTGATCACTTAAAAATAAGTTTAACGTGCCCCCCCCCCCCCCCCCCCCCCCCTTTTATTTACTGTGATGTCGTGCATGTCCAATGCGGGACAACCTCGAAGTTCGTATAGGCCTATATGTTTCTAGGAGATCGGTTTCTGTTAATAGTTTGGAGACCCTGCACATGTAGGCAAGTTCCACGAAAACATGAATCAATCAACACTTAGTCACTTCACACTTGGAGGATTGATCCAGAGCCAACAATAGCCGAATTCACGTGATTATGTATTAGTGTTCATGAATATCAATAAACATACAATACACACATCTAAATAACTTCGATATAGGCATGACTCATGAACCTACTTCTTCAAGGTCCCCAGACTAGTTTCTGTAGCATAGCTACTTCTTAATTACTTTGGCCTTGACAGGCGTTGAAATAACATGCTATATTGGCTGTTTACTAGTACGCTGATCGAGAACCGCAATTTGTTATTAGTCCTTTTACCTAAAAGACCCTCACATGCATAAATGTATTATAAACTGAGATGCCGGTTACACCACCTACCTGAGGATAGCGCAAAAGTGTTCTTCCTTCGTGTGACGGTGCACGCGTACCGACAAATTAAACAATACTGATATTTATAGCCTCCTTGGTGTGCTGACAGTGCAAACTACACTTTATAGTTCTTCCTTCCTTGGTTCGTTGATCTGTGCTGGCAGTATGAACTACATTTATTATCGTCAGTAGGACTTCACCTGGGAAATACCTTTACGTCACCTTGAATTTGTGTGACAGTGTCGCAGTTGATAATAGCTAGCTACATGTGTATTCACGAATCACGATCACGAGTCATAGGGCCTATTAATGATAATTAGCCTTTGCTCTAGCTGCTTAGCCTGCTTTGCGTGTCTTGAAAGGTACAAGGGCGTTTTGTAGTGAGACTATGAATACATAATGAGTGGGCGTGGCACAAAAATGTTATTGTCGCAAGCTACAGTCAACTAGTCTAGTCCATTGTTCTCTTAAAAGTCTTTAGCGTGTAAAACACCGTTAGCGATGGTTTTCATCCCACTAGTTGGGCGTGGCCCGACTACCGCGCGTTCGAACTTTGGTCGTGATCATCAGGCTGGTGATCATGACTGCTTCATATTTATACTGCAGTGGCGTAGGAAAAGGGAGGGCAACTGACCCCCCACTTTTAAAAGAGAGGGGGCCATGCCCCCTCACATTTACACCAGCGATTACTACAGATAAATGCGTAATTTTATCTAATGAATTGCACTGATTCAAAAGCTAGTGTAGTTTTGTAACATCTTTATTAAAATGCAAAAAGCGTTGGCTTCTGGGGCATAGTGGGGCATAGCCCCAGACCACAATGCGGGGGCTTACCGCACTCCCCTAGCTAGCTGGGCGGAAGGCGTACCCCTCTCACAGGGCCGTACATTCGGGCCATGGCCTGACCACTTTTCGCCCGAGGTCCACCTCCAGAAGCGGCTAAAAATGTATATTGGTTACACGCGTTCGTACATGTACATGTACATGTACAATTAAATGATTCAGTATGCATATTATAACTGCGGAGTAAGTTTTAAAAGCATTCATCTTTCAAAACGAAACACTATAATACAACCGTTTGTTGTTTCATGATCAGCTGACAGAGCATTTTATCAAGCGTACATATACATGTATAATTATACGTATATCTATCTATAGCTAACCTTGCAGGGAAAAAGTTCATTTGCAATCTTGATTTCTGCTAGCCTGTGTTTTTGCATAGGTTTGGGAGGCTTCTAGAGTGAAATGGCGAGGTTTGATGATGGAGCACACACTGAAATTTTAGCATGTTTTCATCCTATGTTCCTGTGCATTTCTTTTTTGTTTTAATGATATTAAATGGACGAGTAATAATTGTAACCGAGGCCTATCCTCTGCTGCTGGCTTTGATGCCTCTGGACTTAGCTAAGGCAAGTCCTCAGTTACAATTATTACTCGTCCATTTGATATCAAATACAAATGAAAATGTAATACCATCCTTGCAACCTTACAACACACTCCATCATAAGTAACCATCACATCCATCATTCAGGACCAAAGATGACTTGAGTATACTTATGCCAATCAAAACGATGATAATTTGCACAGCACAGTACATGTTATACCTCTGGCTGCAGTATTATACTACAGTGCAAAATTGAGCTTTTCATTGCCTCATTCTTATTTACATTGCTCAAGTTTATCATACCATGTTCCAATGACTCACTGGACTCCACCACTGCTCTGACCTGTTCAACTTGTACCAGAATTCTCTGCCCAGAATTGTTTCAGACACTTCTAAACATCTATCGCATCTTGATTTGAGTTTGATGGTGAAATATCTTCTTCCAAAGGAACGTCTCAGGGGGACCCATCGGCTATGGGCATGATAACAATTGGGAGTCCATACTCTTAATTTGGGCTCTAATAACAACATGCCATCAGGTGTGGTACACGGATGATGCATCCGGCGCAGGGTCGTGTGATGATCTGAGAGTGTGGTGGGATGCTCTGTGTGGCTTTGGGTACTCCATAACCTTTTTAGTCACCATACTGAGAAGGCCAAAACACTCTTTCCTGGCATCAATGCTTCTGCTTGTTTTGGCAAATATTTTCTGAGGCAGCCATTGGCTCCAAATCTTTTGCGTAGGAATATATCAGAAACAAAGAATGCATTTGGGTGTGGAGGAGGTTAAAGTATGCACCTTGACCATGCCATGACCTGCTATCTGGGAGGTTCCTAACAATGACATCTGAGACATTACTGCCTCATTGCAGGCGGAAACATGCCATACCGGATGTTGCAAAGGAGCCAACACTACAACCTCTTAGTGGAGAAACATTTTCTTACCTCACAGCCAACACATATGCTGAGGCCAGTGTGGATAGTAGAACAAGAGGATTTTGGTCAAAAAGCCAAGATGCATATTTCGATGTAAGGGTCTTTCACCCAAATGGCAAATGCATCAGTCTAGCTATGCTTCCAAACCTGGTCCTGCTCTTTTGGATCCATGAACAGGTGAAGAAGGAAAAATATAGATAACACATTCGAGAAGTTGAGCATGGTGTCTTCACACCCCTCTGGTGCAATGGCAGGGCTGTAGCCTCCAGTCCCATTCTACAGTTAAAACTGAACCGCTTTTCCCCCGAAAATAATTAAAAAAATTATCAGTCCAATAAACCTTGTAGCGGCACACATTTAGGACTCTTCACTCCCAGAGTATTTGGCCAATCGTAAGGCCCCCCCCCCCCCCCCCCCCCCCCCCAGTTCACATTCATAGTACTAGTAACCGGACTTACACTAGTGTGGTTGCGGCCCTTAATGGGGAGGGAAGCAACCACATTAGCTGACCAACTCTCTGCATAACAGGTATATTCCCTTGTTAAGGTGCTGTCCACCCTCATTTGCCAAACTGTGCAGTGCTATTACATGCATGCGAGAAAGCAGGTTTTCTATCCCACCATCCGGTCTGTTGTGATCTGGCCCTAGCAGTACAAGAAGGCAGAGCCTAAACGGGCTAAATCTATGAATCATAATTGTAATTATAATTATACATGTAAATATTATGTGATCTGCATCTGTGTTCTGTACTTCTTGTCCCATCTATTCCATTAAATATTCATAGTATTCAGATGAGACAAAGAATGTAATAAAAAAATAACATACATGTACATGTAATATCACTGCACAGATGCTCAGTACACATAACTGCTTCCATCACCAGGTGTGAGGTAGCCTGTGGCTATCAGGATTACATCAAGGATTGACCACACACCCAAACCACCAAATGTCACAAGCTTTCCAACAGCTGTGCCCCACTGCTCCAGGTAGAAGCGATCCATGCCAAAGCCTCCAACAGTGAAACTGAGGACAAGATTGGGAGGGTCAGAGGAATGCATAATATTATCTTGCAGAAAGGAAGACCCTTTGACACAAACAGAGCAGATACTTAACCCTATTCACCCGATACATGTATTTGTTCAACTAATTACATGTACAACATGTCTCCAGTGCAGGATCCAAACCATAGCATAACATCTCTCATGCATACAGAAAATCATATCCTCCAGCTGAAATTACCATGCATTAGGTCCTGCCTTCAAAACAGAAGCTGGTGCCATGATTCGTAAAGTGTTATCGAAAGATGATGATTAAAATTACCTGAACAATGTGTAAAATATAAAATCATTGTCTATTTACAATACATTACTTCTTACAATATATGCCTACAACCAGTTGTTGTCAATCACCAAATCAGATACAATAAAAACACTCACATGCCTGGAGATTTGTACAGTGCTTTTTTGCCTCCTCTAGAAGTTGGAACTGAACTTTTACCCCACCTTTAAATATTTTCCCTCAATGAAACCATGTTACTGGTTGAACATTATAAAGACGTTCAAATGCTGACCCTTTGCAATTAACACCTTTGTAAGGTCCAATGTATGACTAATTAAATATTTGGCCTCATATGTATCAGTGATGGATAGTCCAATTCTGAAATTCTATCAGTTGTAGAGCACATTTTAGACTTTAACAAAATTGAAATCCTGAAAAATGACCTGTAGGTTCCTATTCTCAATCTGTTTCTTTTAAGCCTAAGAAAGAATTCACAATGGCCACACCTAAAAACTTGAATCAGCCAGCTGTCTATGATATATGCAAACAGCCAGAGCTGGCTGTTTGCATATACATGTATCATAGACAGCTGGCTGGCTTATTCCTAGCCAGCTCTGCCTAGGAATAAGCCTAGGAATAAACCAGCCAGCTGCCAAGGATATTCATGCTTTTTTTTTTTTTAAATATTTTTTTTACTCATCAATGATTGGAATCTACCCTCCAGGCGAGGAATCCAAACAAACACTTGTTTTGACGCATTTTGTGAGGATGACCTTAAAAAAAAACCCACACACAGTGAAGGGGCCTACATGTACACCTCATGAAACTGGGTCCATTATCATGACCAATGGGACGATCCATGCGATTAAGATTGAACTGTAGAAAAATTGCAGAAGGCATTGTGTAAGGGAAACTGCAGGGACTGGGGAATTACAGATTACAGAGTGCAGTGGCCCTGGCACATATAATTCAGCCACCACAGAGTGCACCAAAAAACAGCAAATGTACTGAGACTAAAAAGTTGTAGGACAATGGCCCCGCAAATAAGATATCAGGTTAAAAAAAAAAAGGCTCACTATATGTATAGGTTTTCAGAGCATGAAATTTAGGTAAAAAAGCAGTGTGTGATGACAATGTGGCTATGGCCCAGCTTACAGAAGGTCACAGGGAAAACTAGAAGCCTGTCAACAGTGTGTTGATTTGGAGCTATTAGTGGCTGACATAGCACGTGATGTCCACCCACCATACTACTGCAGGCTACCCCCTAGACCACCAAATATGTTCACACAGGCAAATCAAATAGCAAGGTCATCCGGGGACTCATCCCTCAGGCTAAATTTTAGCATCAATGTTGCTGGCACCATTTGCAAGCAGCAGCACAGCCCACGTCCTTTTCATGTTCCAGCTTGATGTGCTTTAGTTAGTAGGGGAGCATCCCCTCCTAGACCCCCCCCCCCCCCCCCCCCCAATATTAATTTGTATGTCTGCCCCTGCTACATGCCAAGTAACTTAGCAATCTACACTGGTACTAACTATCATTAGTTTGTCAGGAGTTGATTTTTTTTTTTTTTTTTGCATGGTATACAACAAGTGTATGAATAATGTGTGGTTTGCACATAGTGGGCTATGAATTTCCACCACACCCAGGGAGCAGGCTTTTGGAGCTAAAATAGTCCTCAATTAGTGGCTCTGTTTATCATGTAGTAGTGCTTCACTGGTAAGATTTACATTACGAATATTATGGCATTGATCTAAATATAAACCTAACGTCACTATGAAACAGTAGTCTGAATAACTACATGTAGTTAGTGGATAGTACATTTTATTTTATGGCCCCCCACAGAAACTTACAAACATAAAAACAAGTCACTATAGATAATCACACATCTGAGCATTGGCAATATGCTAAGCACATAGCACTAAGCACATAGCACTAAGCACATAGTACTAAGCACATAGCACTAAGCACATAGCACTAAGCACATAGCACTAAGCACATAGCACTAAGCACATAGCACTAAGCACATAGCACTAAGCACATAGCACTAAGCACATAGCACTAAGCACATAGCACTAAGCACATAGCACTAAGCACATAGCACTAAGCACATAGCACTAAGCACATAGCACTAAGCACATAGCACTAAGCACATAGCACTAAGCACATAGCACTAAGCACATAGCACATAGCACTAAGCACATAGCACTAAGCACATAGCACTAAGCACATAGCACTAAGCACATAGCACTAAGCACATAGCACTAAGCACATAGCACTAAGCACATAGCACGCACTAAGCACATAGCACAAAGCACATAGCACTAAGCACATAACATAAACACATAGCATTAAGCACATAGCACTAAGCACATAGCACTAAGCATATAGCACTAAGCACACAGCACAAAGCACATAGCACTAAGCACATAGCACTAAGCACATAGCACAAAGCACATAGCATTAATCACATAGCACTAAGCACATAGCACAAAGCACATAGCACTAAGCACATAGCATTAAGCACATAGCACTAAGCACATAGCACTAAGCACATAGCATTAAGCACAT
Organism: Spongilla lacustris; assembly: GCA_949361645.1. NCBI lineage: Eukaryota > Metazoa > Porifera > Demospongiae > Spongillida > Spongillidae > Spongilla > Spongilla lacustris. The sequence continues at coordinate 1,650,435 of OX442423.1, forward strand.
AGCACTAAGCACATAGCACTAAGCACATAGCACTAAGCACATAGCACTAAGCACATAGCACTAAGCACATAGCACTAAGCACATAGCACTAAGCACATAGCACTAAGCACATAGCACTAAGCACATAGCACTAAGCACATAGCACTAAGCACATAGCACTAAGCACATAGCACTAAGCACATAGCACTAAGCACATAGCACTAAGCACATAGCACTAAGCACATAGCACAAAGCACATAGCACTAAGCACATAACATAAACACATAGCATTAAGCACATAGCATTAAGCACATAGCACTAAGCATATAGCACTAAGCACACAGCACTAAGCACATAGCACTAAGCACATAGCACTAAGCACATAGCACTAAGCACATAGCACTAAGCACATAGCACTAAGCACATAGCAAGTTCCTAGTGCAGCTAAACAGCTGCTCCAAGTATGTACAGTGCCATACATAAGGACAAATAATTTTGACTGATTAGGAAAACATGTCATTTGCTACGCATTTCTAATACTAGCAGATTACCCTCCAAGACTACATGTAAGTGCCCTTGCCTTAGCAACACTGCTGTGCTCCAACGCTTTCCATTGGAGTAGCTGCAAGGTAACCACTTGCTAAATGTCCTGTTAGCTGCAATGTCAAGGTGCATATCATGAACTGGTACAACTGGTAACTCTAGTTCCTTACGGAGGCAGAGGGTGTCATCATAGACAGTGCAGTTGGCCAGGTACTTCGAGGGGGGAGTTCCTCTCACCTGAGCAGACGGAAACACAACGCATAAAATCAAGCAGCCAGGGACGATTTTTCGATTTAGACGCTGCGTTGGAATATCCAATCGATTTAGTCAGCAATTATTAATAGTTATTCTTTATGGCCAAACTATTAATTATCGTTTTGCGTTCAAGCAACTAGTTCTTATTTGCATTTGCGGTCAAGTGACTAGTTATTTTGTGGTACTCACATAGGACTGTGCCTCTTTCCATATTGGATTGGGTGGTGGGGCGAGGGGGGGGGGGGGGGGGGGGGGGAGAATTCTGACACTAAAGGCCGGCATACATGAGGCAACTTCCAGGTGACTTGTCGCATGCAACTCAAATGAGTATGGGTAAAATTCTTTAGTTTACTGAACTTTTACCCATATCCATTTGAGTTGCATGCGACAAGTCACCCCAAAGTTGCCCCGTGTATGCCTGGCCTTTATGGATCTGCACCTACCAAACAAGATGTGTTAGGATTGCAGCAGTATTTCTCTGCAGGAAGCTGGTAGCAGTACATACATAGAAAGGTGCGAGTAAAGTTCTGGTCACCCTGTGGAGGAGGGGGGGGAATCACAGGAGATATACACAACACACGCACACACATACACACATACACACACACACACACACACACACACACACACATACACACAAACACCATACAATTGCATACATATACATGTAATGTACCGTGTACACAAACACATACACACTTCACATACACAGGTGTACTGATGCACCATACATAAATAGTCACACACACAAGAATTTTGTATATTTCTGGTTGAACACACGTACGATGATGTGCGACAGTGGACGGCGGACAGAGAGCAAGAGCGCGTTCAAAAGCATTACAGCTATACGAGGACAACACACCTGACATGAGACGTTAGCTTTCGGTGAGCACAACACTGTCGTATTCGCACCGTACACGCAAGACGCATCAAAGTAGCAGTCGATAAGACTGGCCTGTAGAGCACTACAATTCGTATTATTTGAAGATGGCGGGTAGTTGCCGTTCGTACCAGCCTGGGTTTGTGCTCTCACTTCAGAAAGAGTAGCAGTGATAGCCAAGAGAAACAGGCCGATCCCCCCACACAGACATTGAGCCATTTATTTTGCAGATAAAATTATTAACTCGGCATAAATCAGAATAAATCTTCATCACGTGACCGTAATGGATTCTGACGCGGCACTGAAGAGATCGGAATCTACGACTAGGAGCGTGGGCCAGTCTGTCAGGATACCGTCCAGGTACGAATTAGGTCCTTGTATGTACGCGTGTACCTTCGGGTCCGGACGATAACGTGCATGGCCTGTGAGCGATGCGTGCATGAGCATGCCCCTAAGGCTTTGCTTTGGGTTGTGGGCATAGGCGTATACGCACTGCATATATTATAAATATGCGTGTGGATTGTGCGATTTTTCATGTTTGTACATTACTTTAGGTATATGCTTTATTACATTCAGTATGTGCAGGGGGCGTCTGCGTGTTATTATATGGATTCTTTGTGCAGCTTGTGTTTTCGCATATCGTCTGGAGATTGAGGGGGTGGGGTAGAACTTGTCTATCACCGTCACGTGATGAGTATGATGTACATGAGTTTGCTTGAAAAAAAAAAATTCCCCTACTAGTGGTAACCAAGGAGACTTGCGCAATTCTAGAAGCTCCTGTGACTCGGAGCAAGGTTACAGCGAGGACTCCAGTGAACCCAGGTAACATTCACTCCCACACAGTTTTTTTTTTTCCTTCTAATGATGCCTGTGACATTTGTGCCTATGCGTGCGCCTAAGAGTGCATTGTGTAGATAGTGCGCTAATATGTGCAGATGTATGGATTTTATGTGTACGTACGTGAGAGTATGTGTATGTAGCGTAGATGTGTGTGCACATATGTGACTTATGGTGGTACATGATGGATCATAATGGGTCATTGTGGGTGTACATTGACCCTAACAATAACTTTGTAAACCGTCTACCTGTGCTGTGTACTTGCAGTTTTTTTGTTGTTTGCATGCAGGCTATCAGTCACACAATATCAAAAACAAAGGACTATTAACTTAATTAGGACTGTCTCACCTTCAACTTGTCATACTTGGATCAACATATGTAAAAGCAACCATTTTATAGCTCACTTACATGTGCTTACGTACTAGGGCTGTGTATATATCTGTACAGGGTACAGATGTACAACGTCCATCTTCTGCAAATCATCTGCATGCACCAGTAATGCACGTCAGTCTCAGCCCCAGACCCACTAGCGGCATGACATCATGCAAACAGCAAGGGTCTTGGAGAAACTGTTGCTCACATGTCGATTATTAGCTTTTTCTGCGCTACTGTCATGAGAGTTTATTTTTGCAGGAGTGACCTTGCTGCTCAACGTCGTGCATTAATAACTTGGGTGGTGATTCACATTTTTACATTTGTCATACGATTGAGAGAGAGAGAGAGAGAGAGACAGAGAGAGAGAGAGAGAGAGAGAGAGAGAGAGAGAGAGAGAGAAGAGTTTTCAAATGGCACTGTGTCCACTTCCTACTGCTGAACTGTAATCATTACCTTTGATGTGGTTCACCACCTACATCCTCAGACATGTCCTCAAGGAACATTTCATTGGCTTGTATTGCACAACACTTCCAGGTATGACATGGACCTAGGAAGCTCCACAAGTTCTGCTTGCATTTTGCTGTCCGATTTCCTCAGCAATTTGTTTGATACGTGTGACATGGTGAATTCTCGATTATTCTCTCTTACATAATGCTTTATTTGGTATTTGGCCCTGGCACATAAGTACCATAGGATGGGGCTGCAGGCAAAATAAGTAGCCAGATGTCAGATCCATTTGCTGCACCAATCAAGCCTTGGGTGTGAGCTCTCCGTAGAAAAATTGCTTGTACCTTTGCCTTTATGCAGTTGCAATGTATCTCCTCTGTGAGGAAGCAGTCTTTTGTTATCAAATTGCCATTCTTTGTCTTAGGCTGCTTGAGCAATCAGCCTATCAATCAACTGCAACGCTTCGTGCTTGAAGTGGAGTTCTTCATTGTCAATAGTGTGGTACGGTGCACATTTTATAACATTGCAGCTATGGGGGGGGGTACGTGAGGCAGCAGGTAGTCATGTGCTCAAACATGTGATACCCTGGTCTTGCTAGTTCAACCAGAATCTAATGGCTTAACTCAGTCAAGAATATACCCACACAACACATACATCGATACACACAATCACTATTTAATTAAATAGTTTTTCGAAGTCGTTTCCTGGATGGATCCGTCCAATAGTAGTCTATTTTGCTATTATTACGAAGGGGTCCAGGACACGGATCAGTCTTTCAAACCAGCTGTGCAGCAGTAGTGGTCCCGCCAAGCGCATATATGTTATATAACATAATTAATGACGTCAGCTACCAGTCCCCAGACTAGATTTACGTGACATTACAAACACACTGCCATTCATTTTGGAAAGGCCACACATGTCCTTTCCTTGTTTTTACACTGGCATCAATCTGGTGATCCTTTGGATCTGGCTTATATAAAAATCCAACACTCACCCCTTACCCCTACCTTCAGCCACACAGTCAGATATACATGTACCACCCGGTGTGACAGCACCATATTTCTGTGTTAAGCCAGCTTTTTTTCCACGTGTGAAGATGATTACCCTACCCTGCTGTGTGTATAATAATAACAGACTTGAGACACAATGCACATTGCCAGGATCCGCATACATGGTTGCTTTACAGCGCTTCATCAAGGTGTGACGAAGTGTGGTAAGATTCATTATATGGTTATCTTTGCTCTGACAAGAGTCCAGGTGAAAAACGTCCCTCTCCAACACAAGCACTACAGGTGCCAGACAAATTACAGCTGTCCATTTGCATCTCTTTGTTTTGCATCTCTCGCTGTCACCAATGGGCATCTGCCCTTTCTCCTTGCTTAAGAAGGGGCATCTGCCCTTTCTCCTTGCTTTAAGAAGGGGCATCTGCCCTTTCTCCTTGCTTAAGAAGGGGCATCTGCCCTTTCTCCTTGCTTAAGAAGGGGCATCTGCCCTTTCTCCTTGCTTAAGAAGGGGCATCTGCCCTTTCTCCTTGCTTAAGAAGGGGCATCTGCCCTTAAGAAGGGGCATCTGCCCTTTCTCCTTGCTTAATCTATAAGCGACGAGCGCCCGGTTAACCTGTCAATTGACAGGTATACCTGTCAATTTTCACCTACACTCTTATGTATTAATTGGACACGAAAGTTGATACTTAAAATGGCGTCACGAGGACCTGCTGGGACCCACCTATCAGCGCCCAACAGAAAGGCTAGTATATCGTTTGCAACTCCCAAGCCAAATGAAGTGGTTTCTTGTCAAGGCGGGCAGTTAACGAAGGCAAAAGATACATTAATGCGCACATTTGGTTCGAGCTGGAAAGAAGCTAGTATAATTGGCAAAGTGGTTTCCATCACAAAAAACACGTGGCGAGTTGAGTGGTCCATTGGTGGTGTAGGAATCACACTGGATCACGGGAAAGGCATCAACGTACTGCTGCTCTCAAATGAATATTTTTGCCCCTAAACCCCTAGAAACATGCATGGCATGTGAACCCTACACACGTATGAAGTTGTATTTTGTTACAATGCAATGTAAACCTTTCATCAACTTTTCTACAATAAAATACCTAACATTCTGTTTGACAGGTTAACCTGTCAAATTTTGACAGGTTAACCTGTCAAAATCTTCGTCACTTATACATTAAGAAGGGGTATTTTGTGTACCTAGATAGTGAGCAGCACAATCCTGAGGAACCCAAAAGTGTTCTGATTGGTTCCTTTTTTTTTTTTCTTCCTCGCATGCTGGATACAAGTTTTAACAGCAATCTGTAAACAATTGAGTAACTTGTTGTTTTAAGCAACATGATGTTGCTTGCAGTTTGGGCTGGCATGGCTAAGCAAAGAGATGTTTAAATGAATAATGTTTCTTGTCAGAAGAGATACGGGACAAGTTTACATGTAATATATTTCTACAACCACTTACCGTAGATGCAAAAAAAAAAGTAATCAATACTAAAGCAGCAGGCGTGCTAGGGGGTCCATGTAGGTGCTAGGGGGTCCATGTAGGTGCTAGGGGGTCCATGTAGGTGCTAGGGGGTCCATGTAGGTACATGTACATGTAGGTGCTGGGGGGTCCATGTAGGTACATGTATACATGTAGGTGCTAGGGGGTCCATGTAGATACATGTAGTTGCTAGGGGGTACATGTATGTACATGTAGATGCTAGCTATGAATATGATTACATACAGCACAATTTATTTATCAATAATGGAGGGTGTACATGTACCTCAATAATGGAGGGTGTACATGTACCTCAATAATGGAGGGTGTACATGTACCTCAATAATGGAGGGTGTACATGTACCTCAATAATGGAGGGTGTACATGTACCTCAATAATGGAGGGTGTACATGTACCCCTGTTACATGAACCCCAGTAATGAGGGGAAATGGATTTTATGAGTTTCTACTGTTCCGGCTAGGAGATCAGATAAATTGCCTGCCACATCAAGGCAGCCATCAGCCTCTCAGGGAGAAAGAACAGACACCAGGTTAGGTCAACTGCCCAGTTCTGTTGCCACTTATCTTTTACACCTAGTCTCCAATTGCCTTCTTTGAGTGCGCTCTGCAGCTCTTCTGCTCTATCTGTCTTATAGCCCCACCTCTGTCTTAACCCCACCTCTGTCTTAACCCCACCTCTTCTTAATCCCACCTCTTCTTAATCCCACCTCTGTCTTAATCCCACCTCTGTCTTAATCCCACCTCTGTCTTAATCCCACCTCTGTCTTAACCCCACCTGTCTTAATCCCACCTCTGTCTCAACCCCACCTGTCTTAATCCCACCTCTGTCTTAACCCCACCTGTCTTAATCCCACCTCTGTCTTAACCCCACCTGTCTTAGCCCCACCTCTGTCTTAAACCCACCTGTCTTAACCCCACCTGTCTTAGCCCCACCTCTGTCTTAACCCCACGTCTTCTTAACCCCACATGTCTTGCCCCACCTCTGTCTACCTCTGGCACTTTTGACTATCCTCTATTGTCTCTGCCATGACCTGTGTCACTATCGCATTGTGTGAGCAGTGTTAGGGAGATACAGTGTTGTGTGTGTGTGTGTGTGATGAACAGATAGTGAGGTGGAGGAGAAGGAAATTGGGTACGATTGTGAGAACAAAAAATGGTGCCGATTGAAGGGTGTGTTCATACATGTACCTCCTGTTACATGTACATTGTCTCATCTGTTCTTGGACACCCCTTGCCTTCACCTGCTGCAATTGCATCACCATCTCCAGCGCATCAGACACAAGTGATAGAAGAGCAGACACCCTATCATTGGTATGTCTGGTATAGTGAGTGCGCCAGTAAGCAACATGTACTGTGAACATGTGCTGTGTTGTGTGTACCGTTGCTAAGGTAACATGCATGTACATATCATTGTGTACCGTTGCTAAGGTAACGTGCATGTAAATGTAGTTGTGTACCGTTGCTAAGGTAACATGCATGTACATATAGTTTTGTATGATTGCTAAGGCAACATGCGTAGTGTGCTTTGATGTCTGTGGTGCACACATACACATACATGTCTCAGTGATGTGTTACTGTGTTTTGTGTCTGTGTGTGTTTTGTGCATGCAACGCTTACACAGTATCTGAGTTATTGCAGGAATAGCCAGTGCACTGTGAGGACCATTGGAATGGACCAGTGGATGAAGGGGGCTGTTGGGATGACTATATGTGGGGATGGGGGGGGGGGGGGGTCCTGCTGTTGGCTGGGTAAGGAGTGGACAACGTGTATTAGGGTGGGAGGCGGGAGCGAGTATGATGGGGGAGGGTACGTGTTAATAACTAGGATAACCACTTGGCCTTGTCTTCTTCTGTCACTGCAGCTTGAGCCCTCCCCACCATCCAAGTCTCGCTTCTCTTTCACACAAATGTTCGTCACCAGTCACAAACAGAAGAACAACGATGTTCACAAATTGTTTTCTGTGGTGCCTGAAACTGAGAAGTTGATAGATGGTGAGATCTCTCATTGTACACACCCTGTATGTGTGATTGATGGTCCTGTACTGTTGATGGTCCTGTACTGTTGATGGTCCTGTACTGTTGATGGTCCTGTACTGTTGATGGTTCTGTACTGTTGATGGTCCTGTACTGTTGATGGTCCTGTACTGTTGATGGTCCTGTACTGTTGATGGTCCTGTACTGTTGATGGTTCTGTACTGTTGATGGTCCTGTACTGTTGATGGTCCTGTACTGTTGATGGTCCTGTACTGTTGATGGTCCTGTACTGTTGATGGTACCACTGTGGCTAATTTTATATATATTAAAGGATGACATTTTCGCTGAAACTGTCCCATTTTAAATGCAGGTTTTCAGCATCCATTTCTCTACTGTTATTTGATTTCTCTATCATGCTAAATTAACCAATTGTAGATCTATTTTTTAAATCACACCCTTGGTTACACAGTGCAATAAAACTGATAAAATGCATTATGCAGACGAAAAGTGTGACAGGTATAAAAAAAATTTAAGCTTGATGTGTGTGCTACTTAAAAATTCTAACACTAATCGGTTTTGCCATTTTTACTGAAAACACACTGTACAAAATCTTGTGCGTCTGACAAATACCTATCGTTCAAACGCTTGTGGAGCTGGCAAATTCCATGTACTTTTTTATTTGCTTAATGCAAAAGACCCCCCTTCTTTTAACATGTTGTTCTGATCTTTCCAACATTGCTTGTTGGTACTTGAAGTTTATTTGTGATTTACCGAAAACACATCTTTTGGCAATGCAGTATTGACTGTATTTGACAATCTTTGAAGAATTGCAAGGAAGTAGCAATATTTTCTGAATTGCTAACCATTTATACAGTTCAATGAGTTTTTGGTTTGTCCTCTTTTCATGTGCTAAAAATTAATTTTAACTTGCGTCCTATGTGTAGGAACATTGTCCTACACGTAGGACGTCTGGTGATTAAAGGTTAAAAATTGATCAAAATCTCAAAACCCTCCAAAATCAAGTACATTGTAAAAATCAAAAATTCAATGATTTCAAACATAAAAAAAATAGAATGATGATTTAATAACATTTAGCACACTTTTAATTAACCTGTGTCATAACATTAATTAACATGAATATTATTGACTTCAAATGTGTGGTCATTCATTATATCTTGATAGTTAGGTAAGTTGAAGTATGTTGGAGCCATTGGTGTATGGTGTTGTCAGGAATTAATTTCAAGTAATTTTTATTTGTTTGATTTTGTGATCATATAGATATTAAATTTCTTTACATTAACATTTCGGTCCACATTAGTGGAAGCAATTAAAACTTAAATAACTACATGTACACGTACATGCTGTTACTTTTTAAAACAATTTCCACGTACATGTATCATCAATGTACCAAGTTGTGTGTATGGTTGCCAGTTTTGTTCCTATGCTTTGTGGTACAGTACCACCAAGCATACATGTAGGAGCAAAGGTGGCAGCCATTTTCTAATGTGGTGATGCTGTGCTTGGTATCCCTTAGCAGCAACGGCTCATAATTCTATACATATTTCTTTCATGTGCAAATTGTGCACACACACACACACACACACATGCACACACACACATGCACACACACAAACACACACACACATACACACAAAACAAACAAACACATCCATTTATGTATATGCATCAAAGACTACTCTTGCGCTTTGCAACGGGATATTCTCATACATGGACGCCTTTATGTCACTCAGAGCTGGCTCTGCTTCTATGCCAACATATTCTCATGGGAAACACTGGTAAGCAAAATGGCCACCCTAGGGGCGTGTACGTTGTTTGTGCGTTATGGAACCCATGCAGATAATCATCAAACATGCATGGTTGCTTGTGCCCACAAGAGGGTACCAAGTTTTGTGTACTGTGTGGTCACATGACTACATCTACATGTATACATGTGTACATGTAGTCACATGACTACACGTAGAAGGCCTGTAATCACATGACTACACGGAGAAGGCCTGTAGTCACATGACTACACGTAGAAGGCCTGTGGTCACATGACTACATGTAGAAGGCCTGTAGTTCATGTAGATACATGTAGTATGACATTGTATGTGTACATCTAGCAAGGAAAGTAGTTATGTACACACACACACACACACCTGTCTAAAATCATTCTCTCCATTCAGCTGACCATTCCAGTACAGACGGTTTGCAACATCACGAAGGAGAAAACAGCTCTTCTGATTCCAAATGCCATTCAGATCCATGCCACCAACGATGAGAAGTATGGCTTCTCGTCCCTAATGAATCGAGACGTCACTTATGCCGTGATCAAGATGGTGTGGGATAACACCCGATCACCACAGGTATGATCAGGTGATCCCGGGTATGATCAGGTGATCCCAGCTGGTATGATCAGGTGTTTCCAGGCATGTTGGTAGATCAGGTCATTCCAGGTATGCTGGTAAACCAGGTCATTCCAGATATGCTGGTAAACCAGGTCATTCCAGATATGCTGGTAGATCAGATCATTCCAGGTATGCTGGTAGATCAGGTCATTCCAGATATGCTGGTAGATCAGATCATTCCAGATATGCTGGTAGATCAGGTCATTCCAGATATGCTGGTAGATCAGGTCATTCCAGGTATGCTGGTAGATCAGGTCATTCCAGATATGCTGGTAAACCAGGTCATTCCAGATATGCTGGTAAACCAGGTCATTCCAGGTATGCTGGTAAACCAGGTCATTCCAGATATGCTGGTAAACCAGGTCATTCCAGATATGCTGGTAAACCAGGTCATTCCAGATATGCTGGTAAACCAGGTCATTCCAGGTATGCTGGTAAACCAGGTCATTCCAGATATGCTGGTAAACCAGGTCATTCCAGATATGCTGGTAAACCAGGTCATTCCAGATATGCTGGTAAACCAGGTCATTCCAGGTATGCTGGTAAACCAGGTCATTCCAGATATGCTGGTAAACCAGGTCATTCCAGATATGCTGGTAGATCAGGTCATTCCAGATATGCTGGTAGATCAGATCATTCCAGGTATGCTGGTAAACCAGGTCATTCCAGATATGCTGGTAGATATGTCATCCCATGCATACAACGTGTACATGTAGTTACGTTGTGGATATGGTCTAATCATTTCTGGTACAGTTGAGTTTGGGATGTCCTACGTTTATCATTCCAGACATGGTTGTATTTGCGATGGTCTCGTCATTTCTGGTACAGCTGAGTGTGTGAATAGCCAACACTATTTACAGGTTAAATGTTTTATGTATTTGTAGTTGTACATGTAGATACACTGTCTGTTTTTTATCACTATAACACACTTACTGTTGCTGCTGTGAAATTTATAAATTTTATTTTTCATTCTCTGGCCTTCAATAGCTCAGCACCTTCCTACCTGTATGTTTGCACCCTAAATCTCGATTCATATTGCTTTTGTTTGTCCATGTCAGAATGAGTCTTTTGGTGATCAGATCATTACTGATGGGACTGTAAAGAGAACTAACATACGCTCAGAGATTTCAGTTGTAATTATTATTTTTAAAAATCAGGAAGTCTGCTCTACAAAATGCAGTGGAGAATTGGACTATCTGCCACAGCTACAATGCACAGAATAATTACCCGTACATCAACACAAGCAATGCTCTTCTTTTGCTTGGGTTAGAAAGGGACAAAGTCTTGCTATCCTTTAAACCCCCTATTCTATTCATTTTAAAAGATGAATACTGCCGAAGACTGAAAATATCAAACAAAAGAGGTTGGGACGTGATGAAAAAACTATCTGCATGTAGTGCAGACTTGCACATTGAACAATAATATGATGTCTGACAGCGTTTATTTGGTGTTGTGATAGCACCAAACAGACGTGTTGACCCTCTATAAACTTGGTGATGAGGTGTGGTCGAGGGAGCTGGTGGTGCCCAGGCCCCAGGGTGTCTGAATTACATCGGACCACACTCATTTTCTGTCACTGAGCCTTGACGGTTGAGGGAACGTGTGTTTAGGCGTTATTAATGTTTTAAAAACAAGCAACTCGTGTTTTTCCGATAGGCAGTGTGCCACACGATCAAGACGAAACAGGGACGTGGAGAGGAAAACATGCTACACACACATTACATACTTGTTATTTGGCCTCAGCAAAAGGTTAGAGATAAGGGTCAGAGTACAAAGGTTACAGATAAGGGTCAGCGTACAAGAGTTCATCAAATCACAATATGCATGTTTTAACATGAATCTTCTGCCCCTATACACATGCATATATGGTATATTCTATTGCTTGTTACCTCATGCCATGCTGTCAATTGCTTATGGTGATAGGTTACAGTATGGGGTGATAGAGATGTATGGGGTGAAGTGATAGCTGTATGTGGGGATACTGATAGGTGTGTGTGTGGTGATAGGTGCATGTAGTGATAGAGATGTATGTGGTGAGGTGATAGCTGTATGTGGTGATAGGTACATGTACATGTATATGTGGTGATAGCTGTATGTGGTGATAAGTGTATGTGGTGATAGGTGTATGTGGTGATAGGTGTATGTGGTGATAGGTGTATGTGGTGATAGGTGTATGTGGTGATAGGTGTATGTGGTGATAGGTGTATGTGGTGATAGGTGTATGTGGTGATAGGTGTATGTGGTGATAGGTGTATGTGGTGATAGGTGTATGTGGTGATACATGTAGGTGTATGTGGTGATAGGTGTATGTGGTGATAGGTGTATGTGGTGATAGGTGTATGTGGTGATACATGTAGGTGTATGTGGTGATAGGTGTATGTGGTGATAGGTGTATGTGGTGATAGGTGTATGTGGTGATAGGTGTATGTGGTGATAGGTGTATGTGGTGATAGGTGTATGTGGTGATAGGTGTATGTGGTGATAGGTGTATGTGGTGATAGGTGTATGTGGTGATAGGTGTATGTGGTGATAGGTGTATGTGGTGATAGGTGTATGTGGTGATACATGTAGGTGTATGTGGTGATAGGTGTATGTGGTGATAGGTGTATGTGGTGATAGGTGTATGTGGTGATAGGTGTATGTGGTGATAGGTGTATGTGGTGATAGGTGTATGTGGTGATAGGTGTGTGGTGATAAACACTTAACTTCCTCTTGTATGTATGGAGCTTGCTAACTAAGCTACGTGTGATTTGGCTACCTGTAGTTGTCATTTATGTCACAATGGTTATCGCTTTACTTGTGCGTAGCCCATGACCCCTTTTGATATGGTGAAGAAGGCGAGGGAATTGGCTGGTGATGTGACGGACATTGGCACAGCAGATGACCTCTGGGGGCCCATGGAGCCACTAAAGAAAGCAGTAAGTGGTTTGTGCTGTGTGTGTGTGTACATATGGGGGAGGAGGTAGTGTATATATATGTTGTGCTGGAGACAGGCACCTCAGTATAAGGGCCACATATCTAAAGTCATGAGTATGTGGCTGCTGTACAAAAGGTTAGGCAAGCCCCCTGTCTACAATGGTCATTTATTATTTCGCCCGAAGAAGGTTCCACTGTATAACTGTAGGTTTTATATGTTCAGTACACAGTAAAAAATACCTCCAATGGAAAATGTTAATAAATGGTAATGGTTAGTTGAATTGGATGATCTGGTGATGAGATGCTCTAGGGCTTCCCAAGTGGTTATGTACACGTACATGTACAATGTGCAATGTACATGTACATGTACATGTACGTGTAGGTGTTAAATGATAAAGTGAGCTCATTTAGATCTTCTCACTCAAATGCGTTTTGCTAATGTGTTCAACGTGAGGTTCATTCTCCCCCACCCCACCCCACCCCACCCACCCCTCCCCTCCCCTTCCCCCACCCCACCCCACCCCACCCCACCCCTTTTTGTTGTGTTGTTTCACTTCCCTGCCTTCCCTATTAGGAAATAAAAATGATCATTTGATAAAATGGTAACATGCATGTACATGTAGTTGGTTCTGTGTAACTTGACTTATACCAGGTGTCCATGAAAGAATGCAATGCTTCTAATAATTTAATACCTCAGGGTTGAATTTAATTAACCACTTGATTCATTACAGTTGTTAGGTGAATACTAGTAATCCAATAAGATTTAAGTTATTACAAGATCTAGAAACACTCTCTCTGAGAAAGTTAGTGGTATATGCAGTTAGGATTTGAAGGCAATGGTGGCATAAAAAGGAAGGGATCAAGGGATTGGAGATACAATAATTATTCCTATATTTAGCACTTTGTAGAACGGCATTACATTTATGTTGCTAAATATAGGAATAATTATTGTATCTCCAATCCCTTGTTCCCTTCCTTTTTATGCCACCATTGCCTTCAAATCCTATATATCACCAACTTTCTCAGAGAGAATGTTTTTATACTTATTTTATTCATTTTTTAAATTAAAGTCTGTGACAGCATCGAGGAAGTATATTGCGATGTGGCGGTCAAATTAAGTGGCAATATCGCCGTCCACGCACTAATACATGTAGAGAGCTTTTTTATTTGCAATATTGCAGAAAAGTTTTCCCCTGATTTTATCAATGTTTAGGGCTTCAATTTAAAATGATTAATTATTTCAATTCAATTTTTGGGACTTCATTTAGTACCACGTTGATTTTTTCCCACTGATATCGGTTTGTATGGGATCTGAGACATCCAGAACGACTTTTAGCATATTTTTTTCTATGTTCCATTCTTAAGATATACGTTTTTCACCTTTTTACGTGGATTTAGTTGATGTGCCGTAGCAAAACCAACTATGAATACATTAAACTTTTTAAACGGTGTATTTTAAAGAACAGAACACAGAAAAAATATGGGAAAAGTTGTTTTGTATCTCATATCCCATAGAAACCTGGAAAAATCAACGTGATACCAAATTAAGTCCTAAAAGTTGAATTTAAATAATTAATCGTTTTTTAACTTCTAAAATTGAAGCCCTAAATATTGATAAAATCAAGGCAAAACTTAATTTCAATATTACAGATAAAAAGCTCTCTATTAGTGCATTGACCGCGATATTGGTGCTTAGTTTGACGGCCACAATTGCAACAGACTTCCTCAATGCTATCGCAGGCTTTAGTGACTATACATTTGTATTTCATGACCCAACCCTTACATACATGTACATGTACATAGGTTTGTAGGACAAAATCCAGACGTTGTAATGTCATGTTATTATTGCCTAGCAACACAACGTTAAGCTAATGTATTAAATGCATCTTGTAGTAATAATGTCATGTTGTAACGAGTGTAACTGAACAAGGTTTCTAATGTATTTAGATTACCTGCAAGTAACCAATCAGATTGCGCGAGTCATCATCTATTGTCTAACATTCCTTATGGGCACATACTTGTAGCATTGTAAGGTATTGTTATTGAGGCATTGTTAACATACATGTAGATACAATGTACATGTACATGAATATGTTAAAATTTAGTTATGAAAGAATCGGCATGATCCTTTTACCCTTGGGGTAAGGGGAAGGGGAGGTCAGATTGGTGTAGTCGATAAGGCAGTGTGGTTGCAGCTCAGGAGTCACAGGTTCAATTCAAGATTGCACTTTAAGTTAACAACAAAAGGAAACACATTATAGCACATGTGTGCTCCTTTGCAATGTGGTACCAAATTCAGTCCTGAAATTCATTTTAAACTTTAATAATTGAAGCCCTAAAGAGTTGGCAAAACTTCACTTCAACATTACGGATCATAAAAAGCCCTCTACATGTATGTGCATGGACCACGATATTGCCGCTTAATTTGACCATCCCATCGCAATATGCTTCCTCAATGCTGTCCCGCACTTTAATCACAATAGCATACAAGGGGAAGAACTCACAAACATAAAAGAAAGCATTTTCCCCCCCCCCCCCCCCCCCCCCGTCCCTCCATGTTTAATTAATGAGAGGAAAGTGCAGAGTGTAGTGTGTCAAATATTTCTTAATACATGGTATTTAGTCATGGCCATACTGCTTGTAGTCGAGAGGTTTGAAAACTAATTTTACAAACATTAACATTTCTTGGCTTCTCTCAATTTGCTGATATGGATGTTATATGCCATGCCTGGTAAAATAAGTTGTTAACCTCTAATCTCCTGTCATCCTTGATTTGTCCCTCTCCCTTCTTCCATTCACCCCCAACCATGCATTTTCGTGCCCCTGAAGATGTGTTCATTCTATCCTTGTGCCCATCAGGTAAAGCAGAATTCACTGCCCACTTACCTTGAGATCAACGCCATACCCAGCATGAATGGAACTGTGCCAACGTATGCATCTAATAGTAGACAACCATCTATCCGGCAAGAAATTACAGAGACAGATGGTGAACAACAGATACCAGCTGAGCTGGGTGAGTGACGTGGGCATTACATGTACATGTTCTGCTTGTGATGATAGCATGTGGTGAGATTGCTTGTGCAGTTTTTTCTACTTCCAACCATGCATGCATGTACAGGTACATGTACATGTAATTCTTGTATGGTGTGTGGAGTGCAGGATGGTGTGTGGAGTGCAGGATGGTGTGTGGAGTGCAGGATGGTGTGTGGAGTGCAGGATGGTGTGTGGAGTGTGGGATGGTGTGTGGAGTGCAGGATGGTGTGTGAAGTGTGTATGGTGTGTGGAGTGTGCATGGTATGTGGAGTGCAGGATGATGTGTGGAGTGTGGGATGGTGTGTGGAGTGTGGGTTGGGATGGTGTGTGGTGTGTGGAGTGTGGGATGGTGTGTGGAGTGTGGGGTTGGGATGGTGTGTGGAGTGTGGGATGGTGTGTGGAGCGTGACAATGCTCCCAAAACGGAAGTTGTTTGAAAGATCTTATTTTTACAGCCTCTACAACTTCGACTATCAAGCCTTTGTTGTCAGGCCCTGTGCCCCCCGGGCCTTCCTCATCATCTGGGTCCACAGAGGTGGTCGACAAGACGTCAGTGGCCAACGCCGAGGGACCTCCTACTGAGGCCGGAGTGGCACCAGCAGCTGCACCCAACGCTGAGGATGTCTCCCTTGGAGACAGTGCAGGATCAGAATACGAGACGGTGTCCTTCACTGACGAAACGGGTTAGTTACCCTCGGGAGTGCCGTGTACTCATGCAATGAGAACAAAAAAAAGCAGGGTATCGTTATTGCTAACAGGAAGCTACATGAATTTCAGAACTATGTTCCCAAAGAGGAATTCAGAGTCACTGACTGATAGTGGCTTGGTCTCAGTGTCCCAGGCCACAGCCATGGTTGCAAATGCCATACACTTGTGTGGTATTAGGGGTATATCTGCCATGCTTGTAAAGGAGGGTGTATAAGGTGACAGCTAGAATGGCACTGCTGGGGTGTGGCCAAGCCACAACATCCTGATCATGGGCAGGTTGTGTTTGTGTTGGTTTAAGGCAAATTAATCATCGTAAGTCTTCGTGGAGAAATGTGTCGCTGACTTAGTTTGCCGCAAGACAGGGCTGTAGCAACCAGTCTGGCTGGTCAGGTCATGGTCGGACCAGTTTATAACTTTTAAATAACAGTTAAAATTATATATATGGACTGGGGTCAACAAGATCAATGCTAATCAACCATGAACTATACCATTTCTTCTTCCGGTGTGTGAGTTTGGTATGTAAATATCGTCAAGTTGCTCTGTTGGCCTCTACTTGTATACAACAACTGTCATGATCTGTTATACATGTTACTAGTACCACAGAGTTAAATAAGGTTATTAAAGTTTCTCTGTGCAAGAATCGTGTTCCCCACGGGTAACCAGGGGGGGGGGGGGGGGGGGGGGGGAACCTGTTGGCTATTGGCAAGGTTAGTGCACATGCGCTAGCCATTACAAAGAAAAGAAGAAAACCCTGTAGACGATCGTGCTCTATACCTGTATTACGCTGCATCTGTTAATTAATCATATTCATGACACTTCAACTCATAAATGGCGAGTACTAATTGTGATGGAAGAATATTTGTTTCCCCATATCAGGGGAAGTCCCTTGTGGATGCTCAGAACACCTGGGGCGAACAGTGCTAAATGACGTGTACAACGCCAGTGTGGAGACCATGTTCCAGCTGCTTCTCACGGACTCATCTTTCTACCGCGAGTTCATGAAAGCGAGGAAGGCAGTCAGTAAGGAGGGCAAACTTGTTTGATGTAATCATGACATCTTTTTTTTTTTTAAATAATTAAAGACATAGAGGTGGGGGAGTGGCAGCCAGAAGGTGATGGGGCCAAGACTCGTGAGATCAGCTACACACTTGCGTTGAACTATTCCTTCGGTCCGAAGTTTTCTCTCTGCGTGGAGAGACACCGTTACTCCAAGCAGGGCCAGCCCGGGCTGAAGCACATTGTAGACACGGAGGTGAGAGAGAGGGTGTGGTCATGTTGATGAAGGGGAGGGGCTTGTTGCCATGGGAGATGCAGAGAACATTTGCAAGTCTACCACCTTTTTTTTTAAAGGTCACTTCAGGTGAACTATTACCATCGTTCTACATGTGTGTCATAGCATTGTACATGTATTACTTTAACCTCTATCACCCCGAACTTGGTCCTCAATTGAGGACCAGCCAAGTCCTCAATTGAGGACCACCTCTGAAAATGCATTTTCTCCCCTAAACATTATTCAAACTCTTTTCTTTTGTAACTCTGCACTATGCACAAGGTGTACTTTATAATAGCTGCATTAGTTAATTCCCTGCTGGCAGTGGTAAGCTGCAAAGAATCACGATCTTTCATCCCACTGCAAAGTGGCAGGATTTCATTTGGAGGGTTTAAGCATCCATTGCAAAACATAGTGATTCCATTTGTGCCAAATTTCACTTTGCACTTACTCTGAACTTTGTCGTGCGGATCTTTAGTTGCGTGCTATTGCTCTTTGCGGTTCGCGCGCGCGGGAGACGCTAATTAGCTGCCTTTCACTCGATGTATGTGACAATAGGTTTGAGAGCCAAGAAAGTATAACACGTGCAAACCTTATCCACTAGTCACTACTATGTGATAAAAGTAACGTGATCCGTAAAAGTTTTTGCTAAATGACCTTTTGTTAGATTTGGTCCTCAATTGAGGACGGCGGTCCTCAATTGAGGACCAAAGGGTGATAGAGGTTAAAACCATATGACAGAGTGTCCAATTGCAAAGCAATTTGCAATTATTCAAAACTCCATCACAAAATGCAAATTGCCAGTATAAGATCTGGAAATTGTATTCAAAACTCGTGGACCGTGCATGACATGTATCAAGTTGCAGGTGGGCTCTCATTGGAGGGCACCCCTGCCAAGCTGAAAAGTCAGGAAGATGTAAAACTTGATACACAAACATCAAACAGTTCGCTCTCTGTGAAATCATACATTACACACCAACACTTTGTGACCTGAAACCACTTACCTCCATAGACACAGGCTTCTGTAGCTATTGGTCTAGGGCATGTGGTACTTTACCTAGCTACAGACATTTAAATGTATTCTTGTCCGTGTGAGCTTGTAGCAGGATGTGGTGTGGGTGTAAGCCCTGGGCTGGTGCAGGATGTGATGTCACCATGTGGGTGGAAGGGGGCTGGTGCAACTTTGCACACATGCAGCATAAAAATGATGGCTCAAAAGCTCAATTTTTTGTTTTGTGCGTTGACTCAGGCAGTAACTCATCCAGTTATCCACCTGTTGTTTGTAGAAATAGTAGAATGAACGCATGAGTACAAATACAGATCTGGTACGCGTGTGTTTATTACACTGCACAACTACATATGTGCGCTGAACTAGAGAGCCCTGTTGCTATGGTCTCATGCTAGGGTCTCATGATCCATCAATTGTACTGACGTATGCATGCTTGTATTAGGGCATCACATGGATCCAGCCTACATGTACATGTATTAGGGCATCACATGCATCCAGCCTACATGTACATGTATTAGGGCATCACATGCATCCAGCCTACATGTATTAGGGCATCACATGCATCCAGCCTACATGTATTAGGGCATCACATGCATCCAGCCTACATGTATTAGGGCATCACATGCATCCAGCCTACATGTATTAGGGCATCACATGCATCCAGCCTACATGTATTAGGGCATCACATGCATCCAGCCTACATGTATTAGGGCATCACATGCATCCAGCCTACATGTATTAGGGCATCACATGCATCCAGCCTACATGTATTAGGGCATCACATGCATCCAGCCTACATGTATTAGGGCATCACATGCATCCAGCCTACATGTATTAGGGCATCACATGCATCCAGCCTACATGTATTAGGGCATCACATGCATCCAGCCTACATGTATTAGGGCATCACATGCATCCAGCCTACATGTATTAGGGCATCACATGCATCCAGCCTACATGTATTAGGGCATCACATGCATCCAGCCTACATGTATTAGGGCATCACATGCATCCAGCCTACATGTATTAGGGCATCACATGCATCCAGCCTACATGTACATGTATTAGGGCATCACATGCATCCAGCCTACATGTATTAGGGCATCACATGCATCCAGCCTACATGTACATGTATTAGGGCATCACATGCATCCAGCCTACATGTATTAGGGCATCACATGCATCCAGCCTACATGTATTAGGGCATCACATGCATCCAGCCTACATGTATTAGGGCATCACATGCATCCAGCCTACATGTATTAGGGCATCACATGCATCCAGCCTACATGTATTAGGGCATCACATGCATCCAGCCTACATGTATTAGGGCATCACATGCATCCAGCCTACATGTATTAGGGCATCACATGCATCCAGCCTACATGTATTAGGGCATCACATGCATCCAGCCTACATGTATTAGGGCATCACATGCATCCAGCCTACATGTATTAGGGCATCACATGCATCCAGCCTACATGTATTAGGGCATCACATGCATCCAGCCTACATGTATTAGGGCATCACATGCATCCAGCCTACATGTATTAGGGCATCACATGCATCCAGCCTACATGTATTAGGGCATCACATGCATCCAGCCTACATGTATTAGGGCATCACATGCATCCAGCCTACATGTATTAGGGCATCACATGCATCCAGCCTACATGTACATGTATTAGGGCATCACATGCATCCAGCCTACATGTATTAGGGCATCACATACATCCAGCCTACATGTATTAGGGCATCACATGCATCCAGCCTACATGTATTAGGGCATCACATGCATCCAGCCTACCCTTTTTATTTTCCCAGGCTTATAGGATCTTGCTATACAGATCATGTCTTTTGTTTGTGTTTCCACCTCCACCCCATCCACACCACCCATCACACTCCACCCACCTCCACACCCCACCCCACCACCCACCACCCACCTCCACACCCCACCCCACCACCCACCACCCACCTCCACACCCCACCCCACCACCCACCACCCACCTCCACACCCCACCTCCACACCCCACCCCACCACCCACCTGTCAATGTTTTTTTGGGTTTTTTTGTTAAGTGTTCCTCTCTCCAAGGTATGCAATGGAAACATACCATACAGTGACACCTTCTTTGTCTCTTGCCGCTTCTGTCTGACGAGAGTGGCTCACAACAAGACCAGGTTCCTGGCTACAGCTAACATTAACTTCAAGAAGAAATGCTGGGGCATGGTTCAAAGTGAGTAGTACTGTGTGCTGGGGCAAAGTGTGTACTGTGTGCTGGGGCAAAGTGTGTACTGTGTGCTGGGGCAAAGTGTGTACTGTGTGCTGGGGCAAAGTGTGTACTGTGTGCTGGGGCAAAGTGTGTACTGTGTGCTGGGGCAAAGTGTGTACTGTGTGCTGGGGCAAAGTGTGTACTGTGTGCTGGGGCAAAGTGTGTACTGTGTGCTGGGGCAAAGTGTGTACTGTGAAGTGTGCTGGGGCAAAGTGTGTACTGTGTGCTGGGGCAAAGTGTGCTGGGGCAAAGTGTGTACTGTGTACTGGGGCAAAGTGTGTACTGTGTGCTGGGGCAAAGTGTGTACTGTGTGGGGGCAAAGTGTGTACTGTGTGCTGGGGCAAAGGGAGTACAGTGTACTGGGGTGTAGGTTGCAGAATGTTGTGTGATGCATGCGTGTACATGTACAAACCATAATTTGCTTTAGATTAGCAGGTTATGCTGCTGTTCCCACCACCTCATTATGGGGTTAAGCATGTGATTGTCCAGAATTGCATAAGTGTGGAGTAACAGCACATGCATGTATGGAAGTGTGGAATGTGCGGAGTAAGAGCATGGATGCACATATGGGGGTGAGGAGTAAGGGCTTGTGTACAATAACATGGAAGGGTGGAGCATGGGAGTGAGGAGTAAGGGCTTGTGTACAATAACATGGAAGGGTGGAGCATGGGAGTGAGGAGTAATGGCTTGTGTACAGTAACATGGAAGTGTGGAGTAAGCATGCACGTATGGGAGTGTTTGTGGGGAGGAGAATGCTGTGTGTGAAGGGATGGGGAGGAGAGTGCAGTGTGTAGAGGGATGGGGAGGAGAGTACTGTGTGGGGAGGGATGGGGAGGAGAGTACTGTGTGGGAAGGGATGGGAGGAGAGTGCAGTGTGTAGAGGGATGGGGAGGAGAGTACTGTGTGGAGAGGGATGGGGAGGAGAGTACTGTGTGGGAAGGGATGGGGAGGAGAGTGCAGTGTGTAGAGGGATGGGGAGAAGAGTACTGTGTGGGGAGGGATGGGGAGGAGAGTACTGTGTGGGGAGGGATGGGGAGGAGAATGCAGTGTTGAGAGGGATGGGAGGGGAGTGCAGTGTTGAGAGGGATGGGAGGGGAGTGCAGTGTTGAGAGGGATGGGAGGGGAGTGCAGTGTGGGGAGGGCTGGAGTGGTGCACTAGGCTTGCTGTTACACTGGCAGCTGTGCAGCTATGTTCTATGCTAAAACCACACAATATTTTCAACCCACCAGATCTCATTGAACGCAACGTTGGAGATGCCCTGCGCACTCACTACACACATCTTGGTAATGTGTGTCTGTGTGTGTGTGTGTCTGTGTGTGTGTGTCTGTCTGTGTGCACGTGTATGTGTGTGTGCATGTGTGCACGCATGTGTGTGTGTGTATGTGTGTGTGTCTGTGTGCGCGTGCGTGCGTGGGTGCATGTGTGTGTGCACGCACCCAACACCTGTAACAGATTACACTGCTGTGTTACGGAAAAGATTTTAATGTTTTAATGCTGTAGTGGCTGTGTTATTCCAAATACTCTGCACCACTCATGCAGCACACAATCTTGTCTGTCTGTCCCCATCACAACAGACCAGTACCTGAAGGAGTACCTGGCCACTCTGCCTACCATACCCAAGAAGACCCATCGGAGCGCCTCGAGGTCGCGACGTCACAGGGCTCAGCCGAAGGAGGTCACCTCCTCCCACCCCTCGCAGCCCACGACCCCAAGGAGCATGAGTCCCACTATTCATCACAGACGTGTTAGTCGAGAGCCTGGGGAAGAGGGAGTCCCGGCACCTGGTATGCATAAGGGTGTCCTCTTTGCATTGTGGTTATGATTTGTGTTACCTTCTTCATTTTGAAGCTGTTAGCGAGGCAACACGTGTGCCGTCCTCCCCTGCATCACCACTTCCTGGTAGAAGGTGTGTGTGTGTGTGTGTGTGTGTGTGTGTGTGTGTGTGTGTGTGTGTGTGTGTGTGTGTGTGTGTGTGTGTGTGTGTGTGTGTGTGTGTGTGTGTGTGTGTGTGTGTGTGTGTGTGTGCGTATGTTGTGTGTGTGTGCGTATGTTTGTGTGTGTGTGTGTATGTTTGTGTGTGTGTGTGTGTGTGTATGTTTGTGTGTGTGTGTTTCGGCAAACTTTCGAACACTGTATCTACATGCAAATACCTCTGTAAATATTCTTGTGCTGCTGCATGTGTGATAAGTGATGTCTTCCTTCTTTCCTTTTTGCCTGCTCAGAGAACCACTGCCAAGAGTCAACATGGCACTTACACTTCTGTCAGTTTTGGGAGGTTTTGTTTGTTTGTACATATAAATGTATTATATGCAGGCATACACATACATGCCCTACATATGTGGAATAATGTAAATAATCTTCGTTCTCCAACCACACCACACCACACCACACCACACCACACCACACCACACCACACCACACCACACCCCTGTTTCTTGGAAGATGCCCGATAGCTTAGTGATGCAGGTGGGAAGGAGGGAGGGAGTTGTACTGTAGAGCATTTGAATTACATGTCAGATAATTAGATAATCATGACATATTTCCCCTCTCCCTACCCTACCCCTCTCCCCAAGGGCATTTATAATTGTATTTATAAATACTACACATTCATACAGCACAACACTTAACAGGACACACCTGTTTGCAGGAAGTTTTTTAATTGATCCAATAAAAGCAATTGCACTAGCCCACATAAAGAGTGGGTGGTGTAAATGTAGTTTGATTATTACTAATTTGTGTCCAACCTTGTTTTGTGTAACGTACATGTAGTTGCACTAATTTGTGGATCTCTACAAAAAAAAAGTGACAGTGTACAATATAGTAGCGAAGACCAATTTTCCACTTCAAGTAACCTTTGCAAAGGGGTGAATCTTTCTTTCTCTGCCCCACACTGGCATTTTAGAAGAGCAACCTAACCTTTCATCTCACAAACCATAAGCCCAATCCTGGATCTGCCACGGATTGTAATTTTACTTGCATTCGCAGAATAGATACATACAAGTATCTATTTATGCTCTATGTGTCACTAATTGTTTAGAGTTGCCTTGGTGACTTCTGCTTCTCTCCCAGTTTGGCTGTCCTCATCCTCTTTAATGTTGTCCTGTACTACCATCTAACAGCATACCACTTTCTTCCACCTACCTCACAGCCTCCTGCCAAACCAAAGTGAGTTGATTGGTTAGCTACGTACATGTAGTCCCTACACACAATATCTGAAGGCTGCGTGGTAATACTTCCCATTTTTAAAATCAATAATCCTGTTGCCATAGTAGCTAATAAATAGAATGTCTTAAACATGTTATCTCCCCCTATCTGTTGGGGCAGGCCTGTGGTGCAAGTAATGGATGTGGCTGAACAAACAATTGCCATGCTAATAGCCACTGCTCTTCAACTGTACATTGTGTATGTCATTTTCTGAGTCTCTGCGGCAGAAGTAAACTTGTTAGGGGTCTGTAGAGTGTAAATGGCAAGAGAATAGTACTCTCATGTACATGTGTATAACAATAATCGCTTACCATACAGAGGGTCTGGGAAAAATATGTATTTTGGTAACTGGGTCAGACCTAGTCAGACTGTGGATATGCTAAATTCAATTAGCAGGTAGGTTGTGCTGAAGTCATTATTCCTGGAAGACCTTGGCCACTGCCTTGTACATGCCATGGGGGAACACTGCCCTGTGCGTGCCACGGGGGAACATTGCCTTGTACATGCCATGGGGGAACACTGCCTTGTGCATGCCACGGGGGAACACTACTTTGTGCGTGCCACGGGGGAACACTGCCTTGTGCGTGCCACAGGGAAACACACAATGCCTCCCAGTACCTACATGGTAACAGTTGGAATCCAAAGGGGCAGCTCAATTTTCATTCTGCCCAAGAATACATGTACATTTTAGTTATGTGTGTGTGTGTGTGTAATGTTTAGTTGGTTTGTTCAGTGTACATGTGTACATGTTATAATCAAGTATTATTATTATTATTGAAGCAGAGTAGTGTTGCTACAGTTGTAATACGTGATTTATATGTTGTCATCACAAGGTTCTCCTTGATCTTGCAATGGTGATACCCCCTTGGTTTCACTTGTATGATGCAAGCTATTGTTAGGGACAAAACAAATATTGAATAAATAAATAAATGGGGGGGGGGGGGGGGGTGTCTTAGTCACCAGACCCTCTTTGGAGTGAAAATCACTGTTACATGTATTAGGGTGACTAAGGGAACAAGTTAGTGGTAGGGATTGAATATAGTTGTAACGTATGCATGTGCAGCACTCAATGAAGCTCTCCACCAGCATAGAAACTAGTCTTTGCTGGCTGAGGGTGGGAATAGGTTAACTCTTTAAACGCCAAGTGCAGATATGCATGCATTCTCACACAACCATATAATCATCTGTTGTTTTTATTACAAAGAATTGCTTTGAATAGTACCTTTTACATTTACAAGCATGCATGCAAGTCAGTGCAATATACTAACATGCATTTAACCAGCCATGTAGATGCTGAATCCATAAACCTATAAGTGGGGCACTGGGGGTGTAAGCACATCTTGTGTTGTAACAACCCAATTATGAACTGGCTAAAGGCAGATGGAGATGGAGTGATCTGGCATTTACGTGGGCTACACATTCCGGTTCTTGGAGTAAATAATTGGAGTGCTGAATTAGTGAAGGCATCTGAATAATGTGTTCTTGAATAAAAACATAATTACTACAGTTGTAACCAATCATGTCATGTACTAGTAACTTTACAAGTGTATAGCAACTATCTGCATGCATGCATGCATCATGAAGGTCCACACTTTTTATTTACACTGTCATGGTAAAATCATGGTTATGTACATATGCATGAATTCATATATATTAACTTGCATGGCGTCCAAAGAGTTAAATGACCAGAGCTCAATCTTTCTGAAGATTTGGTGGGGAGTTTGTCATTAAGTGTTTTATTGTGATATTTTTTCTGCAGTGCACACCTAATTTTAATTTTTATAGGGTGGAATGGTCACAAAGTTCGCTGCATCGTGAAGCTACAGAGCTACAAGTCATTAAATGGAAATCACTTATTGAAGAATTAGGAAAATCATTGCAACAAGTATGTTTCTTTTTGGGTATAAAATACATGTAAATGTAAAACCTATTCCTCTTTCAAAGCTGTATGTGCACGTACGTGTATATTGACTTGTGTGTGTACAGTCTATCCTCAGTAGTGTCCACTTACAGTCCATCCGTGATAATGTCTGCTATTTTCGCTTAACCAACTAACTCTTCCTAAGCTAAACGTCGCATCGCTACTGTCCGTTGCGCTACAGTCCACCATTTTGGGGGTTCCCGTAGACCGGACTATATTGAGGTAGACTGTACATGTACATTGGTTGGAACCACTAAAATTGAGCATGATCAGATGTACACACGTAACTTTAGACTACAACACGATGTGCCAAGCTTGAGTAAGTTTTTATTTATTTATCATTTCACGTACTAATATATCTGGACATATACAAAAAGAGGACAAATTTGCATGGTCTACACACATAGTAAATGAATGCTAGAACAATCAATATCAGTCAGTACTGCTGGTGCCTTACATACATGCCTATACAGTCAAAGCTCGATATAAGCACACTGCATTATAAGCGCATCCTCTTGTTACAAGCATAGGGGCGGTACTTTAAATATTTAGGTTTGATCTCTTGTACTGCAAGAGGATACGAATACACACATCTACATCCGCAGGTAGAAGTTATCATTACCCATATGAAAAATACATTGGAGAAGCATTTGGAATTGTCTGATTCCTTATCTCCTACGTGTTCTGGAGAAAGCTGTCAGCCAGAACAGTGAACAGTCTTCATGCAATAGTCATTTGCAACTGTCTACCCTGCTCTCTTGGGTTTTGCCTGTTCTGTGTGTTTTGTACTTACTTTGTACATTTTTCAGTCATTGTGAAGATCTGCATTGTGTTTTTTTGGAAACTTTGCGTGTTTGGTGTAACAGTGACATGTATTATAGACCGCTTATATACATGTATGTGTGCATGTGCTCATGAGGGGAGGGGGGGGAGCAAGAAAACGGAAGTAGGGATACCATAATTATTAATTGGCTTTTGCAGGCGGATAGGGGGTTAAAGTTATAAAAGTTTAAAGTTTGTTGTCCTGAAAAATCAGTGTATTTCTTTCAATTCTTGATATGGCAATTTAATATGTCTTGGCTGATGAAAGTAGCAGCATGCATTAGCTGTCTAATCATCATTGAATATAAGAAGTTATACTACACATATACGTTTTGTAAATAGTTTTTGCGCGGCATTTAAAACGACTTTTAACCAGAAAACGGCACAGCAGAAACAAAAATAATGATTCGCCACATGTTCACGACCAATGAATATTCATACAGGGCCATTTATTAATAACATGTACATGTTCGTTCGTACAAGGCAATGATAATAAGAATGTTTTTATTTTTAATTAATCAATTTGATGTAATAATTTTGAACTGATAATTGAGAAATTTATAAACTGCAGAATAACTAACAAAAAACATGTACATTATTGCCCTGTATGTATATTCATTGTGTCGTGAACATGTGGCGAATCATTTTTATTATTTTACAGTTGACAGATGCAGTTTTGTGTTCAATTTTGAATTGACCAATCTGGTACATACTGCAAGCAAAGCTGCAACAAGCAAACTAGTAAATAAATAATATTATAGATATATATTTGGCATCACTTAGCTGCAGCCATGCAGTGTCACTGATTAGCGTGATGTCACAATCAGCTGGTCTGAATGATGTCATTTTTGTGGCCAGGCTATGCTTTCTTGGCTATTTATTTAATCCATGGAATTTCAATTAAATGATTGTCCTATAACATTGTGTATGTGTATGTGTATGTGTGTATGTGGGTATGAGTGAGGATGTGGGTGAGGATGTGGTATTCATGTACACAAATAAAATAACACTACTAAACTAATAAAGTTGTTATTATTTAATTAAAGTCAGTAGGAACCACATTCCTAGCCAGTATGGCCCTTGCTACGGCTCTCACCAGGTCCCCAACATGTCGACAACTGATCACCTTGAATTGGCTTTGTAAAATGAGGAGCCGAAGGCTAAGTGTGTGGCCAGTAGAGTGAAGGTTCTTCTTGCCTCCACACCTGTAAGAGGCACACACCCAGCCTAGTTCAGCACATTTCGAGTCATTGGCTGTGTGCTTTAGTCAGCAGCACCCACCCTCATACATGCCTCAGCCAAAATAGCAGGGGTAAGAGGAGACGTGACTGTGATGTCAAAGGCAGCCGGCTTACCTTGTGCCCAGTCCCTCACTAGCACATCAGCTGGGTGAGTGTGATCCAAGTCTTGGTGTGAGGCCACTTCCAGCTTCTAAACCTTGCTGCCAGGTGAGCTTGGTGGCAGAAGCTGAGAAAGACATCACACAACCTATTGTGGCGTATCACAACATCACCACCACACCAGCAGGTAGCTGCTTGATGGCCCAGAGGGTCCAGTGCCACATCAGGGCAATGAGCGCATGAAGAGCCTCTGGAAGTGTCCAAGCCCAACCACCAGTTCACCGCTATCTGAAGCTCATTGAAATCTAAATGGAGCCCAAGACCCACAGAAGGAACTGTGAGCCAAGAGGCTGCATGGGGTGCAGATGTGGAGAGAAGACGTGCTTTGTCTGCGTCAGTTGCAGCTCCAATTACAAGCCCAAAAGGGTGATCATCCAACCTCTGAGACAAGATTCTCTGTGGAATCGGGGGAGCCAAAATAGACTCCACAGAGATGCCGTCTGGAGGTGAAACCAAACTGTTGTATCTGACAATCGACCGCGGAAGGTGAGGATTGTCAGCACTCCCCAGGCCAGAACAGCTCTATGATGCTATGTATGCCGCACAAGGAGTGGTGTGAAATTGAGCACAGACCAAGGTCACCGTAGCTCGAGCCAAGTTGAGCCTTTTTTTCCAGGCTGCATCTGAAATGTCAGTGGCTACAGTTAGAGAAACACAACCTGACATCACTGTCAAGAGACTCCTGTGAGCCAAAGGCCAGGTGAGGGGGAGTTGTTTAAGCCATGCACATGCACCATCTTGCAGAAGCCACCACACAAACGCAAGAGGATGAGAGCTACCTGGGGATCGATGCTGGCAACCTCTTCCAAAAGTAGCTTTGAGGCGATCTTGTGCCTAGAAGCAAGAAGTTAAATCACCTATGGGGGGCCCCTCGAGTATCTCAAAATGTGGACCCTGAGAACTCTTTCTCACCATTGGAAAGGTGCTGCTCAATTCATTATAAAGCAAATAACAGTTATACAATAACAAGGTATAGCTCGAATGGGCGTACCTGTTCCAGAGTGCGCACCTTTATGGCTACTTGCACACAACACCACGCCAAGGCCAACCCAAATTGTACGTGTGTTTAAAAAGGACATTGATCTAAAACTTCGTATTAGTTTCTATACATTGTATATGTACACCGATAAACATGCAAGTCAGGTGACATTTTTAAAATGATTTCAGTTTGGTGTTGCCCAACTACATTGAGCATCTGGCGATTATGAGGCTAAAAAGCTAAATCCGCTATTGGTGACAAATTAATTACCCAGTCGTTCAGCCTGTCCTATCGATAATAATTATTAGTCATGTTTCACACACGTCGATTTGTCTCTGCTTGCAGGGGCAGTAGTTCAGTTCTATGGCTAAGTACATCCTGCAGAACTAAACTTGATACACGCCGCATTATGAACTGTCCCAATTATTATTTTGGCAACTAAGCTGTACGGCGTGTATCAAGTTTAGTTCTGCAGGATGTACTTAGCCATAGAACTGAACTACAGATCGGTGTGTGAAACATGACTGCTAATAATTATCATCGATACGCATAAACAGGAAAATGGCTTCTGATCTGCTAGACTTGCCAGGGCTATTAAATTGTGCATGCTAAATAGAACGTTGATAGTTATAATCGTTCGGAAGGTATAGCAGGGGCGTACGCAGGATTTTATAAAGGGGGTTACGGCAGCGCGGTTATATACTATAAATGACACAGGCGGGCCAAATGCGAGCGGGGGGGGGGGGGGGGGGGGTCCCCTTGCGTTTGGCCAAATATACGAGCGGGAGGGGGGGGGGGGGGGGGGGGGGGGGGGGTCCCCCTTGGTTTGGCCAAATATACGAGCGGGGGGGGGGGGGGGGGGTCCCCCTTGCGTTTCGCCAAATATACGAGCGGGAGACCCTTGCGTTTCGCCACATGCGAGCGGAGTTAAGGTCCCTCCCACGGTGCCATTCAATTTATCTGGTTACATATTTACCTTGCGCACATATAAAAAAAAAAGTTCAGAGCCAAAAGGGGGGTTCGTCCGAACCCCCTCAAACCCCCCCGCCTGGCTGTATAGCGAATCCGATTCAGGCGTAAAGCACTTTCATAACATTTTTTAAATTATAACTTAATTGTATGTTAATATGTTAATACGTACCGTATATTAACTGTCAGTGCGCGTAGAGATGTTTACAAATCCGACATCTTCATTGTGGCGGGGGCTTCGGCAAAACGTCCGCCCATGCATGCTTCGCGCGGAAGGGGACATGCCGACCCTCATGTTAACTATTGTTAATAAGTCGACACCGTGCCATTTAAAATGCAATGTCGTCATTATAAGATAAAAGCCACTGAATGTATATCATTTTAACGTAAAGCATTACTTCTGTCCTGGAGACTATAGTTATATGTTTAAAACAACAGTATGAAAAATCATGAAGTGCATGCATCATCGATGCGCTCTATATAGACAAAATTATAATTAATATTAACTTGCAATCCGGTTATTAATAGTACAGTGCTCCCTCGATTATACGGAAAAGTATTACCTCGATTATACGGAAAATAAGGCACATTCATTGGGTGTTAGGAAAACTATCCGTGTACTTAGCGGTAGGCTGTCTAAGCCGGTTTAGACAACTTACCGCTAAGTACACGGATAGTTTTCCTAACACCCAATGAATGTGCCTTATTTTCCGTATAATCGAGGTAATACTTTTCCGTATAATCGGTATTGGTGGTCGGGGTCATGTGCATAAAGTACTTAAGAATGATTTATACCATGCAGTTTTAGTTCCCTTCCCGGCACAAAGGCTCAGTAGTAGCCGGTTTAGAAATTAAAAAAAAAAAAAATCACGCGGTGCACGTGGTGACTGAAATGCCCGTCTTTCTTCAGTCTCGCCATACTGAATTGACACCGCACGGCATTATAAACCTTGTATATACATGACTTGAATGATGGATTTACTTTATATGAGTCAGTTGCACGTGCGCAATGCATGCATGACATGCATGTACTGCATGCACAAGCTTTAGCTGAGACTAATGCTGCATGCATGATATATATAGGTACATCTGCACGCATCAGTGCATGGTCGCTTATAATAAATATGTCCGCCCTATATGGGCCATCAGACGTACCGCGGCGATATACGTGCATGCATCACATGTCATCTAACAATAGTTAATTATATATACATCCCATCACATGTACAAGAGCTAGCCCCTCTGACTTGCACGGCTTCGAATTCGTCGCGGCCCTGCTTCCTCCGACTATATACTCATATTTCAGTGCGGTAATCAGTGCCGTCATGGTATAACTGGTGTATATATAAGCTCGCTCAAAGCACGCTGCATCCAACAGTCGGCACACGCAATGAAGACATACGCTTGTGTCGCGTTGCTGGTATTCGCAACATCAGTGGGCCTAGAGGCTGTGCAAGGATTGAGCAAAAGTGGTAAGCCACCCGCTACAATCAGTAATACTTGCGCATTTGTGCATGCAGTACATGCAGTGCACGCATAATGCGCATGCATGACACATATCGTAAATCATTATATCTTCCATGAATAATGTTTAATCAGAACGCGAGGACATCATTGATGCTGCCATCGCTGAAAGCAAGCAGTACTCTGAACGGCAAGAGTTGCAGATGGCAATGGCGGAGAAATCCGATACATACCCGGAGCACATAACCACCAAGTATGTCAAGAAGCCGTCCGAAAAGGCAAAGAAACACGCCAAGGCGCGTCTTCAGTATGAAGATATGGTGCGACGAGCAGAAAGGAAGCTTTCGCAGGTGGATCAAATTTCCGCAACCAATGTCGAAGAAAAAGCTGAGGCGATAGCTCAAAACCTATTTCACGTGCCTGGTTCCCTCCTTGCGAAGGACGAGCTGGCAAAGATCCTTGATTTCAGCGGTTGCAGACCCCTATTGTTGACCCCAAATTGTACTTTCCCCACTATCAACCTGTACAGAACGTCCGACGGCACCTGCAACAATCTAGCGAATCCGAATCAGGGTGCCGCCGGTACCGCCTTTCGCCGCATTCTTCCGCCTCACTACGAGGACGGGATCAGTTCTATCCGAGGTGAGATTCAGCAGTACGGGAGTATCCTACCCATGGATAAGTTCGATGCTCCTAATCCGAGCGCGCGTTTGATCAGTCAAACCATTGTCCTCGACAAACCGGTTGACGAGCTTCAAGCCAGCCACATGCTTATGCAATGGGGACAGTTCTTGGATCACGACATGACCATTGCCCCCGGGCTGAGCGCAACGTGCGTCGGCTGCCAGAAAACGGACATCTGTCTCCCCATATTCGTGCCAAGCGACGACCCAGCATTCGGTGTTGGAACGTTCCGAAACGGCTCGTGCCTTTCGTTTACGAGGACAGTTCCAGCGTGCACAAACCCTCCAGAGGGAATGTTCGACCCGAGACAGCAGATCAACGACCTCACGTCATACCTAGATGGATCGATGATTTACGGAAACAACCCAGTTACTGCACAGTCGCTCAGGGACGCATCAGGGGGAGGGCGTCTCCGCGTCGGCTACACGCTACCAGGTAACAACAAGCCAAGCTTGCCTCTGAATGCCGCGGGCACAGGATTTGTAGCCGGAGACAGCCGAGTCAACGAGCAGCCGGGACTTGTGGCAATGCATACGATATGGATGCGGGAACACAACAGAGTTGCCGCCGCCTTGGCTTCCCTC
This sequence comes from Spongilla lacustris, assembly GCA_949361645.1. Taxonomy (NCBI): domain Eukaryota; kingdom Metazoa; phylum Porifera; class Demospongiae; order Spongillida; family Spongillidae; genus Spongilla; species Spongilla lacustris. The sequence continues at coordinate 1,683,864 of OX442423.1, forward strand.
AACCCGAACTGGAGCGACGAGCGTCTCTACCAGGAAGCTAGGAAGATCGTCGGAGCCGAAGTACAAAGGATCAATTACTTCGAGTTCCTACCGACCATCATGGGCCCTGACACGTTTAACGCTCTCATTGGTCCCTACCTCGGCTACAATCCCAACGCTGATGCCAGCATTCCTAACGAATTCGCAGCCGCTGCCTTCAGAGTAGGCCACAGTTTGATCAGACCCAACTTCCCTCGTCTCCAGGCCGACTACCTGACTTCAATACCCCTCGGAGACCAACCACTCGCTTTTGGTGGGTCGATTGGTGTCTATAACAACAGTCTCGGTACGGATCCACTCCTCCGCGGCCTGCTCACCGCTAATGCCCGTCGCAGGGACGAGTTCCTCAGTAGTATCCTGACCACTCAGCTCTTTCAGGGCGCTACTCCTGGAAGTGGAACAGATCTTGCGTCGCTGAATATCCAGCGAGGGCGCGATCACGGTCTGCCACCGTACCCCATCGTCAAGAATTTTTGCAAGAACGTGTACAACGTCTCGTCCCCATTTGAGCACCAACTGACGTTCATCCGCTTCCTTCAGACCTACGGCTCACTGGACACCGCCGATCTGTGGGCCGGAGGTATCTCCGAGCAGCGACTTCCCAACTCCCTACTCGGAGCGACGTTTGCTTGCATCTTTGCAAACGCATTCGCCAATTTGAGAGACGGAGATCGGTTCTACTACCAATCCCCAGGCGTCTTTACTCCGCAGCAACTGGGCCAGCTCAATAAAGCATCTCTATCCAGAATCATCTGTGACAACTCTGACGGCATCACCCAAATACAGCCTAGTGCTTTCCTTAGTAACCAGTCACGTGTATCATGCAGCAGCCTGCCAGCCCTTGATCTGACAGCGTGGAAGGAGCCTGTTTGTCAGATAGGGGTTAGCATCAGCAGCCTTTTGCCAAGAATATCTTCGTATACTGTTACTAGTCTGTTCCCTGCCCCCAGCACCGTTTTGTTTCCTTCAAATTCTTCTTTTGGCTGCCTACAAATCCCCTGCCCCCCTCCAGGCGGCACTGCACAAGCCTTGCTGTTCTCATTGGGGCCCTTCTCCATCAGTGTAAATCCTGCTCTCCCAGCCAATATAAACAGCCCTCCATTCTCCAGCTTTATCTATACTGCAAACATTCCTTCCTCTGTCGTAGACAGTCCGAATTCTGGTGTCTTCTCCCAAACAACATGCAATTCAGCTGGTCTCACATTGAACGTATTATCAGCTGAATCTGCCGTTTCCAAATCTGACTCTGACTGTAACATACTTTCTCCTGATTGTGGTAGGGCCTTGCCTGAAGAGGTCATTCGTTATATCCGTTATAATCTACCATCAGCATCAACACCACCACCACAATCATCCACCCCAAGTGCGGGCGAGTTGGACCTGTCTGCGTCCAAAGATGATCTGCTGAAGGAACTCGAGGAAGACTTACAAAGTCTGATTTCGAAGAAGAATTAACACACTGCTTTTTAAGAAGATCACGCGCTGACTTAGTAGATGGTAGTCTCTAATAAATGTTGCTTTTTACATGCATTTTCTGGCCATATAGCCATGCAAATGCATGCATATGTGTGCAGTTTTTATTTTTATTTGTAATTTTTAGTGTATATAGTTAGAGAAATATTTTCAAGCCCGAGTTTCTACGCGTCATATACGAAATCTTGTAAAAGCGCTATAGAGTAGCCTGCAAGGCATGGTAATGGGTATATGACCTAATATCTACATGACCATTTCCCCCGGGCTGAGCGCAGCGTGTGTAAGCTGCATGCCAGAAATTCACGTAGTACCACTGATGATTTATGGAAACAACCTATATGCAGCTACTGCATGCACAGTCACTCAAGATCAGGGACACATCAGGGGAAAGGCATCTCCGCGTAGGCTACACTGCCTCCAGGGGTGGATACATGCAGGATTTTATGTTGGAGGGTTGGCATATTGGAGGGGGGGGGGGGGGGAGGGGGGGAGGGGGGGAGGGGGGGGGAGGGGGGTAGGGGGGGAGGGGGGGAGGGGGGAGGGGAGAGGGTGTGTGGTTTCCCCAACCCCAACCATTTTTTTATTTTTTTGCACTGATTAAATGATAAAAACATGCATGCATGCATGAAATATAACTCACACTGAAATTAAATGTAACTTTCACTCTTCAGGAACTAACAAGCCGGGTCACTTTAAAGGATCTATATACGGAGGGTATTTTCGGCTGTAGCCTATACCGGCCGGTATATAGCTGTCTCCATTGTTATTGTGACATCGCATAATCGGTGATTGCTCACATTTCCTGCATGCAATACATACTTGCAGATCACCCCTTTGCACAAAAACCACTTTTTAAACTCATGCATGCACCAATCCATTCAACCATGCCTGCATGGTCATTTATCCCACTATACAATGCCGGTATCGGCGGTATGCGAAGGACTAGCTGCATGCACTGAAGAATAGTTACATGTATAGTAGTAGTAACAATATATGCAGCATGCATCAGTACAGTACAATCTGCTGCACTCTGCAAAATAGCGGTTATCCATATACCATGCACATGTAACCATTTGCACGCAATTAATGCTGATAGGTGCATGCACATGAATGCACAACAGCGAATGCACATCATTAATGCATCAGTGCAATTGGTAGACCTGCATGGGCAGCAAGTTAGTTCTATTCTCTTCATCATGCATTTTCCATGCATGCAATCGTGAGAGCTGGTTTGACTGTCTTTGCGCATAAAGTTTTGCAGATGGGTGAATTCATTATACTGCATGCATGCACAGTCGATGCGGTGCAGTCATATTTTGCACTGCATGTATACAGGGTGTTTCACAATCATTATAAATTAACCACAAGCAGTTAATTAACTGATGATTGTTGTTAAAAGTTCTAACAGCAAAAGAAGACATGCTGGTGAAATAAAATTAATATTATAATTAACAATGATAAGAGTCCCAAAACCCCTATTCATTAATATTATTAATGTTAATAAATGTAGGGCTGGTAGTTAGTTAAAAGATGCAAACTGTATTTAAGTAACTGCTTCCGTTTAGGAGTTATTCAAGATTGAAATCTTGATTTTTTTTATTTTCGCAATGTACTTGATTTAGGGGCCATTGAATCTCGATTTAGTGGTCTGAACTAATTAATAAATTGATCGAGAGTTACGGCAGTAACTCTCATATAGGATTTGTGCCGTATCATGAATATCATTAAAAACGCGTTGCGCGTATAACTCACGAACCGAGAAACGGATAGTGTAGCTGTTTATTGCTATTGATCCACAATAGAAAGACGATCATTTTCATGTTTTGTTCGAGTCGCCAGACCGTTTACTTTAAGAGAACAAAAAAGGTCGTAGTTCTCGTTCCCAGACCGTAATTTGTCCATAGTCGTCGTCGTCGTCGTCGTCGTCTTTATGGGTGAGTATAACTCGAGATAGGAAAGGTTTTAAAGAGCGCCAGTTACACCAAAAATCGTAGAAAAATCCTACCGACTGCCCCTTGATGTCAGATATACATGTTTGGTATAATCCAATAATTACGTCCGAGTACCGTTAGGAACAGTTTTAGAGAGTGCCAATTACGCCAATACCTACCGACTGCCCCTTGATGTCAGATATACTAATACATGTAACTGTTTGGCATAAAGCGTCCGAGTACCAAACACAAGCGTTCCCATGACAATACCCATACGTATAATTAGAATTTTATGGTATTTCTTAACTAGCTTTAGCGTTGTCACGTCAAAATGCCTTCACGGGAACGAAAGAGGAGACAGAGCTAAGTGACGAGAGGAATACCTCCAAAATCAAGACGACGAGTTAGGTTAGAGTCCTCCCGAATTCGGTACGATGCTGATGCGGAACAAAGGCGGGCGTCTGCTCGTGCCATGTACAGAGCAAATCTGGAGCTTCTAAGAGGTGGCGACAGGAAAAGAATTCTGTTGCGGTGCAAGTTTCTATTATAAGAGGCGGCGTTATGAACTGAACTCAGACGAGAGCGTCTTAGAGGGAAAGCTTGGCGCGCGAGTTTGGAACTAGAACAGCAGCAAATGTAAAATAACTGTAAACATTGTGTTGCTAGGCAATAAACATGGGAATTACAACGGCTAGATTTTATCATACAATCGTATTTACTTCAAGTATGTACGAGTTGCAAAGTACATGTACACCTATATAGTAGTAGTCACTTATAAAAAAAAAAAGAATGAAACAAGATATAAAAACATTCTCTCTGAGAAAGTTAGTGGTATATAGGATTTGAAGGCAATGGTGGCGTAAAAAGGAAGGGAACAAGGGATCAACGATGGTACAATTTTTTGAATACTCCTATATTTAGCACTTTTGTAGTACGTACATTTTACATTGCTAAATATAGGACTATTCAAAAAATTGTACCATCGTTGATCCCTTGTTCCCTTCCTTTTTACGCCACCATTGCCTTCAAATCCTATATACCACTAACTTTCTCAGAGAGAATGTTTTTATATCTTGTAATTTAAAATTTAAGGATATGTTGGTATGTTTTGATTAGGTGTTATCAAGAATTATTAATTCGTGTTTGTTAATTTATTAATTATTAAATTACTATTTAGTTTGTTTACATCAACATTTAAGCTCAAGTTAATAGAGCATTTATCAACAAATTTAAGTTAATTAACTGCTTTTGGTTAATTTATAAACAATTTTCCTTGATTGTGAAACACCCTGTATATTGTACTGTCGTGCATAATGCACAATTAACTTCAGACTTAATGCACAATTAACTTCAGACTATGACATCTTAATTGGATGCATGCACGGATGATATCGATGCTCGTAACTAGTGTAATGAACAAGAATTTGTAACTAAGCGTTGTGCCGTTGTCCGAGCTATATAGGTTACCACTTACCAGGCAATAGAGTCCTATAAAAAATCGGCGAGCTTTTTCATATATATATTGTATAGCTTTGAAAGCTAGTAATGCAGCAATGCATGCATGAGGTATATCCCACGTGGCACAACAACAGATGCACGTAGTCTCGTACCCAGACCCAAATGTATGTAACGATGATTATCGCTTACAGTATAACATCACTGTAGTATACTGTAAGCGATAATGCTTACGTACGTTTGGGTCTGGGTACGAGACTAACATGCACGCATGATTTTTGAATGTTTGGTCCATAGTCTAGCACGCAGAACTGAAGTCCCTATCGGCATGCGTTGCATGAGAACTTCTATCCACGCATGGGCGTGTCATGGTGCCACACCCTTGCATTCTCGTTGCAGATCAGAAGTGGAGCTTTAATTTAGCACGCTGCATGCATATTATTTATAACTTTGGTTAATTTACTAAAATCAATGTTCTCATATGATATGTGATCGATCACGATCACGATCACAACATAGATTAATAACCTTACAGAACTCTCGTGAGCAAATGTCATGAATTATTTTATAATATCTTGTCTCACCGCTAAACTCAAATGTTTTGTCTGCAGCGGGAGCAAGAGCAGGTGCAGCATCAGAGGCAGCTGAGCTTAGGAAGCACACTGCAAATGATGCAAAGTGTGCAGAGTTGGGCCCATCCCTCTTGTGGTGGAGTCTTATCGGGCATGGGGCAAGGAGGCTCAGCAATCTTTTTCCAAACTTGCATCTCGCCTTGCTGTCCATGGCTGTGTGCCAAAGTCCATGGCAACCTTTGAACTTTATACACGGCTAAACATCTCCCTGATGAGGGCAAACTCTAGGGCGATGTTGTCTAGGTCCTAGATTATGTTTATTTTTAGTGCTGTATGGGACAGTGTCCAGCAAAATGGAGCTTGTGGGATTATAATTTTATCACTATAAATATTGCACATTACACTAACCCATACATCTTCGCAACGGTACAACCTTTTCCTTTCATATTTCGTACACATGTTTCCACGTCATTTCTCTATGTTCATTTCCATTTTGGAGCTCTAATTATTTTCTATGCCGTCAGTGCAAAGATCGCTAATCCAACAGGTTAGAATTTCACATCTCGCCATGTACGAATGTCGAAAACGCGTCAAATTCGGATATTTTTGAATATATTGTCTTATTTCATGCGAAATGCATAATCATGTTTGAATTAACAACACGATGACCGCCTATGTATGTAGTACGTATATGGGCCATTTCTGGATGTGTATTGTACTGTATTCATTTGTTAACATGCAATATTAATAATGGTTATGAGACAATATGCGGCAGTGTTGCCGCGAAATAACCTTCATCCTTAATCGTCTATATCGCGATAAATCGCGATATGAGCATTTAATCGAGATACAAATATCGCGAAATAATTAAATTATTGTAATGATCAATTATTGCTCAGTTATTCATTAGCCATGGTTACCACGTATAGGATAAGGTATCTCAATTCCAAAAACCGACCGCCTTCTAAAGATGATTTCAAGAGCATTGAACGCAAAGCGTTCTAAGGTGCCTTATGGGAGTAATTTGGGTACCACAAAAGAGCACTTCGTTCTTGCAGGATAGTTTAATTTGCAGCGTGCGCTAATGGATGGAACACCTCGAACATGATCTGCTGAAGGAACTCGAGGAAGACTTACAAAGTCTGATTTCGAAGGAGAATTAACACACTGCTTTTTAAGAAGATCACGCGCTGACTTAGTAGATGGTAGTCTCTAATAAATGTTGCTTTTTACATGCATTTTCTGGCCATATAGCCAAATGCATGCATATGTGTGCAGTTTTTATTTTTATTTGTTATTTTTAGTGTATATATAGTTAGAGAAATATTTTCAAGCCCGAGTTTCTATAGATGATTTCGGTGAGAACCCGCGCGTCACGTGAGAGTCATGTGAAATTTTTATGGAGGGCAAAACATTATTGAGACGTATGGTAAATCGTGATGGATCGGCAGATTTCAAGCGAAAGGAGCGTTACAAACAAAAACTGGAGTCGGTGGGGCTGACACCAAGCGATGACCTTTTCATGAGGGATGATGGTCGTCGATGCTATGTCGTTGTGGCAGCGTATAGAGTATGGCAATATATTTGCCTATTTTATCGATCGCCCGGGAACTTGAAGCCTACAACTAGTTTCAATCGGGCTCTGTGAGGACTGTGTTTGTGGTGTGTTTCGGCCAAGGCAACCAAAAGTGCAGAACTGGCCCACGAAGCGTGGATTAGGGCCTATTGCACGGTCATCTGGCTTGATCGTTGCCGACTGAACTAGCTTGCTAAGTTAAGCTTATTTTTAAAAGAATGCACGGTGTACATGTTTACAGACCTATCTGTAATCGATAAGCTAGGTCCATACATGTAGCAAGTAGGCTTATAGCAATCGATCGGCAACAGACATCTTTGTCCTCCGTCATGTAGGCCTATAGCTTTTGTAGGCTGTAGCCAAAGGCAAAGCAGGGCAGCATGACAGCACACATGCTCATCATCGTTGCTAAGTCATAAGCAGATCCAGCTATTGGTGCAGATGGGGTGGCTATTCCAGACATGGGGGCTGCATCCCTAATCTCCCATACTGATGATTTCTGTCTCTGTTGCGAGTCCTGCGTGAACTAGCAAACGACCCTCTACAGCTGAAGCAGAGATAATATAAAGCACACCTCTCCTTTTCTTCTTTGCCCCGCTTTCGCCTGCCGCGCTTTCACTGCCATCATTTTGATCAAATACTTCCTCTTGCATACCATCCTTGAAAGAGAATCGTGAAGAGACATAGCCACATCACTGGGTTCGTCAACAGGCTTGCCTACAATAAAAACAAATGACTCCCTCACTCAATTGTGACTTCCACACTTCTAACTAACATGACACAAAATGGTCGCCACAGATTCGCGAGTGCTTCGAAGGCTGCCAATCCTTTCTACGGACCGCTTGAATCCACCTTCGTAGTCTGCCTTCATTTTTGAATGGAAACCGATAGAAACCTAGGCCCAAACGCTGACCACCACGATTTCTACAGCCAAAAGCACAACACCTCCATACCATTTCACGTATACCTTGCCCTCCACTTCAATTATTCATCGTTTTAGGTCACGCGTTTCCAAGGAAACGACTTCTCACCGAAATCATCTATACGCGTCATATACGAAATCTTGCTATAGAGTATAGCCTGCAAGGCATGGTAATGGGTATATGACCTGTTTTACAACATGACCATTTCCCCCAGGCTGAGCGCAGCGTGTGTAAGCTGCATGCCATCACGTAGTACCACTGATGATTTATGGAAACAACCTACACTCAAGATCAGGGACACATCAGGGGGAAGGCGTCTCCGCGTCGGCTATACTGCCTCCAGGGGCGGATACAGGATTTTATGTTGGGGGGGGGGGGGGGGGGGGGGGGGGGGGGGGGAGGGACGTGGTGTACATGTGGTTCCTCCAACCCCAACCGTTTATTATTTTAATTTTGCACTTTGGAATTAAATGCTAAAAACATGCATGCATGAAATATAATTCATGCACAAGTTAGTTCAACTAACTTAGATGTAACTCATGATCAGTGTCACTCTTCAGGAACTAACAAGGTCACTTTTATAAGGATCTATATATGGAGGGTATTATGTCGGTTATTGTGACATCGCATGATCGGTGATCGCTCACATTTCTTGCATGCAATACATACTTGCCGATCAACTTTGCACGTAAATTACAGTACGCGTCACTTTTTAAACTCATGCATGCCGCACCAATCCATTCAACCATGCCTGATCATTTATCCCACTATATACAATGTATGCGAAGGACTAGCTGCATGCACTAAAGAATAGTTACATGTATAGTAGTAGTAACAATATAGCTGCACTGACACTCTGCGGTTATCCATATACCATGCATATGTAACCATGCATTTGCACGCAATATAGGTGCACATGAATGCACAACAGCGAATACATGCACATCCATGCATTAGTGCAATTGGTAGACCTGCATGGGCAGCACGTTATAGTTCTAATCTCTTCATCATGCATTTTCCATGCATACAATCGCGAGAGCTGGTTTGACTAAATAAAGTTTTGCAAATGCAAATTCATTACTGCATGCACAGTCGGTGCGGTGCAGTCATATTTTGCACTGTGTTCAGTGTACTGTCTTGCATAATGCACAATGAACTTAAATCGCAGACTATGACAGCTTAATTGGATGTTGTATCGCGCGCAATGCATGCACGGATGATGCTCGTAACTATAGTGCATGTAATGAACAAGAAGAGCGTGGAATTTGTAACTAAGCTGTATAGGTTACCAGGCAATAGAGTCCTATAAAAATCGGCGAGCATTTTCATGTATACATTGTAGGACCTACGTATAAGTGTTGAAATAGACAATTGAAGACATTAATTCACACTCGTTTTCCGCATAATGTCTCCAGCGTTATACAATCGTTGTGTATAACAAGCTAGCGTATGCAGAATGTAAAACTCACGATGTCTATCGTGCGTTATACAGCTATTGTGTATAACAAGAGTACCATGCAGAGTAGATACGCTCGCTATGCATTCGAAGTATATACCGCGTATCCTCACTACAGCAAAACACACGTGTACACCGGGTGAATACACCCAGTGGATAATTTTGATTTGGCACTGTGACAGATGCACGCATGATTTTTGAATGTTTGGTCCATAGCCTAGCACGCAGAAGTCCTTATCGGCATGAGAACTTCTATCCACGCGTGGGCGTGTCACGGTGCCACACCCTCGCATTCTCGTTGCAGAAGCGGAGCTTTAATTTAGCTATTATTTATAACTTTGGTTAATTTACTATTACCAGTCATTCGATCGATCACGGGTGTTTCACAGCGGACATTTACGGATATTTAGATGTCCAATTGCACATTTACGTAAAAATGATTTTGGTAGCTCATTAACCGGCTAACATTTTCAAGGCCTGTTTCCGCTACAACCCAGTTTCACTACGCCTCTCTCCAAGTATAGTATTAGTCTAAGCACAAACTCAAATCAACTGCTCACATATTTACAGCATTTCAACATACGGCGCAACGCTTCTAGTAATCACGTGCCCCTTAATTGGTTACGAGTGCAACTTTTGGTGGGCTATTTGTGAGGCTCTCGAACTTCCAGATGAGTTGTGACGATATCATACAGAATCTAGGGGCATTGTAAAACAATCTAAGCTGAGTCATGTCTCGAGACGCGATATCTAGGACATATAAAATCGCGGTTGAAATCTATGAATAATTATCAACATCTTGGTTTTTATATATGCTTTGCGATGGAATTCCATAACAGTTAGCTTACAGAGCTGCATTTATGCTGGCAGCAGTTAAAGGTGAGTTGTCATGGCAACAGGAACGTGTTGTTTGCTGATAATGTCATTCTGCACAGACAAGACTTTGGCACGGTAGTTCTACTGGTCTGTGCAGAATACAAAGGCAGAGTGGACACTTTAGATAGTTGATGGCAGAAACTGATTGTGTAGCAGCTGGCTGGATACTGGTTGAAATCGAAACGCTTTGGTGCAATGTACCCAATATGTGTAAATAATGACTGTAGTGATTCACTTGACATTTGGCAGTATGTTACATTTTTTTCTTTGTACCACCTTTCACCAGCACCTCAAAATGCTGGCAAACCTAAATGTGATCATGCAATTAAATTCAGTTATAATTTGCTCCTCACTCACTTCACACTTGTCTACGGTATGGGCTTTCCCCTTGCAGGGCACAACCAAACTTTTAAATGGGTTAGCTTTTTCTGCCTCAAAGCATTTAGCACCCTCCCCTTAGCTTGCACGGTTTGCAGAACGATTATGGGTGGATCTCGATATAATCATCGATACCAAAAGCTAGTTTAAGCTTTTTTTTGTAAAATATGGAGTTGTATATGCTTATTTGCCACCACCAACCTCCCACCGCACACCCTGCAATGTTTTGTCCTGACGCCTTCTTGTCAATGCAACTCATGTAAAACAGACCTTCCAGCAGGAGCATACCTCTCACATGTTTGCAATACCATCTCCTCCATGTGGTACTGAGCTAAACGTACCATCTGTAATTCAAAATTCAAAAAATGCTGTCTGAAAACCCAGAGCCCAAATGTTTTGCAGATTCCATCTGGGGGGGGGGGGGGGGGGGGGGGGGGAGGATAACAAAAGGTCAAGGCCAAAGTTAAGCATCAAAGCTGGTGAACTTTGAGTCATCACCACAAAGACCTTCAACAAGTGAGGCACATACTGAATGATGATTGGTGTATACGAAATGTGGCCCAGCAGTATCCTGTTCTCCTCATGGATGCTCAGCAGGTTGCAGACACATTTGAAGGGGCATTTACTAGGCTTGGAGCATGCCACTCCAACTGACAGATGAGAAATGTGGAGAGAGAGTTAGGATATAGCAACATGACGTCATAGCTGTGGATGGGTATTAACT
>OX442423.1:1695466-1810466 GCA_949361645.1 Spongilla lacustris
AGCTTTTAAACTGAAGGGTGTTTTAATGTGGATGAACACTATTCACATGAAAGCTCACAGTGATACTACTTGTCACCTGGTCTGGGACACACCACATACACACCATGTACAGATACTACTTGTCACCTGGTCCGGGACACACCACATACACACCATGTACAGAGTATTCTGGTGTGTTTTGTACACAGTTCACAAATAAGTTTGACAAGGGTTGGCTGCTAATGCCTTCTGGTCGTGTGTGTGTGTGTATGGGAGGGAGGGAGAGAGGGAGGGTGTTGTGTGTGTGTTGATTTAGGTATGTATTTGTGTGCATGTTTGTGTGCTGTGTGTGTTTATCATATAACACTCACTTCAATTTAGTATTTTAACTGCTGCCTCTACTTATTATTCCAAAGTTCAATCCTCTCCATTTTCACACCCTCCCCCCCCCCCCCCCCCCTTGCTACATGTACTGGGCACATCTACCTTAGGATGACTGTGTTTTCTCAATGGAGCAGTGCAATCAGAGGCCTGGGGAAGAGTGCAATTACCTCATCTCCGTGGGCAGCAAGGTCTACATGAAGGGCGGATCCTTCGTCTTCCAGTACGACTCATCCTCAGACCGGTGGACCCAGCTACCCTACCCCGACCGTTCCTACAGCGGCATGGGGGTGTGGGGGGGTCACCTGATTCTCCTAGGGGGCAGGAAGGGCAGTCTGCTTCTGGTGGGGAACAAGAGGATCCCCAAGACCACAGACGACACGCCCCTCAAGTCCTCTGTGCTGTGGATGGCTGAGGGGGGGAAGTGGACCAAGGGGATAGCAGACATGGCCGTTCCCTGCATGTGGCCGGCTGTTGCTGGCAATCAGAGGTTACTGCTGGCGGTGGGGGGGTTGGACGCCAGCGACGGCCCCCTGAACTGCGTGCAGTGCTTTGCTGAGGAGGCCAAGAGGTGGCAGGTGTGCACCCCGCTGCCCGTCAAGTGCTGGAACACCTCCATCCTCATCCACAACGACTGCGTGTACTTGGCCGGGAGTGAGAGTCTGGGTGTGGAGGTCCTCTCTGCTGACTTGAGTGGAATTGTGAGTGTCTACATCACCATGAACGTATTGCCAGTCCATAACTGTACATGTAACATCAGTCAGTCCATCAATAGTAACATCAGTCTGTCACCGTACATGTACATGTAACATCAGTCCATCAACAGTAATCACCATAGTAATGTCAGTCCCATCACCATAGTAACATCAGTCCCATCACCATAGTAACACCAGTCCCATCACCATAGTAGCATCAGTACATATAACGTCAGTCCATCACCGTACAGTTTATACCACACTGGTGCCCCCATCCCCCTCACCACACTGGTGCCCCCATCCCCCTCACTGCACACCACACTGGTGCCCCCATCCCCCCTCACTGCACACCACACTGGTGCCCCCATCCCCCCTCACTGCACACCACACTGGTGCCCCCATCCCCCTCACTGCATACCACACTGGTGCCCCCATCCCCCCTCACTGCACACCACACTGGTGCCCCTATCCCCCTCACCACACTGGTGCCCCCATCCCCCCTCACTGCACACCACACTGGTGCCCCCATCCCCCCTCACTGCACACCACACTGGTGCCCCCATCCCCCCTCACTGCACACCACACTGGTGCCCCCATCCCCCTCACTGCATACCACACTGGTGCCCCCATCCCCCTCACCACACTGGTGCCCCCATCCCCCTCACCACACTGGTGCCCCCATCCCCCTCACCACACTGGTGCCCCCATCCCCCTCACCACACTGGTGCCCCCATCCCCGTCACCACACTGGTGCCCCCATCCCCCTCACCACACTGGTGCCCCCATCCCCCTCACCACACTGGTGCCCCCATCCCCGTCACCACACTGGTGCCCCCATCCCCATCACCACACTGGTGCCCCCATCCCCATCACCACACTGGTGCCCCCATCCCCGTCACTTCACACCACACTGGTGCCCCCATCCCCCTCACCACACTGGTGCCCCCATCCCCGTCACCACACTGGTGCCCCCATCCCCCTCACCACACTGGTGCCCCCATCCCCCTCACTGCACACCACACTGGTGCCCCCATCCCCCTCACCACACTGGTGCCCCCATCCCCCCTCACTGCACACCACACTGGTGCCCCCATCCCCCTCACCACACTGGTGCCCCCATCCCCCTCACCACACTGGTGCCCCCATCCCCCTCACCACACTGGTGCCCCCATCCCCGTCACCACACTGGTGCCCCCATCCCCCTCACCACACTGGTGCCCCCATCCCCCTCACCACACTGGTGCCCCCATCCCCGTCACCACACTGGTGCCCCCATCCCCCTCACCACACTGGTGCCCCCATCCCCCTCACCACACTGGTGCCCCCATCCCCCTCACCACACTGGTGCCCCCATCCCCGTCACTTCACACCACACTGGTGCCCCCATCCCCCTCACCACACTGGTGCCCCCATCCCCCTCACCACACTGGTGCCCCCATCCCCCTCACCACACTGGTGCCCCCATCCCCCTCACCACACTGGTGCCCCCATCCCCGTCACCACACTGGTGCCCCCATCCCCGTCACTTCACACCACACTGGTGCCCCCATCCCCCTCACCACACTGGTGCCCCCATCCCCCTCACCACACTGGTGCCCCCATCCCCCTCACCACACTGGTGCCCCCATCCCCCTCACCACACTGGTGCCCCCATCCCCCTCACCACACTGGTGCCCCCATCCCCCTCACCACACTGGTGCCCCCATCCCCCTCACCACACTGGTGCCCCCATCCCCCTCACCACACTGGTGCCCCCATCCCCCTCACCACACTGGTGCCCCCATCCCCGTCACCACACTGGTGCCCCCATCCCCATCACCACACTGGTGCCCCCATCCCCGTCACTTCACACCACACTGGTGCCCCCATCCCCCTCACCACACTGGTGCCCCCATCCCCATCACCACACTGGTGCCCCCATCCCCGTCACTTCACACCACACTGGTGCCCCCATCCCCGTCACCACACTGGTGCCCCCATCCCCCTCACCACACTGGTGCCCCCATCCCCCTCACTGCACACCACATCTTCCTATTTCTACTACCCGACAGGCACAGACTCAGGAACAGAGCTTACTGTCCAGCTTCATGTGGACTAGGAGCATCACAGCTGCTTCTGTCACTTGGAGGAAGTTGTCCAATGTCCCCTTCAAGCTGTGCTCTCTGTGCCTGGTCGATGATGCTGTGTTGGCTATCGGAGGGACAGATCCAAACTCAAGAGGAAAGACATCTTCCATTTGTGCTCATGCTCCAGATGGCTCTTGGAGGAGGCTTGGAGAGATGCTCTTTCCCTGTACCTGTCACGCTGTGGCTCTCTCATGTGATGAGCTCTTGATATTGGAGAGGGGAGCTGGGACAAAGGTGCAGAGAGGAAAAGTGATAGGTATGTGACATCATGTGCCATCATGTGACATCATGTGACATCATGTGCCATCATGTGCCATCATATGCCATCATGTGCCATTCTTTATTGTCATTGTACCTTTGCTCTATGTACCCTGCTATTGTGGGGAGAAAACACATTTCCAGAGGCGATCCGGGGTTACCCCTTCTCTAAAAATAAATAAATTATACATGCCTACCCTCCCACGTCATTAATCTTATATAGCATTACCAGGCACAGTTTTTGATATATAGCCATTAACAGACAGTCTCCCCCCCCCCCCCCCCCCCCCCCTTAAAAATTCCTGTATCCACCCCTGCATTTGCATGCTCTTCCATGTATGTGTACGTGTATGTGTGTGTATGTGGGTACATGTATGTGTGTGTGTGTGTGGGGGGGGGGGTCTTTCTGTGCATGGTTATTGGATGTGTGCGGTTTGTTGCTGCCAATCATTGTGCATGGCCTCATGGCCTCACCCTATTGTGCATGGCCTCATGGCCTCACCCTATTGTGCATGGCCACCATTATCCTTTCCCCATACATTGTGTTCACATTTGGAGAGTACTTGGAAGTGGGATGTGCCCAGTGCAATTTCAAACACATCATGTTCACACTAGTACAATCGCCTCATCACTGATGATTACATGTATGTATCACTGATGATTACATTGTATGTATGACATATGACATGTGCTTCCCACATTTTACTACATGTTCGATCCCTAAAGGAGAAATGACACTTTTTGTGTATTGTGTGCAGACCTGCAATTTATTCTATGTATGGGTCATTGGTGGCTTAAAGTAGCCAACAGCCTCCCTCCCTTCACTCTTCAGTCCCCTCCCTCCCCCCCTCCCCTCCCCTCCCCTCCCCTCCCTCCCCTCCCCTCCCCTCCCTCCCCTCCCCTCCCCTCCCCTCCCCTCCCCTCCCCTCCCCTCCCCTCCCCTCCCCTCCCCTCCCCTCCCTCCCTCCCCTCCCCTCCCCTCCCCTCCCCTCCCCTCCCTCCCCTCCCCCTCCCCTCCCCTCCCCTCCCCTCCACTCCCCTCCCTCCCCTCCCCTCCCCTCCCCTCCCCTCCCTCCCCTCCCCTCCCCTCCCCTCCCCTCCCCTCCCCTCTCCCCTCCCCTCCCTCCCCTCCCTCCCCTCCCCTCCCCTCCCCTCCCCTCCCCTCCCCTCCCCTCCCCTCCCTCCCTCCCCTCCCCTCCTCCCCTCCCCTCCCCTCCCTCCCCTCCCCTCCCCTCCCCTCCCCTCCTCCCTCCACCTCCCCTCCCCTCCCCTCCCCTCCCCTCCCCTCCCTCCTCCCCTCCCCTCCCCTCCCCTCCCCTCCCCTCCCCTCCCCTCCCCTCCCCTCCCCTCCCTCCTCCCCCTCCCCTCCCCCTCCCCTCCCCTCCCCTCCCCTCCCCTCCCCCCCTCCCCTCCCCTCCCCTCCCCCCCTCCCCTCCCCTCCCCTCCCCTCCCTCCCCTCCCCTCCCCTCCCTCCCTCCCCTCCCCTCCCTCCCTCCCTCCCCTCCCCTCCCCTCCCCTCCCCTCCCCTCCCCTCCCCTCCCTCCCCTCCCCTCCCCTCCCCTCCCCTCCCCTCCCCTCCCCTCCCCTCCCCTCCCCTCCCTCCCCTCCCTCCCCTCCCCTCCCCTCCCCTCCCTCCCCTCCCCTCCCCTCCCCTCCCCTCCCTCCCCCTCCCCCCCTCCCTCCCCTCCCCTCCCCTCCCCTCCCCTCCCCTCCCCTCCCCTCCCCTCCCCTCCCCTCCCCTCCCCTCCCCTCCCCTCCCTCCCCTCCCCTCCCCTCCCCCACCCCTCCCCTCCCCTCCCTCCCCTCCCCTCCCCTCCCCTCCCCTCCCCTCCCTCCCCTCCCCTCCCTCCCCTCCCCTCCCCTCCCCTCCCTCCCCTCCCCTCCCCTCCCCTCCCCTCCCCTCCCCTCCCTCCCTCCCCTCCCCTCCCCTCCCCTCCCCCTCCCCTCCCCTCCCCTCCCCTCCCCTTCCCCTCCCCTCCCCTCCCCTCCCTCCCCTTCCCCTCCCCTCCCCTCCCCTCCCCTCCCCTCCTCCCCTCCCCTCCCCTCCCCTCCCCCTCCCCTCCCCTCCCCTCCCCTCCCCTCCCCTCCCCTCCCCTCCCCTCCCCTCCCCTCCCCTCCCCTCCCCTCCCCTCCCCTCCCCTCCCCTCCCCTCCCCTCCCCTCCCCTCCCCTCCCCTCCCCTCCCCTCCCCTCCCCTCCCCTCCCCTCCCCTCCCCTCCCCTCCCCTCCCCTCCCCTCCCCTCCCCTCCCCTCCCCTCCCCTCCCCTCCCCTCCCCTCCCCTCCCCTCCCCTCCCCTCCCCTCCCCTCCCCTCTTGTACAATGGTTATTGCTGGTCACTGCATCACTCACATGTACTATATGCAATGTTTATTGGCAGAGAGAGTTTGAGCAGTTGTTTTTGTCATATGTAGTATACCCCCACACAACAGTTTGTATTTAGTGCATATCGAAGTTCTCTGCCCACCCTCACACTACCTCCCTCTATCTCTCCTCTCCACCTCACTCTATCTCTCCTCTCCACCTCACTCTATCCCTCCTCTCCACCTCCCTCTATCCCTCCTCTCCACCTCACTCTATCTCTCCTCTCCACCTCACTCTATCTCTCCTCTCCACCTCACTCTATCCCTCCTCTCCACCTCACTCTATCTCTCCTCTCCACCTCACTCTGTTTGTTAAGATGTGGGAACTGCATAACTTATGCATGCACGGAGGATACCTGGTTCCCTCTGTCACACCCCACCTTGCACTCTCGTACCATTGTACTCATACCCTCATACTCATACACTCATACCCTCAACCTCATACTCTCATACCCTCATACTCTCATACCCTCATACCCCACGTTTCCATGCTCCCATACCTCAACACTTGTGCCTTCACATGTGTACCACACTGAACATTGATTGACCTTCTTTCTCAGGCTTGAAGGATTACCTCTCCCACAGTGGAGTGCTGTTTTTAAGCGACTCTGGAGATATGGATGCATCCGCCGAACCAGCAAACACAAGGTACTTGTTCACATCATACATACATTGTTTGTAATAGGCTTGTATATTTCACATATGTCATAAGTTTGAAATTTTTTTGGTCTGTTTGTAGTTTTTGGTAACTAATAAAAATATATTCATCGAGGAGTAATTTTAATGCTTCATAAAATCACATTTAGAAGTGTGAAGATACACATATAGATTTATGCCTTGTATATATTATTATACACCTGTACATATTGTATAATTATGTCCTTGTGTTAGATTTTAAAAAATTAAGGTAAAGTTTAGGTACAGTGGTAGTAAACTAAGTTTAATGCAGAGAGTTGCTCTGTGTTATATAGCGTTACTAAGCTGACTATAGGTTACTAAGCTGACTATAGTGACGTTGCTAAGGCCAGATGTAAACATATGTTTTGGCAGATGCATGCAATGAACGATCCCACCCAATCCTATGCTGTGCATGAGTGCCCAATAGCATTGCAGGGCGTCCTTCTCCCCATAACACCCCCTATCCAATCAAATCATCCCAAACTGTTGTCGATATGGTTACAGGTTTGTATTGTATTTAAGCGAGGGCTCCATGGGGGCAGCACTCCAGTCATAGCCTTGACTGCGGCCAGTTGCTCACCCACCCTCCGCTCTTCCCCTCTCTCCATTATGTATTTCAATGTCTACATGTATATGCATTTGATCAATGGTGGCCGACAACCTCCGGGCTTCTACCCTGGGACAGCCACCAAACCATGACCAGCGTCTTGGTTTGGGACACAGGCCGACCCAATGGTGACCAGCGTCACCCATTGGTCCCTGTAGGCCCAGTGGTACGAGGCACAGCTGCTACATGCCTGGCTGCGGCTGTTGCCTGACCCCATTATGGGCCAAACACAACCACGATTCTTAGCATGGGGTAGGGGGTACATTTACTCAGCCTGTAAGAGCAATTAGATGGCATTAAGATGCATGTACATGTAAATAAGGGTAGAAATCAATGTTGAAGAATCAGTATATCATAATATTTGCAGTGCATTTACACAAACTCAAAACTGACCACACCATATTGACCTCGGGGGGGGGGGGGGGATCATGGCATTGGTGATTATACACACTTTTATTGAATTAATTATTAATTTCTTAACCAACTTCCCTTTGCGTGGTGTTACAGAATAGTACAGCAGGCTTCAGGGCACTGTTGTCTATTAGTGATTGGGGTATGTGGTTACAGCTGTTTGCCAGGGGACATCATTTCATCAATGTTTCCAGCTGCCTTCTTGGGGGGTTAAATATATAATTGTACCAGCACCTTCTTGTGAGACATTGGATGGTTAAGTAACTTTATGTATATAGTCATTACAGTAGAGTTGTTACTTAAGAAAGAGAAGAAACAGGGCCAGTGTTTTTTTTTTTTTTTGAAACTGTTAGCAAAATCACTTCAAAAGGGAGTCATGTGCTCCATGACATGAAGGATGTTATGGTCATGTGAGCATGTTATGGTCATGTGTGCATGTTATGGTCATGTGAGCATGTTATGGTCATGTGAGCATGTTATGGTCATGTGCATGTTATAGTCATGTGCTCCATGACATGAAGGATGTTATGGTCATGTGAGCATGTTATGGTCATGTGCATGTTATGGTCATGTGAGCATGTTATGGTCATGTGCATGTTATGGTCATGTGAGCATGTTATGGTCATGTGAGCATGTTATGGTCATGTGAGCATGTTATGGTCATGTGCATGTTATGGTCATGTGAGCATGTTATGGTCATGTGAGCATGTTATGGTCATGTGCATGTTATGGTCATGTGAGCATGTTATGGTCATGTGAGCATGTTATGGTCATGTGAGCATGTTATGGTCATGTGCATGTTATGGTCATGTACATGTTATGGTCATGTGCATGTTATGGTCATGTGAGCATGTTATGGTCATGTGAGCATGTTATGGTCATGTGAGCATGTTATGGTCATGTACATGTTATGGTCATGTGCATGTTATGGTCATGTGAGCATGTTATGGTCATGTGAGCATGTTATGGTCATGTGAGCATGTTATGGTCATGTGCATGTTATGGCCATGTGCATGTTATGGTCATGTGAGCATGTTATGGTCATGTGAGCATGTTATGGTCATGTGAGCATGTTATGGTCATGTGAGCATGTTATGGTCATGTGAGCATGTTATGGTCATGTGAGCATGTTATGGTCATGTGAGCATGTTATGGTCATGTGAGCATGTTATGGTCATGTGAGCATGTTATGGTCATGTGAGCATGTTATGGTCATGTGAGCATGTTATGGTCATGTGCATGTTATGGTCATGTGAGCATGTTATGGTCATGTGAGCATGTTATGGTCATGTGAGCATGTTATGGTCATGTGAGCATGTTATGGTCATGTGAGCATGTTATGGTCATGTGAGCATGTTATGGTCATGTGAGCATGTTATGGTCATGTGAGCATGTTATGGTCATGTGAGCATGTTATGGTCATGTGAGCATGTTATGGTCATGTGAGCATGTTATGGTCATGTGAGCATGTTATGGTCATGTGAGCATGTTATGGTCATGTGAGCATATCTTCTTGAACACAAGAGGAGAGAGGGATTGCTCTCATGTGGAAAGAATTTAAGTAAATAGTTACCAGTACCATTATAACTACCTCATGGTCCACCATTATAGCTACCTCATGGTCCGCCATTATAGCTACCTCATGGTCCACCATTATAGCTACCTCATGGTCCACCATTATAGCTACCTCATGGTCCACCATTATAGCTACCTCAGGTCCACCATTATAGCTACCTCATGGTCCACCATTATAGCTACCTCACGGTCCACCATTATAGCTACCTCGTGGTCCACCATTATAGCTACCTCATGGTCCACCCTTATAGCTACCTCATGGTCCACCATTATAGCTACCTCATGGTCCACCATTATAGCTACCTCATGGTCCACCATTATAGCTACCTCATGGTCCACCATTATAGCTACCTCATGGTCCACCATTATAGCTACCTCATGGTCCACCATTATAGCTACCTCATGGTCCACCATTATAGCTACCTCATGGTCCACCATTATAGCTACCTCATGGTCCACCATTATAGCTACCTCATGGTCCACCATTATAGCTACCTCATGGTCCACCATTATAGCTACCTCATGATCCACCATTATAGCTACCTCGTGGTCCACCATTATAGCTACCTCATGGTCCACCATTATAGCTACCTCATGGTCCACCATTATAGCTACCTCATGGTCCACCATTATAGCTACCTCATGGTCCACCATTATAGCTACCTCATGGTCCACCATTATAGCTACCTCATGGTCCACCATTATAGCTACCTCGTGGTCCACCATTATAGCTACCTCATGGTCCACCATTATAGCTACCTCATGGTCCACCATTATAGCTACCTCGTGGTCCACCATTATAGCTACCTCATGGTCCACCATTATAGCTACCTCATGGTCCACCATTATAGCTACCTCGTGGTCTACCATTATAGCTACCTCATGGTCCACCATTATAGCTACCTCGTGGTCCACCATTATAGCTACCTCGTGGTCCACCATTATAGCTACCTCATGGTCCACTATTATAGCTACCTCATGGTCCACCATTATAGCTACCTCATGGTCCACCATTATAGCTACCTCATGATCCACCATTATAGCTACCTCATGGTCCACCATTATAGCTACCTCATGGTCCACCATTATAGCTACCTCGTGGTCCACCATTATAGCTACCTCATGGTCCACCCTTATAGCTACCTCGTGGTCCACCATTATAGCTACCTCGTGGTCCACCATTATAGCTACCTCATGGTCCACCATTATAGCTACCTCATGGTCCACCATTATAGCTACCTCGTGGTCCACCATTATAGCTACCTCATGATCCACCATTATGGCAAGGGCGTCGCGCCCTATAGGGCCGGTCCGGCCATGGCCGTACCAAATTTTAAGGACCACACCCACTGCACCCAACTGCACCCCCTAATAAAATTAATTATTGAGGTTATATGAACCGCGTATACGCGCATGCAGTACCATGTATCATGTAAGTACGCATGCAAGCAAAAATCTCTACATTAATTGCTTTAAAGCTGCTGCATTTTTTTGTCCTTTATTGCCATTTATCGATGAGTTCTAGCTCTAGTACCAGAGAACAGGGCCGTCGCCGCAGGTCCGGTTGCATGCACGGTTTTAACCTGACCACTTTTTACCTTGTGTCTCGAGAATGCACCTGATGGGTCTTTAACGATTCGAAATGTGTCAGCAGCTGTGGCGGGGTCTGGAGCACTCTTACAGCACTCCCCATTCCCCCTATTGGCACTGCAAAAACAAAAGTGTGAAAGTCACCCATTTTGTGATCGAATATATACACTCCAAATCAGGTTTGAGGTCACTGAGGAGACCCCAAACCTGAAGTGATTCAAAAAACGGTGATGAAATGCGATATTCAACCACAAACTTCTTCTTGCAAGTGCACATGCATGCATGCATGCATGCATATACAACCATAATTATCTATGTCAAACCATTCCTTAAGTATTGCATGTGTTGGTCACAACTCCGTGCAAGATGCTATATGCTGCACTTTATAAGTATATGTAAAAGTACTTCTGTCGGTATACACTCCCACCTGCCAAAGAATTTATTTGGATGACTTCTCTAATGGACCACTTAAGTAGCACTCTGCAGAACATGCAGGAATGTGCATGTAGCCCACAAGTGTAGTATGCTAGGACTCCCCCTTTTACCTCAACAATATGTATATGCACCACACAACTGTACTTACAACCCCAAATGTGTTCAAGCAACATTATGACTGAATGAGCACGATATATGCCATTCGTTTCAATTCAGAATAACCGGACCAATTCTATTATGGCGGCAACGGTTCTGGAGAATAATATAGCACCAAAGCATGGCCATGCAAATACACCCGAAAAAGCGACCATTTCAAGTTAACGGGTTTAAAACCTGGAATTGGCTGCACTACGATGAACCACTATATGAATCAAGCAAATCATGCATGTGCATAGGGTTGAAACTAACGCATTATATTAGACATTAGTGACTTTGTATCGGGTCATGAAAATAGATCTAGAGTTACGCTTCTTTGACGATACTAATGCTATTTCATTCCTATTCACCAATATGTCATTACTGATGTGATGATGTTCAGTGCGGACTAATTAAAAAAATGAAGGATTGAAAGTTGATTTGAAACTGATGAAGAGGAAAGTTATCATTTATTACCACTGATTAATCAATTGTAGGTATATATATGCAACTGTCAATCTCTTTATTTCACTCAGTCTCATAACATACGAATTGATTGCACAAAATGAATAGCTTTATAGAGCCTCTGTATGTTTCAAATTCTTAATTAGCATCCTACATTAGCTTTGACCCCTCGTGCTTCACAAAGGGTCTATTCAGAACACTTGTTGTCTCTCACATTTCAAATGGTTTCGATTAATTATTGCAGATTTTGCGTGAGTTTTTTTCTACAAAAAGTGTTGGCTTCTGGGGCGGAGCCCCAGACCCCGGTGGGGAGCTTACAGCGCTCCCCCACACCCCCTAGCTGGTCGGGAGGGGTGCCCCCTCCCGCATCCTCCCCGAGACAATGGGGGTGGTTGCCCCTCCCCCCCGGCCGTACCGAATTTTTTACCCTTCCGACGCCCCTGCATGGTCTACCATTATAGCTACCTCATGGTCCACCATTATAGCTACCTCATGGTCCACCCTTATAGCTACCTCATGGTCCACCATTATAGCTACCTCATGGTCCACCATTATAGCTACCTCGTGATCCACCATTATAGCTACCTCATGGTCCACCATTATAGCTACCTCATGGTCCACCATTATAGCTACCTCATGATCCACCATTATAGCTACCCCATTATACATGTAGCTACCTCATGGTCCACCATTATAGCTACCTCATGGTCCACCATTATACATGTAGCTACCTCATGGTCCACCATTATAGCTACCTCAAAGTATTTGCTTTGCAATATGACACGCTGGTGATATACTGCAAGCCCTAAGTGATAAGCACATGGTACTCTGTATTGCATACATGTCTTTCTTTTAATGGCCCACATTGCTCCCAAAATAAACTTGTGCATAAAAATGTGGGCATGTTTTGTAAAAGTATTGGTATATTGCACATGTACCTGACCTTTGTTTCTCCAACTCTAGTGATCACCCCAGTGGCCCCACAGACCTACCTGAACAAGAACCCTCAAGCTCTCCCCAAGACCAGCAGGTGCTTTGTGAGTGAATGGTTAATTAAGCTTTAGCAAGTCATGTGATCCATGGGAGGGTGGAAAGGCATCATTTAGCAAGTCATGTGATCCATGGGAGGGTGGAAAGGCATCATTTAGCAAGTCATGTGATCCATGGGAGGGTGGAAAGGCATCATTTAGCAAGTCATGTGATCCATAGGAGAGTGGAAAGGCATCATTCAGCAAGTCATGTGATCCATAGGAGAGTGGAAAGGCATCATTCAGCAAGTCATGTGATCCATAGGAGAGTGGAAAGGCATCATTCAGCAAGTCATGTGATCCATTGGAGGATGGAAAGGCATCATTTAGCAAGTCATGTGATCCATGGTTAAAGAGTGGAAAGGCATCATTTAGCAAGTCATGTGATCCATCGGAGGATGGAAAGGCATCATTCAGCAAGTCATGTGATTCATTGGAGGGTGAAAGGCATCATTTAGCAAGTCATGTGATCCATTGGAGGATGGAAAGGCATCATTTAGCAAGTCATGTGATCCATGGTTAAAGAGTGGAAAGGCATCATTTAGCAAGTCATGTGATCCATGGGAGGGTGGTTTTTAAAGCATGTCATGTTGTCATGGATGGGTTGTGTGATCCATGAGTGGGTGGGTCCTTAGTAAATCATGTGATCCAGTCCTTTAGCCAGTCATGACATCATGGATGGGTGGTATGTGGATGGTCCTTTAGTAAACATGTGATCATAGGTGGGGTGATCATGTGATCATGAAGAGGTAGTAGGTATAATCATGTGATCATAGATAGGGGGATACTGTAATCATGGTAAGTGGTCCTTTAGAAATCATGTGATCATAGGTGGGTGATCATGGGTAGTGATCATGTGATCATAGGTAGGTGGTCCTTTAGCAATTGAGGCCTACATGTACTGTTTCTCAAATAGACCCCGAGATCAGCATGCCCTCCACCAGACGTCTCCCAGTCTTGTGGTACGAAGATATGCACCCAAGTGCTTCCAGCAAAGGTATGGTGACACTTGTAGGCAGTACATTTGGTATAT
Source organism: Spongilla lacustris (assembly GCA_949361645.1). NCBI lineage: Eukaryota > Metazoa > Porifera > Demospongiae > Spongillida > Spongillidae > Spongilla > Spongilla lacustris. The sequence goes on from OX442423.1 coordinate 1,709,223, forward strand.
GTCTCTACCAAATGCTGACATTTGTAGGCAGTACATTTGGTATGGTGACATTTGGTATTGTGACATTTGTAGGCAGTACATTTCTATCAAATGCACATTATGTTGTTGTGCAAATCAGTCCATTCTTCTTCATGTGCTGTATAATGTGCTGCACATGTTACTCCATAGAAGTCTATTGAGCACAGAAATACGGCTCCGCAACTTGAAATCAGGACCAGTGAGGGTCGTTCTGGCACCAAGGGTTGTCATGACACTGGGGGTCGTTCTGGCACCGAGGGTTGTCATGACACTACTTGTGATGAGATGCCTGATAGGTACATGTGTGCACTGTGTATCATGCACACAATGCACAAACATGTACATGCAGACCTGTAACATAATGTACACATGTCACCATACATCCACATGCGTGTCACATGCATGTACAACATACCATATATGTACCTGTACAGAAATGTTTGCATACATGTATCATGTATACACATCATACGCATATCATAGCTGTATCATACACATATCACACATGTATCATACACATAATCATACACGTATCATACACGTATCATACACGTACATGTATCATACACGTATCATACACATATCATACACGTATCATACACATATCATACACGTATCATACACATATCATACACGTATCATACACATATCATACACGGACATGCATGCCCTCTCAGCTCTGTTAAGGTACCCTCTGAAATCTCAGCCATTTCTGACCAGCTCAGAACAGTGGACACAGCCGCGGAAACAGGTGGGTGGGGTATGAGACCTGTGTCTGTGTGTAAAGGTAGCAGAGTCCCTTTACTCTCTGGGTATCTCTGTGTATCTCTGGGTATCTCTGGGTATCTCTGGGTATCTCAGGGTATCTCTGTGTATCTCTGGGTATCCCTGGGTATCTCTGGGTATCTCAGTCCCATATGCAGGTGTTGTCTGTTTTGTGCACGGTTTGGTATCACGTGTGTACAAACCCTATTGTTGCATATACATGTGTACTGCTATTTAAACATATATCTGCTACTTTTCTGCAACAACAAAAAAAAAACCTGTAGAATTGCCATTCTTGAACTGGAGGGAAGACATGGCCAATCTGATCAAGTCCCTTGTTAAAGACGAGCTTGTTCCTTGGGCCAGCAAAGCAGAGCAAGAGGTAGACACTCATCGTCAAAGAGGAAACTTACCGTGTAATGTGCACATGTGCTCTCTTGTGCTTCAGGTGGTCCAAACACTCAGCAGGTACCAGGTTGATGTGCAGGAGAGTATAAACGAGCTGCTCTACACTGAGAGAGTTTATCTACAACATTTGAATCAAATGAAATATGTGAGAGATGTAACGGTGTAGGAGGTGGAAGCAAGTGTAGATGGAGGGGGAGGGTGTAGATGAAGGGGGAGGGTGTAGATGGAGGTATGTAGATATGGATGGAGAGTGTAGAAGGGTGTAGATGAATGGTGTAGAAGGGTGTAGGAGGGTGTAGATGAAGGGGGAGGGTGTAGATGGAGGTATGTAGATATGGATGGAGAGTGTAGAAGGGTGTAGATGAATGGTGTAGAAGGGTGTAGGAGGGTGTATCTTTGGTTGTGAAAAGTGGTCACCAGTTACATGTCTAGCAATTTATTTATTTATTTGCAAACCACGTACTGTTGCAGCTCGAGAATACTCATATCATACCTGGGGTTGATCGATCACAGTTAATTAGTTTGTTTGTTTTTTTTTTTTGTTTTGTTTTTTTTTATCTATTGCATATTTGAGTAACCTAAAAACGTTTCCATGCCCAAAAAAAAATCATTTGTTTTGATTTCATGACAGCACAAGATTTCATATTGGATTATTTACTGAACTCTTCAAATACAGGTGCTTTGTAGTTCTGACATACATGTATAGTTAAGTGCTCTTAACTGCTGAAGGGCGATCACATGCACATTTTGCCCTCCCTTGTCTGATTGGTTTTACTAATATAATAATAACTTATGGCTTTTGAAAAATAAAATCAAAACAAACACAACACGTTCTTAGCATTAAAGTTTTCGTACATAACATTGATATATATTACATTGATGTTGCATTGTGCATTGATATTACATTGATATATCACTGTAAGCTGAATAATGTGTGTGTGGGTGTGGTCACACAAATCCAGCTGTACCACGTACAACTCGCAAGGCGGTCTATCCTCTCCTCTCAAGAGTTGGAACAACTGTTTCCACACCTCGATGAGTTGCTTCAGTTCCATGGTATGCGTTTTGTGACTTGTGTGCAACTGGTGCATATTTCAGTGTGGGCTTTCCCCACCCCAGGCAGTCTGTGCACTGATCTGCAGCAACGAATTTCAGTGTATGGTAATGGGATTGTTAGGAACATAGCTGATGTATTGCTGTTAAGAGTGAGTGTTTTGCGAGATTATGCCACATGTCTAGCCAGTTAGTGTAATTTTCATGCATTCACTGCAGTTTGACAGAACATCTATTCAGAAGTTGATACATATGTACTCTGACTTTGAATTAACTTCAGCAAGGATGTGTGATGTAAGTTCTACCACTCGTTTTGTGAACCAGATCGTGCATGCAGTATGCATCGAGTAGACAGATCTTACACAACAACATTGCTGTGTTTCTTACTGCCATTTTGTTTTTCATGTTGTGTGTACATAATTACCTTACATATATGGAATTTGTTCATTTTGTTCAATCTCATGTAAATAAACCCTATTATTTAACTGATTGAGAAACTAACTGCCGACAATGAGCACCATCTGTTCTGTGATGTGTAGTATAACATCTCCAACAGTTTCTCCTTTATCTACTTCTCAATAGGTTTTTGAGATTGATATGTTTTTATGTGTAAAAAATAAACATTTTTAAAAAAGATTGCCAAGCACCTTTATCCAAAACGTAATGCATCATTAATTTGGAGGCTCCAGTACCTATATGTGCAATTGTCTGGCTACTGTGTTGCCAGCCCCAGATCCAGGAATTTGTTATTGGGGGGGAGGGGGGCAGTTTTACCAGAGGGGTGGCAATGTATGAGAAGCTGTTTTAAAGGGGGAGGGGGGGGGGGGGTGCAGTCAACAAGTTAAATGAATCAATTGGCCATGCATTCTCCATCTAAGTGAGAGGGGTGGCATTTCATATGCCATGAGGGGGCGCCCCCCCCCCATCCTTGTGTGTTGCATGTCTTAAATATTTGTATTGCCAAATTAAATGTGGAGGACTGCTAGCCCTCATGCATGTGGAGGACTGCTGCTAGCCCTCATGCATGCATGTATTGTTCCATCGCTGCAGGAGTGTAAAATAAGCAATGAAAGGTTTCAGCCATTTTTATTGGAGATCGAAGGACACTTTTTGAGTTGCTCACTTACTTTGAAGGATATTATGTCTGCTGTGTGTCACAGGATGGGAAAATACAGGTGTTTGATTGAGCCGATTGCAAAGAACTACCTGTACCACATGAATGAACTGAACGGTACAGTATGTGACTAAAATATGATACACACGTACATGTGTACGTCTGCTGATGAATTTTATTATGTTACATAACAAGCCGCGTTACTACTACTTTGCATTGATTTTAAAAAAAGTTATACATGTGTTTTTTAACTAGTGTTTTTTTTTTAAATCAAATGCTAAAATAACGTAAATACGTACATGTACACAACTTACATAAACACAAAAACCAAAGCTTTTGGTTTCAAAATACTATGTCATTTTTATTGGCAGACTCTGATGTGGAAGAGGCACGCAGGTTTGACGTGGTACTGCGAGGTGTGCAGGTGAGTAAGCCTGAGGAATTATCCACTGGGCTTTGTGCAGCTTAAAAGCGTGTGTTGGAAGCTTTCAGATTCACTTAGCGTTGAACGTTCGTGTGCAGGGTATAATTAATGCATTTGATCTGTATTTCACAGAAGGTATTGAGTGGTGTGAAGGAGAAGGTGGTCAACAGTGGTCGTAACCCTATGCCTGGTGTGGTGCAGCAGATCCAAACGGAGAACACATATACCAACACCATGAAGAGTGCCCACCCTATTGCTATCCTTAGCAAGGTAGGTTTGTGCTGCCTCCTTATGCATGCGTTGGAGTTGTCTGCTTGGTGGGGGGGGGGGGGGGGCCTGCATTTGCTGTGTACGTATGTGTGTGGCTGTGTATGTATGTGGGTGGGAGGGTGGGTGGGTGGTGCATATGTATGGGTGTTTATTTTTGGGTGTGTATGTGTACGATTTAATTTCTATCTAATGTCAACATGTGGTTTCACGATGGTGGTCTCGACTCTGATCAGGAAATTGAATCGCTGAAACAAAGGCTCACCGCTGTGAATGAAGAACTCACTGCAGCGAGGCTCCTGGCTGCAGGCAATGTGCACAAGGCTACAGCTGCTGAGCTGAGGGCCACACAGGCTGAGGCGGACCTCCTCGTTGCCAGGGAGAAGCTTGAGGGTGCGGAGAAGAGGGCTGTGCGGGCCGAGGGGGAACTTGTATTTCTTAAGCAAGAGCTTGCAGATGCAACAACAAGGACAGCGCACGCTGTTAGAAGTCTTGATAGGGCCGCAACGCTTGCTGGGTCACATGCTACGCCTGCTGGGTCACATGCTGTTCACACCAAGCCCAAAAGTGCCGAGGTTAAAGCCGAGAAGGATTCATACAGACAGAGACCGCACGAACATGCTACAGATTGACTTGGCAACAAATCGAGCATTCGTTGCGTTTTGATGCTGCTATGCAAATTCGTTTGTCTTTTCCAGGTCAAATACATTTTTATTTTTTATTTTTTTAATGAATATCGATCTTCCAAGGGCAGACCCCCGTGCCAAAGTCTCAGAGCTCTACATGTATTTAGTCTGTTGACCCATGCACCATACCCTATAGTTTATCATATCTATGTGTTATGTATTAAATTAAAAATCCTAATATCGATTAGGATAGCTCCACCACCATAGAGCTGAATATTGTATTTGCGCTTCTCAGATAGCAAACTCAAAATTATCACTAGGCCTACCAATAAACAAGCAATTCAATCCGTCAAGGAGTAAAACGGCACTAGGAAATGTTGACAAAACATCATTGCTTCCCAACAATGAAAGCAACCTCATTTTAAATGAACCTTCCAGAGGACGGTGTTACTATGGTTTCGTTGCCTGCATTCAAGTACACTTGTTTATTAATATCGATTCTGTTTTTTTATTTTTTTATATTGTAATATTGAAAAATTACAATTACAAGTACACATATACACCACTTGAAAAACATGCTAAATTCAAAGTTAAACTCCACCCTCAGACCTGAAAAAGCCTGAACGTGAAAGTAAAGCTCGAGCATTTGCTCTCACCAGTGTTAGATTGAGACGTTGGTAGATGGTAGTGACGGCCTTGGATTTGCTACACTGCAACTGGATGGCCAGACGGGATGCTAGCCGAGAAATGGTGTACTGGGCTTCTGCACCCAAGCAACCATAAGTCTCAACTGCTAAGGGTATAGCAACCCATCCAAGCTCTGCACACTTACGATCATTCACACCATGCTTCCAAACTTCAGCTGCCATAGCTGCAGACCCTCTTGCAACTCCCGCTTCAGTTAAAGTAGTGAGATTAGCGGTGAGGTTACAGTTAGGTCAAAAGCTGCTGGTTTGCCGATTATCCAGTTCTGTACAAGAATATCAGCTGGACGACTGTGTCTTTTGTCTGCTCCTAAGCCACAACCTACTTCAAGCTGTCCCTCAAGCTGTTGTGGCGCAGAATGACATCCCCTCCACCTTTACACATCACTGCATGGTGTCCTAGGGGGTCTAGCTGGTGATCAGGACAGCATGGACAGCACGAACCCAAAGAGGTGTCCATTCCAAGCCACCATTTCAATGCAATCTGGAACTCATCAGGTTCAAGGTGAAGGTTAAGACCTACTGAAGGAATGACTGACAGCCAGGCTGCAGCATGGTGTGAGGACACAGCCAGGCTGCAGCATGGCGTGAGGACACAGCCAGGCTGCAGCATGGCGTGAGGACACAGCCAGGCTGCAGCATGGTGTGAGGACACAGCCAGGCTGCAGCATGGCGTGAGGACACTGCCAGGCTGCAGCATGGCGTGAGGACACAGCCAGGATGCAGCATGGCGTGAGGACACAGACAACAAACGTGCACGGTTGGCAGGGGACGACTGAAATAGCAGCTGATCAAAGTGATGGTTTTCTAACCTAGCCGAGAGATCCTTTTGGCTATAGCTAGAATGAAGCAAAAGATCTCCTGAAATTGCATGCACTGGTGGGACTATACTGTTAAAAATATGGAATGACTCCTAGGCGTATTCATCAGATTTGTATTAGAGACCCAGCCTTAATCAGTGATGCCAAATAAGCAGCTGGAGAATGGAGAGCAAGACTACGAAGGCCAAGACCCCCCCCCCCCCCCCCCCCCCCCCCTACCAAGGCTCAGTTGAACTTGCAACCATTCTGATTCTGTTATTAATTTTTATTATTATTTATTTATAATAATATTGCTCTCAAATGGTGGCTAGGCTTAGACACTTCAGGTGGCTCACAGTGTTCCCTTTGCCCAGATTCCATCCTAGATCCCCTAGGCCATCATGCTACCACATGCAAACGAGGGGGAGATGTTGTACATCGTCATAACTTGTTGAGGGATGTTTTTGCCGATTCTTGTCGTTTGGCACACCTAAGTGTCAAAGTTGAAGTAGGAAATAACCTAACTCCAGATCATGACCACACAAGACCGGCGGATGTTCTTGTCCACAACTGGTCACAAGGCAAGCCTGCAGCTTTTGACTTTTCAGTTACCTCACCGCTTAATTCACTTAATTTGTCGGAAGCGGGAGTATCTTCAGGAGTAGCTGCTGAGGCCTCTGAGATAAGGAAGCATAACCGCAATGATGGCAAGTGTGAGGATTTAGGATAGGCTTGTATCCCTTTGGTTGTTGAGACCTATGGTGCGTGGGGTCAAGAGGCTGTGAAGAGTTTTGCTCAGTTGGCATCGTGGCTAGCAATCACCTGCTCCAAGCCAAAGTCTGTCGTCATTCATGACCTGTATGGCAGACTTAACACCTGCCTTGTAATATCAGTGGCATCGGCCATCCTTAGTAGGATCGAGCCCCTTTGAACTGTTTTTGTGTTACATGCTTGCTGTATTATGTATCTGTTACAAGATATAAAAATTTAAAATAAAAATAATAATAATGATAATTACACCATACTGAATAACACACTAAATAATAATTACTTATTAAACAGACTACTGCAAAGTACCTAACTAAGCCTAACTAATGTTTCAGACATAGTCTACTCAAATGAATGAGGCACAGGCTTCTCGACAAAATAGCTATTATTATTATTAAGCTTTATTAAGCTTTAATAATAATTATGGAGGATCTAGGATATTAAAATGGACATACATATACAGAAATACACAGTCACTGATACATAAACATACAACTAGACTACACACAATGTACACAAAATGCTAACTATACCTACCCTATATCACTTTAACCGATGCTACGGGAAAGGATGGCAATTGCATTAGCTCGTACCAGGTGAAGGTTCAGCCGCTTTGCCTTGGATGAGCAAGTGACTAGTCGAGAAGCAAGCTGGGAGATAGACTCCTTTCCCCAGGCTCCATACTACTCCACTACTAACGGTACACAGACCCAATTCAGTTCATTACATTTGGCGTCATTAGAAGAGTGCCTTCTCAGTTCAGTGGTCAGTGCAGCTACTCCTGTGTTGTTGTTTTATTTTAATCTCGTCCCCAGGCCATGGGTGTAACCACGGAAATAATATTGAATATACAAGTAGGAAAGCGGTTTGCGTATATCCGGTGACGTACAGTGTGCATGTACATATGTGCGACGTATATACGAATGGCTCTGAAGTTTTTTCTGTTAATGGTATTAATGCGAATTTCTTTTTCTCAAACTGGAGAGGACTCACTACTCTACCCTTGTAAACCGGCGACCACTAACGTTGTATATTCGAACGACAGTGACACGGTTATCGTTTCTTTGAATGATACCTATTGTAATGAACAACCCCGTACTCCAAAGGTAAGTGGTAGTGCTTGTGTGTGCCTGCCTATGCGTCAGCAGGCGCGTCTATAAGCACTGTGTCATGTCCAGTGTGTGAGGGTGACAATCATACGTAAATAGGGTATAGGGTAGCGTCAGGTAATTTCGCCAGTATGGAGTATTCTCCAGCCGCAATTTAATAGCGTATAAATCCTGAAATAATAATATGTTTGGGTCTTTCTGTATGAGTTTCAAACACCCCTAATAGGCTCCTTTGTTAGTACCAGTTATACGCAAGTAAAGTGGTGATGTTATCACATGTGTCGACCACACGTTGAACCCTCGGCCTCAGGTGTACACTATGTATAAACGCACACTTGAAAAGCTGTGACTACATGTACATGTAGTAGCGAAGGCCAGGCAAGCCTTCATCCCGCAGGGGAGCAGGGGCATCCCTTTACCATGGTTATAACGGCTTTGTCCGTTAAGGAGAGAAGGTTTAATTAAACTTTGACCTGCAATGAATAATTACGCACAAGTGACGTATGTATGGGTAATGCAGTGTCCCTCTCCCTGTAGAGCTAGTGCATAATGAATCTAGGTTCACTCTGGACTAGAAAGCATCTAGTTGATTAATATCATTTAACTTAATCATCTAACTCGTATTGTGCATTTGCTGTATATCAAAGTTTAATATATTACTAGTATATATTACTATATGATGCAAAGTACTGTGGGTTGTGTGTAATACGACTGGCTGTGATGTGGATGGTACTGGGTTCTAATCCCGTTTTTTTTTCCTTTTTTTTTTTTGGTAATTTGGCAACTCATTGGTTAGTGTACATTTCAAGCGAAGCTGCTGGGCTTAGGTTAGCTTAGGTTTAGGTTTAGGGTTAGGTTATAGGTTGGTAAATAGCATAAGCAGTTAGCGTAGGCCTACGTTTCAAGCGAAGCCGCTGGGCTTAGCTTCATGTTGGTTAGCGTGCTTTGCAAGCGAAGCGGCTGGGCTTGGGTTAGGTTTAGGGTTAGGTTATAGGTTGGTAAATAGTACATGTACACAAGCTTCACGTTAATTATATTCATTGAACTAATTATTCGTAGGCCTTAACGACATGTCATGTATATTGCTCAATTATCCTTTTGAGCTGCATGACTTTGAACCTTGGTTGGATCAGCTGGTCATGCTATAATCGCATAGATTTTTAAACACAGACCATACAGTCCCAGATCAGCTTTTTGTGTGAAATTAATGTTCTATAGGGCTAACGAAGTTCATACCATTATAGCAAATACAGATTGGACACTATGTATGTTAAATTTAGGACATATTATGTGGAGGAAATGCATGCTTAGTTGTAGTCTGGCATTCACTGGCTTATACATGATAGGCTCAATGTTTTGGTGCCATACACTGTATTAGCACCAACAAATCCTAAAAGATTGCTTTCAACTGGTACTAGGCCTGGGCACTAGAGCCTTTGTAGTACGGGTATAGTTCTGTGACCTGGGTACTAGAGCTTTAGTCCAGTAGTTATAGGGTCTGGGCACTGGAACTTTTGTTTGTAGTACGAGTATATTTCTGTGGCCTGGGCACTGGTTTGTAGTATGAGAAATGTTACTTCTTCCATCACAGTATGCAAAATGATTTTGTTTACCGTAATGTAATAAAAGGAAGACTGTGAGGTCATTGGTAGGAGTTGCTCTCTGGTTCCGTTGAAAACTATTTGTCTCATTAAAGTTACTTGAATTTGTGGCGGGGTTTTGTAAGATGATTTATTTAAAGTGCATATGTGCTGCATAGGTATTTGGGGTGATGCTATCTATTCCCTTATATGGTATAACATTCAGGCCTATGTGATCCACTCGGCTGCAAATGCGAGCAACGGAAGTACTGTGGTAATGGTGGCTGTGAGAGGCAGAAGTATTCTCACATGGGCATTGCCATTTGTTCCCCAGAGGTTAGCTGTGGTGTGGGTGTGGAGAAGAGGGAGTGGAGGAGGAGGGTGGTACTACTAATAAAATTGTTAAGGGATATTTTGACAGATGCAGTTTCGTGTTCAATTTTGAATTGACCAATCCACCATAATTATAACTTTCCAGTGTCCTTACAATCTGTTGTTAATATGTTTCAGATTCACATCAAACGTGCATTATGACAAACTCCCACCTACATGTACTGGTATTATCGCGCATGATAAACTTTCAATATTACAAGGCCTTATGGCTATCATGTTATCTCTTACTAATCCCATATATATATACATGTATATACATGTATATGGCAGCAGCCATGCAGTGTCACTTATTAGCGTGATGTCACAATCAGCTGGCTCTGAATGATGTCACTTTTGTGGCTAGGCTGCTTTAACTGCTTTCTTGGCTATTTATTTTTAATCCATGGAATTTCAATTAAATTAATGTCCTACAACATTGTGTATGTGTGGGTGTGTATGTGTATGTGGGTATGAGTGAATGCATGTGTGAAATTGGGAACTGAGTTGTGGGTGAGGATGTGGGTGAGGATATGGGTGAGGATGGATTATCTTCATCCCTTCAGTTTCACCACATCATTTCTGGAAGCCTCACATACGCTGGCCTTGTGTCCAGTGACCACAGGACCAGTTGGCCCGCCATACTTCTACATTGATGTCTCCACAGACTCCCCTACACCGCTGAGCTACACCCTGTCTGTGACCGTGGCTGAGAACTTTGAGCTCAAGTTAGTAGTGCTTGGTCTGTGGTTTGTACAAGGGAACTTTTGACCGTTGACCTTTCGACCTGGCCAGCCTGACCACAGAGTACACCACAAATGTCACCTCTGCACAGTCACAGGTGAGTCTGAACACATGAAGGGCAGGGCTCAGCAGCATGTCTCCAAGCACACTGCTGTCCCTCTTCAAGAGGACGTTGCAGGTCCATTTGTTCCAGTGCTTTGCATGATTGTACATACTGCAGGTATTCTATTTTGAATTCCCTGAAACTGTTGAAGCAGTGACAGTGGATGTTAGTTCCATCTCAAGCGGCTGCACATCGGTGTCTGCACAGAGCAGTTCTGTAAGAGTCTTGATGCCATAACCCACACACCACGTACGTACTCTATGCTGCTTCATTGGGGCTTCCACAGACCTGCCCACCTAATGACCTCCTATACAACCCCTTGTCCAAGCTCATTCAACAGACAATGACCACTTCCGCATTTCTGACTGTTGCGGTACGTTCACTATTCAAATTCGGTGTGTGTGTGTGCATGGGTGTGGGTGTGTAATGTGTGTGCATGGGTATGGGTGTGTAATATGTGTGCATGGATGTGTGGGTGTGGTTATACATGTAGTGGTGATTTATTATGATCTGTGGATGATCACTAGGGGAGGGGCTCACTGAATAATCACTAGGGGAGGGCTCACTGGATGATCACTAGGGGAGGGGCTCACTGGATGATCCTAGGGGAGGGGCTCACTGGATGATCACTAGGGGAGGGGCTCACTGGATGATCACTAGAGGAGGGGCTCACTGGATGATCACTAGGGGAGGGGCTCACTGGATAATCACTAGGGGAGGGGCTCACTGGATGATCACTAGGGGAGGGGCTCACTGGATAATCACTAGGGGAGGGCTCACTGGATGATCACTAGGGGAGGGGCTCACTGGATGATCACTAGGGGGAGGGCTCACTGGATGATCACTAGGGGAGGGGCTCACTGGATGATCACTAGGGGAGGGCTCACTGGATGATCACTAGGGGAGGGGCTCACAGGATGATCACTAGGGGAGGGGCTCACTGGATGATCACTAGGGGGAGGGGCTCACCAGATGATCACTAGGGGAGGGGCTCACCAGACAATCACCAGGGAGAGGCTGCACTGACAAGTGAAGTTTGTGAAATCCACATTTATGTATATGGAAGTTAATTTCTTGTTAGAGAGGAGATCTAGATCTACCATCCTTCTTCCTGATTCTACGGGAAGTTAACTATACTGTCTGCCACACACATGATGGTAAGAGTTGCTACAGATCTGGCCTGGCTCCAACTAGTTTGATTTTTTCCACCTCAGCCATCATACCCGAATCCACAAAAGAAATGCGATTCACCTTAAGAATTCTAAAGCCAGGTAATTTGTCATAACTGAAACTGAAGATTGATTATTCGAGCCATTTTTTTTTCCAGCATCGTTGTTCTCAGCAGCCATTTTTGCACCTTTGGGGATATTTACAGTTGTGTTAATTATGACGTGTGCTGTGTATAGCAGCTGTTGCTGCAGGAAAACATGGTGAGCCTTTTGTTGCCATGGAAACACCATTGTACTCCTTCCTATGAGACAATCTGACACCTTTCTGTCAGCTATTGGACTCCAGTGTACAAACTGTCACTGGAAGAGACGGTGTATGGCATTAGATTTGGCACCCACGTACCCCACAGTGAGGGTGAGTCATCCACTTGTGTCCTTAGGACTCTTAATACGCACACATGTGCACATCTCACACACATAAAACACACAAGCACGTACACAAACATACTTTGTATGACACATGCACACATCACAATATTACTGCACCACACAAATGCACCACTCACATGCACACATTGCACATGTGCCACACACATGTACACATCACACATACGCACATCACACATGCACCACACACATGCACACATCACAATACATGCACCACACATGCACACATTGCACATGCGCCACACACATGCACACATCACACGTGCACACATCACACGTGCACACATCACACATGCACCACACACATGCCATATACACACATACCACCACGCATAAATCCACAGTTACACTGGCCACAGAGCATAAACAAGAAGAGGTCATTGCTCGTAACTATGGCAGTTTGAATGATTTTTCTACAGCCACTAACACTGAGGGTCCTGATGCCAAGGGTGGGTGCACTATTCACACACTACTGTGCCTATCAAAGGTCTTTTTCAGGTCCTTCCCATGACACCAGTGGGACAATCCCTGTCACCAGCAGTGACCAGCCTACCTACAGTATCTTTATCAAGGTAAGACTTCTTGAGCACTCCCATGCCACTCCCACATTACTGAGTGTTCTAATTATAGCCCGATGATAAGTTGCGTGTCCCCAGTCTTGCCAAGCAAGACTTTGACAGAATGCAGTTACAGTATGCTGTGTATGCATGGTGAGTCACTAATGTATGCATGGTGGATCACTGATGTATGCATAGTGAGTCACTGATGTATGCATGGGATCACGGTCATACATTGGTGGATTGGTAAATGACTAGTACTGTCTCTGTTAACTCATTGTACATGAACACCCCCCAATCTTGGTGGTAATATCCCCTCTGTGGGCCCCTACTTTATTTCATTAAGGTCCCTCCCCCTCCTCTCCCCCTCCCCTTCTCCCCTCCCCTCCCCTCCCCTCCCCTCCCCTCCCCTCCCCTCCCCTCCCCTCCCCTCCCCTCCCCTCCCCTCCCCTCCCCTCCCCTCCCCTCCCCTCCCCTCCCCTCCCCTCCCCTCCCCTCCCCTCCCCTCCCCTCCCCTCCCCTCCCCTCCCCTCCCCTCCCCTCCCCTCCCCTCCCCTCCCCTCCCCTCCCCTCCCCTCCCCTCCCCTCCCCTCCCCTCCCCTCCCCTCCCCTCCCCTCCCCTCCCCTCCCCTCCCCTCCCCTCCCCTCCCCTCCCCTCCCCTCCCCTCCCCTCCCCTCCCCTCCCCTCCCCTCCCCTCCCCTCCCCTCCCCTCCCCTCCCCTCCCCTCCCCTCCCCTCCCCTCCCCTCCCCTCCCCTCCCCTCCCCTCCCCTCCCCTCCCCTCCCCTCCCCTCCCCTCCCCTCCCCTCCCCTCCCCTCCCCTCCCCTCCCCTCCCCTCCCCTCCCCTCCCCTCCCCTCCCCTCCCCTCCCCTCCCCTCCCCTCCCCTCCCCTCCCCTCCCCTCCCCTCCCCTCCCCTCCCCTCCCCTCCCCTCCCCTCCCCTCCCCTCCCCTCCCCTCCCCTCCCCTCCCCTCCCCTCCCCTCCCCTCCCCTCCCCTCCCCTCCCCTCCCCTCCCCTCCCCTCCCCTCCCCTCCCCTCCCCTCCCCTCCCCTCCCCTCCCCTCCCCTCCCCTCCCCTCCCCTCCCCTCCCCTTCCCCCTCCCCTCCCCCTCTCCCCCTCCCCTCCCCCTCCCCTCCCCCTCCCCTTCCCCCTCCCCCTCTCTCTCCCCCTCCCCCTCCCCTTCCTTTCAATATAAAAGCCCCATATAAGGATCATGTCTGTGAGGTTCATGAAATTTATCGCAAGTTTCCTCCAATCATCAGGAATACAGGCACTGTAGGGATATTTTATGCACTTCCTGCTTTTCAACTGGTCCTTTCGCAGCAGCTGGTAGGCACTCACTAGTGCTCAGATATGCTTCAATCAGCAGTCTCCTTCAGTCGCTGAGGACCGATGGGGATGAGGACCAGTGCTACTACAACTTCAAGTGTGCCATTCCTTATGGTGTGCTCAGGTGAGAGGGTTTAGAACCTTACTGGCAATGACTCCCTCCCCTCCCCTCCCCCCCCCCCCCCCCCCCCCCCCGGGGGCCCACAGTGCATTCAACAATGTGTGGAGCAATGTTGGCTATGTCCTGTTTGGCCTGGCATTCATCAGTATCACCACCATAAGGTGTGGGTTTGGGTTGTGTGAAGTATTCTATTGACACTCTGTCTTAATGGACTGTTCATTTTAGGGAGTACAGATTTAGATGGTTGAAGAAGCAGCCTGTGTGTTTTCTTGATGTGAGCACTAAGGGGATGTTGCTTGACTGGGAACTAGCACACCCTGTTTTGTTCCCCCCCCCCCCCCCCCTCTCTTTCCCCAGCACAATGGCCTTCCCCAGTTTTTTGGTGTCTACTATGCTATGGGTTGGTTACTTCTAATGCACTGAGCCTAGCTGTGGTGTTACTGTGTTCTGCACTGTGGCAGGAATCTCTCTTGTGATTGAAGGTTTTATGAGTGCCTTCTACCACATCTGCCCGAGCAATGCTAACTTTCAGTTTGGTGTGTCTCACTTGTAACTGTACTCATAGATCTATACCTGTACATGCCTTGTGCATACATGCACACACACTTCACATACATACACACAACATACATACATAAATACATTACACACATACATACACACACTGCACCATACACATATTACATTACACATATACACATTACACACATACATACACACACACTGCACATATGTACATGCACATGCTACGTAATACAAAAGACACTGCCTTCATGTTCATCATTGGAGGACTTTTGCTGGTTAAGATCTTCCAGAACAGACACCCTGATTTTCACGCCAATGCTTTTGTAGCCTTCTTCTCCTTCGCTGTGGTGATTCTGTTCACGCTCTTTGGTATTGTAAGTGAAATCATCATGACATCATCATCTTGATGTCATACGTGTATGCTCTCAACTTTGCAGTACTATGACAAGAACAATCCTCTAGCTGTTAGGATCTTCCTGCTCACAATCGTATTGGCAGTAATGTCTGTGTTCCTCTTCTCACTCTACTACTTCCACCAGTGGGATCACAGTAAGTGCTTCCTCTGCTTCCTATTAATGAACACCTACAGTGGTACATGTATATATATGTGAGCCCAATGATTACCAAGTCTGCCTTCTGAAACCACATAGTCCTTCGGAGGGAGGTCAAAAGGTTATGAGTTTTCCAATATGCGTAGCAGAGAACACTTTGGTTCTTCTCTAAATCGATTGAATATGACCCTGGTTCGGTCCATCGCCAGAGCCATCCTGGCCAGGGAGCTCCCACCCTCCTCCCCATCCTGGCCAGGGAGCTCCCACCCTCCTCCCCATCCTGGCCAGGGAGCTCCCACCCTCCTCCCCATCCTGGCCAGGGAGCTCCCACCCTCCTCCCCATCCTGGCCAGGGAGCTCCCACCCTCCTCCCCATCCTGGCCAGGGAGCTCCCACCCTCCTCCCCATCCTGGCCAGGGAGCTCCCACCCTCCTCCCCATCCTGGCCAGGGAGCTCCCACCCTCCTCCCCATCCTGGCCAGGGAGCTCCCACCCTCCTCCCCATCCTGGCCAGGGAGCTCCCACCCCCCTAAATGTTTATGTTTGTGTTTGGTGTAATGTAAATGAAGGCTATTGATTTAAAAAATGAATACAATAATAAAAAATCAATAAACATAAGCTTTTAATGTAGAATATGGAGTGGGCATGTAACTTGACCTTTGTCATGGTTGAGAATAGTAAAAACATTTCTTGCTACTAGGCTTTAACCCCTAAGTCTTTTTGACAGCAGCTGTTGTATAGGACCACAGGCCACTTGTTGGTTAGGTACTAAATATCAGTTTATCTATATCTGCTTCAACCAATCCCTACTCCTATCTATTGTCCCTCCATTATCCATGTCGTCCACTGTAACTGTTTCTCCTCCCCATTCCTATGTCCTATGCACTGTACTGTTCCTCCTCCCCATTCCTATGTTCCTATTAGCCACTGTACTGTTCCTCCTCCCCACTCCATTTCCCCTATCATCCACTGTACTGTTCCTCCTCCCCACTCTTATGTCCCTATTATCCACTGTACTGTTCCTCCTCCTCTGTTGCCAGTTTTGAGAACACTGAAAAGTATGCTCCTCACACTTAAAGGATGCAGCTCCACTAAATTAAAGGAACACTGTATGCCAAGACGCAAGGTAGTCCCACGCATGCATCCTAAAGCATTATTCATCCACACATGTTCATTTTGCTCACCCATCACACACCACATTCCTTCACTTTAAAGGTGGCATTTGCAAAGTTCGTGGTCGTGCTAATCTTGAACTTCATTCTGTGAGTGAGCATTCTGACTCAGTATTGCAATTACCATCATTTTGCCAACCCAAGGGCTATTGTCGTCATTGCTGCACACTCAATCCTAGGGATAGCAACTGTAATACTCATATTCTTCCTGTTTAACTCCAATATCTTTCTTGTTTTCTATGTGATCTCCAAGGTGTGTGTTCACCTGTGTGTCACCTGTCCTTGGCCAATCTAGTTGTCTTCACAGGTGTACTGCCGTGAACCGTGTACCTTTGTTTGTATGGCAATGTTGCTGCTGGCTGGATTGTGCTGGGGAGGAGCTCTTTATTTCTACTTCAGCAATGTTTCAGAATGGAGTGTAAGTGTGCAAAGCAGGCTAGCTAATGGAGGTACAGTGTAGCCTGTAGCTAATGGAGGTACAGTGTAGCCTACAGCTAATGGAGGTACAGTGTAGCCTGTAGCTAATAGTGTATCAGCTACATGTAATTATAATGCCAAAAAGAGTACTATTGCCAGTACTATTGCTACTACCTCCCAGTACTATTGCTACTACCTCCCAGTACTACCTCCCAGTACTATTGCTACTACCTCCCAGTACTATTGCTACTACCTCCCAGTACTATTGCTACCACCTCCCAGTACTATTGCTACTACTACCTCCCAGTACTATTGCTACCACCTCCCAGTACTATTGCTACTACCTCCCAGTACTATTGCTACTACCTCCCAGTACTATTGCTACTACCTCCCAGTACTATTGCTACTACCTCCCAGTACTATTGCTACTACCTCCCAGTACTATTGCTACTACCTCCCAGTACTATTGCTACTACCTCCCAGTACTATTGCTACTACCTCCCAGTACTATTGCTACTACCTCCCAGTACTATTGCTACTACCTCCCAGTACTATTGCTACCACCTCCCAGTACTATTGCTACTACTACCTCCCAGTACTATTGCTACTACCTCCCAGTACTATTGCTACTACCTCCCAGTACTACCTCCCAGTACTATTGCTACTACCTCCCAGTACTATTGCTACTACCTCCCAGTACTATTGCTACTACCTCCCAGTACTATTGCTACTACCTCCCAGTACCACCTTACATTGTCATCCAATCTCTGTCCTCACTAGTTGACTCCTGCTGAATCAAGAGAGTTAAACAAATCTTGCATCCTGTTTGATTTTTACGACAACCATGATGTGTGGCACTTCCTGTCAGCTGCTGCCATGTTCTTCTCATTTATGGTAAGGAAGCATTTGCTGTTCCCTCTCCCCGATGTATGTAATGTGCTCTGTGTGTGATGTTCCAGTTCATACTTACACTGGATGATGGCCTTGAGAATACACCAAGGAAGGAAATCTTCATCTTCTAACAATATAGCCTTTTTTATGTTTTAGAGCAGCATTGTGCTATGGTCACCTTGCGTACATGTACATGTTATACCCTGCATGAGATGTGATAGTAAAGTGAAAACTTGACAGCATGAATGTCATTCCAGTGGGAGGAGTGGAGGAGGAGCGGAATGGAGGGAAGGTGGGAATGGAGGCACACCTTTGATGTGCTGAGTTCTTGCTATCCAGAAGTGGTGGTCTAGTGGGGGAGTAACCTTGGAGGTATATGGGAGTCGAGAGAGTCACAGTTTGCTGTTTACTGAAACGTAGGAACCTTATTCCTGCAAGGAGTAAATAGATGCAGGTCCCCCCCCCCCCCCCCCCTGCCTCCAGCATACACCTGTGGTAGTCCTGACATGAATGACCCTTACTGATTCAAACAGCCCTCCATAATTATAGTGTGAACCTATGTTATATAAGTACAAAAGCTGCCACTATTTAAATAGCCTTCATGGCAATTGTTAAACATTGAGTTCCAAATTTCTAACTAGTGATGACTTCACTACAGCTAGCAGACGTACGTATTATATATACATGTACGCACTATTAATTAATAATAATAAAACTATTTTAACTAGGCCTGGTTGCAAAACTTATTGTGCTTGGAACAGGGTAAGACAAAGTTTTTGCAATGCTGTACAAGCGATGCGCAGTGCCTTTTGGTTTGTTCCCATCAAGGCATCTACCGAAAACAAATAAATAAAAACTTAGGGTTGTGACGTAATCTTTACGAATGGGTATAGAAAGTTACGTTACACACTCCGTTTCCCATGATGCAGTTGAGTGAGAAGCAGCACGTAGCTACTTGAGAGATGGAGTCGACAAGTGCTAACGCTATGACATGGTTGCAAGCGGCAGAGCGCGTTTTGAGAGAAGAGGGACCGCGAATGCACATTAAGGAGCTTACCAACCGCATACTGGAGTTGGGTATTGTTAATTCCAGCTGCACCACTAGCCTCGAGACACTACTATACCGCCAAACAAGCAAGGGAAACTCCAAATTTGTCCGAGTGGCTGGAAAGATGGGCTGGTTCGGGCTTAAGGGCGAGGTGGAAGAAGATGCTGTAGAGAAACTTGGCGGTGGGCTCCTATCAGAAACAGTGCCTGGACTGGAGGCAGACGAAGGGGTAATGGAGTTTGAGGGACAACATTTGATGAGGAAACGATCACACCCGATGTCTGGTTCTGAAGAATTGAACTCCTGCTCATCTGATACCGACAGCTTTTCTTCTAGCAGTGAGATGGAGGATGATGGTGGTTCTTCAGAGCTTTTGTATCATAAGAAGTACAATTTCATCAGGAAACTTGCAAGAGGAATAATTTATGTGAGTCAGTATTGTGTATAATCTATACCTCACGATGCCCCACATACATGCATCTGTACCTCATGCATCTACATGTATGTGTCCTTATTCCATGCTTCTATGCATCCATACCTCATGTGTTCATTACCTCATGCTTCCGTGTATCCATACCTCATGCTTCCGTGTATCCATACCTCATGCTTCCGTGTATCCATACCTCATGCTTCCGTGTATACATACCTCATGCTTCCATGTATCCATACCTCATGCTTCCGTGTATCCATACCTCATGCTTCCGTGTATCCATACCTCATGCTTCTGTGTATCCATACCTCATGCTTCCGTGTATCCATACCTCATGCTTCCGTGTATCCATACCTCATGCTTCTATGCATCCATACCCCATGCTTCCGTGTATCCATACCTCATGCATCCATGCCCCATGCTTCTGTGTATATCCATACCTCGTGCTCATATGCGATGTCTTTTACTCATAAACATCATCGTTGTGGAGTACTTAAATTTACACTGCATTGGTCAGTGGGTTCTGCACTTTTAAATTGTCACTATCCTCTTCCTGTCTTTCCTTCAGAGAACATTTTCTGCCATTCACTGAAATGTTCATCTCCAGGGGGTAGGGGGGAAGGAAAGAATGGGGGGGGGGGGGGGGAGTAGGGGTAGGAGGATTGCCCACCCCCCTGCCAAATTAGAAATTAAATACCATAGGTGAAGGGGCGGTGGCTTAAATGATTAAGTGTACATGTGAAGGCACAGGGTGCAGTGCCAGCCTGTGGAAACAAGTAATTCTTGTCGCATTACATCTGTTACTATGCAATTATGCTATGTTTTGTGACTTTAAAAGTGCGAAAATGGCTAGGGGGCTTCCTGGAATTCCCAGTCCCCGATGGGGGAGCTTACAGTGTGCCTTGCTGGGTGGGAGGTGTATCCCTTCCTGCCCTTGCGCCCCGCCCCCCACCCCCACCCCCTCGCCACAAAATTTAAAATTTAGGCCTGGCAGGTTAAACAGTTGTAATCTTGTGCCTTGGTGCACGAAGTTGGTGTGGAAATTTAAATCCTGAATATACGGGTCTTGATTGTTAGTGGAGCATATTTATAAATCAGCTAATTAGTAGCTTGTAGTGTCACGTCATATGCCATCAATTATGTCCATCCTTTGGATGTGTACATGTACATGTACATGTACACTTATGTATATGTACAGGGTGTCCACAAAAGAACACAACGCTTTAAAATGAATATAGTCCCTTAATCGGATTATCAATCTAAATGAATTTTAAAATATACACCTTTACAATGTCTAAGGTTAGGCAAATACAAACCACGTGATTAAAATTAGATTGCCTTTAATAATCGAAAAGATAAAATTTAATTTGACATAATAATGTACAGCAATTAATTGCGAGATTTATAAACTGCAGAATAATGTGAATTGAAGTTAGAAAATCGACGTTTTACTTGAGCAGTTTTACTAGTTAATATTGAAAACAACAAATCAAACTTGAAACACTAGCAATTTAATAAACTTTAATAACTCACTAATTGATTTAAAAATGGTGTGTCCTACTTCATTTAATAATGGACCAATAAGATATGTTAAAATGTTATCAAACAACAGCTTTAACCTTAATAACTTTAAAGCAAATTATGACCTTAAATGTTAATATCTCACTATTGAACTAAGTAACTTGAAATCAATGTCACTGCATACTCATATCTTAAATAATAATTAATATCAGATATCTCAAACCTTAATCTTGATAATAGAGGGCTTTGAACATGTTGATTTAAAGAGGGTTTTGATACAATTACTTAGATATTAGTATTTGGGTAATGTATATTAATGAAATCAAGTGGTTAATTAATTCCAATCTTGAGTTATACATACTGATTTAAAAGTATTGTATTATCTTGTGAACACCCGGTACATGTACGTGTGCACTTATATATGTACATGTACATGTACAACACATGTGTGGACAGATGATTTGAATCATAACTTAACATGTCTGAAGTCAGTGGTAGAAATTTGCTCTGGGTAGATCCTGTAACAATGGTGGCAGTGTGGGTGTGGTGTCAGCATGGTGTATGTGTGTGTGTGGTGGGTGTGATGTCAGCATGGTGCATGTGTGTGTGTGGTGGGTGTGATGTCAGCATGGTGCATGTGTGTGTGTGGTGGGAGTGGTGTCAGCATGGTGCATGTGTGTGTGTGGTGGGAGTGGTGTCAGCATGGTGCATGTGTGTGTGTGGTGGGAGTGGTATCAGCATGGTGCATGTGTGTGTGTGGTGGGAGTGGTGTCAGCATGGTGCATGTGTGTGTGGTGGGAGTGGTGTCAGCATGGTGCATGTGTGTGTGTGGTGGGTGTGATGTCAGCATGGTGCATGTGTGTGTGTGGTGGGAGTGGTGTCAGCATGGTGCATGTGTGTGTGTGGTGGGTGTGGTGTCAGCAGGGTGCATGTGTGGGTGTGATGGGTGTGATGTCAGCAGGGTGCATGTGTGGGTGTGATGTCAGCATGGTGCATGTGTGGGTGTAGTGTCAGCATGGTGCATGTGTGGGTGTGGTGGTGTGATGATGTGTGGGTGTGGTGGGCAGGGTGCATGTGTGGGTGTGGTGGGGAACATCATATGGTGTTGCTAAGACAAGATTAGCCATTGCTACTCTTATGTTGGAGCAGAGGGTGGCTAGATTTAAGCTCGGAAGGGATGGATATATGTGGAGTGCTCAAATAACATTGAGCAAGAGCTTTGAAGTTTTGCCGAGTAAATAAGATAACACATGTGTGGTTACTTAACTCCCTTAGTAGTTTTTGTTTTTGTGTAAATAGAATGCATCAGGTAGGGATTGTGGAGTAAACAGACTCTACTTTGTCACACAAGCAATAGTCGTTCCCCAGAGAGGATCGTGCATATGAAGGGATTTGTTTACTCCCACCACCAACTTACTTTACCCCTCCCCCCACTGCTCAAACCCTTGCCTTTCTCAAATCCCTTCTCTTCCTCATATCTTTGTAACCCTTGCCTTTTATTTTTAAAGCCTTTAGCTTTTTCACATTCTATTTAACCCCTTGCCTTCCTCACGTTACCAGGAGAGTGCCGCATTGTCTGATAAGTTAAAAGAAGTGGACGAGCAAGTAAGGAAGGCTGAGGTGGAGAAGAGGTTTGTGACATTCTGAAAACTGCTACGAGGGTGCCTTATGGTGCTAGATGTGTGTGTTGGTGATTATAACTTGTTTGCTGTGCATTGGTTCTGGCCTGTGATCGCCCATGGTCTGATCTCCATGGTCTGATCTATGGTCCCCCATGGTCTGATCTATGGTCCCCCATGGTTTGATCTATGGTCCCCCATGGTCTGATCTATGGTCCCCCATGGTTTGATCTATGGTCCCCCATGGTCTGATCTATGGTCCCCCATGGTCTGATCTATGGTCCCCCATGGTCTGATCTATGGTCCCCCATGGTCTGATCTATGGTCCCCCATGGTCTGATCTATGGTCCCCCATGGTCTGATCTATGGTCTCCCATGGTCTGGCCTGTGTTCCCCCATGGTCTGGCCTGTGTTCCCCCATGGTCTGGCCTGTGTTCCCCATGGTCTGGCCTGTGTTCCCCCATGGTCTGGCCTGTGTTCCCCCATGGTCTGGCCTGTGTTCCCCCATGGTCTGGCCTGTGTTCCCCCATGGTCTGGCCTGTGTTCCCCCATGGTCTGGCCTGTGTTCCCCCATGGTCTGGCCTGTGTTCCCCCATGGTCTGGCCTGTGTTCCCCCATGGTCTGGCCTGTGTTCCCCCATGGTCTGGCCTGTGTTCCCCCATGGTCTGGCCTGTGTTCCCCCATGGTCTGGCCTGTGCTCCTCAAGGTTGAGGTAGGGTGTGGGGTAGTTGTACCGGTGGATGAGGGGGGGGGAGGGGGTAGCTGAGGGGAGGAAAGGGAGATTAAGGGGGAGGAATGGAGGCTGAGGGGAAAAGGGTAAGTGGGTTAGCTGAGGAGGATGGAGATCAATGGAGGCTGTGAGTGGGTTAGCTGAGGGGAGGGGTAAGTGGGTTAGCTGAGGGGGATGGAGATCAATGGAGGCTGTGAGTGGGTTAGCTGAGGGGAGGGGTAAGTGGGTTAGCTGAGGGGGAGGAAAGGAGGCTGAGAGGGGGGAAGGGAGGCTTTGGGAGAGGGGTGGGCTTAGAGTAGAGTTGTGTGCACTGTTAGTCTTGCTATTGCAAGGCTAGCACAATGTACATCATGTTCACATCAACTCCTTTGTGAGCTTCTTACACAAGGCCACTACTTAACTTGCTATGGTTGCCAAGGCCACTACTTAACTTGCTATGGTTGCCAAGGCCACTACTTAACTTGCTATGGTTGCCAAGGCCACTACTTAACTTGCTATGGTTGCCAAAGGCCACTACTTAACTTGCTATGGTTGCCAAAGGCCACTACTTAACTTGCTATGGTTGCCAAGCCATCACAGTGCATATGAAACAGTACTACATTTAGGCATTTTCTTGAAAAGCCAGAGCTTAATGTGATCCCACCACAAAGAACAAAACATTTTTTAAAGTTGCTCTAGCATTGCATGGCTTAGGATTGAAGCATATGGCCCCTAAGATGGTTTCAAGCATATGTAATATCACACTTGACTTAGGGCAGATGCATACAATATCATGTGACGCAGCAGAATATCATACGACACGTTATACGGAACATCACTACTGCATTCTTTTGCTCGTGATTAATTTACTCTAATGCATCCAACTTCATGCCACATTTAAATTCCTTGTCCTGGAACACAGTAGCATATTTGTGTGAATGATTGGGACACTGGCCTAGGCATGGCTGTGGCCTGTTGACTACCCCTGGTCATTCTGGAACCGTTTACCATCTTTGGTCACCACTGACCTTGAACCATTGACCTTGAACCGTTGACCTTGAACTGTTGACCATCTTAGGTCACCGCTGACCTTGAACTGTTGACCATCCCACTGGCCTCCTTGAACTTTTGATGAAAGCTATGGCAGCATGGGGATATGACAGCATGACAATATGGTGGTATGACTCCATTGGGTGTACATGACAGCATGTGGGTATGACAGCACGGGGGTATGACAGCATGGGGGTATGACAGCGAGGGGGTGTAGCAGCATGTGGGTATGACAGCATGGGGGTATGACAGCGTGGGGGTATGATAGCATGGGGTTAAAGTAAGACAAATCTAACTGGATATTATACACATACCTAATCACTTGGTGTACAAGTTTTGTGGGTGCCATTCTCATCAGTGGCTGCCAACTGATGGTAGCTGATAAGGTTATGGTTGGTATGTCATAACCACATTGCCATGCCAAGGCTTTTGTGGGTGCCTAGTCTGTGTGGTTAATATTGTGATTCAATTCTTACTCATAGCTTTCTTCTGGAGAAACTTGTATGCTTTGAGAAACAAGGCCACACAGTGTCCTCTATTCCCAGCAAGACACTCAAGCGTGCTGCACCCTCATCTCCACCTCCACCCTCACTAACACTATCTCCACAACAAAACAAGTCTAAGCCCGTTCCCCAGCTTCTGGTAACGCGAGGTCAGACGGTCAATGTGCCCAACATCAGTTTCTTTGTTGACACGGAGGAGGGCGCTTCAGAACAAAGTAAACACCCTTTTCAATTGATTTGTGCTGTCTGTATGTGGGTTCTGTAGTTTGTATGTATGTTAGCATATGTGTGTTATGTCAACTGTTTTTATGTTGTTTATATTAACATGTGTGTTATGTTGTTTGTTTGTTAGCAAGTTTTTGTTATGTTGTTTGTGTTATGTTAGCATGTGTGCGTTATGTTGTTTGTGTTATGTTAGCATGTGTGCGTTATGTTGTTTGTGTTATGTTAGCAGGTTTGTGTTTTGGTGCAACCAAAACCTGGGGGGAGGGGGGAGTGTTGGAGATGGGGGAGTAGTCAAAGGGAGGGGAGTGGTCAAGGTGCTGCAGGATGGGAGCCCTATGTCCCCCAATGTATGCACATATGCAGACGTGTGTTATTGTTTGTGTATGTGTGTGTATGTGTGTGTATGTATGTATGTGTGTGTATGTATGTGTGTGTATGTATGTGTGTGTATGTATGTGTGTATGTGTGTGTATGTATGTGTGTGTATGTGTGTGTGTATGTGTGTGTATGTGTGTATGTATGTGTGTGTATGTGTGTGTGCAGTGTTGTGTGTGTATGTATGTGTGTGTATGTATGTGTGTGTATGTATGTGTGTGCAGTGTTGTATGTGTATGTGTGTGTATGTGTGTGTGTGCAGTGTTGTATGTGTGTGTATGTATGTATGTATGTGTGTATGTATGTGTGTATGTATGTATGTGTGTGTGTGCAGTGTTGTATGTGTGTGTATGTGTGTGTGTATGTGTGTGTATGTATGTGTGTATGTGTGTGTGTGCAGTGTTATGTGTGTATGTGTGTGTATGTATGTGTGTGTATGTATGTGTGTGCAGTGTTGTATGTGTGTATGTGTGTGTGTGCAGTGTTGTATGTGTGTGTGTGTGTGTATTGTAGGAGGGAAAGGAGACACAACATGGGGTGCACGTTGTTGTACACATGCGCTTACTTCAACACTCCATACCTACCAGGTGCCCAGGCCCAACCACCTGAGGCGGAAGTGCCAGACACACCACACAGCATTGTACCCCTGAGGGCGATGGCCCACCTCTCACCTCCCTCCATGGACGTTAGCCTGGATGCCGATGTCTCCAGTGAGCCGAGTGTCAGTCCTCTCGAGAGCGAGCCTGGGGAGGAGGAGGCACCCGTTCACCCCACCCCCTCCAGGAGTGGTGGAGCCGCAAAGAAGGGAGGTGCAAGAGCAGGAGGAGGAGGAGGAGGTGGAGGAGGAGGTGATGGTATTATAACCCCATGTGATGTCACACCTGTGCCTGGGGTGGTGGGAGGGTAGGCGGATCCTGAGGGCAGGCAGTGTATAATATATGGCTCCTTCATTTTTGTCACTTACATGTACAATGCAGTTTGTGTATGTGTGTGTGGGGGGGGGGGGGGGAGTATCTTGTGATATTCATCATTCTGGTGGCCACAGTCATTGGTACTATCTTTGTTGATCACTGGATGGGCCACTTCCCAGAAGAAAAATGGCTGTGGTGACACCACAATTGGTCTTCTTTGTGGCCATCTCTTCATGTGGTTACCATGACATTGTAGTGCACTTGTGGGCTTCAATGTGTGAACAAAGCAACAGAAGTGGTGCCCACTTATCCTTCCCTCCTCACAGTATCACCCTCACCACATCACTCACCCATTATCACCCCCACAATATCACCCACCCAACATCACCCCACATCACCCATCCAATATTATCAGTGTTTCCTCACCTTGTCCAGCATGTTAGCATTGCCCTTGGTGTCACCTTTATGCACTCACATGTACACTACACCTGTATACCTCACACTTCACATACACCTCACACCTCACATATACCTCACATACACCTCACACCTCACATACACCTCACACCTCACATACACCTCACACCTCACATACACCTCACACCTCACATTTACACCTCACATACACCTCACACCTCACATTTACACCTCACATACACCTCACACCTCACATTTACACCTCACATACACCTCACACCTCACATTTACACCTCACACCTCACATTTACACCTCACATTTACACCTCACACCTCACATTTACACCTCACATACACCTCACATTTACACCTCACATACACCTCACACCTCACATTTACACCTCACATACACCTCACACCTCACATTTACACCTCACACTACACCTGTACACTACATGTACACATCACCTGTACACCTCTACATGCACACCTCACACCTCACCTGTACACCTCACATACACCTCACACCTCACCTGTACACCTCGCATACACCTCACACCTCACATGTACACCTCGCATACACCTCACACCTCACCTGTACACCTCACATGTGCACCTCACACCCTCACATGTACATCTCACACCTCACCTGTACACCTCACACCTCACCTGTACACCTCACACCTCACCTGTACACCTCACACCTCACCTGTACACCTCACATGTACACCTCACACACACCTGTACACTCACACCTTACATATACACCACACTTACAGGGTGTATAATTTTGAGAAAATGGTAGGGGTGTGTGAAAATCTAAACTCCACATGATCTCATTTCACAACGATGTTAGTGTGAAGTTCTTGATTAAATCTTGTGGTAGGAAATGTCCATACATGTACATACACACACGCACACACACACACACACACGCACACATGCACACACACGCACACATGCACACACACGCACACACACACACACACACACGCACACACACACGTACAAGATGCTAAATAAAGGTACCTTCTACATTGGTATGCACACAATAGTTATCCACTTCTAAGCATGGTGTAGAGACTACTGCAAAATGATTTACATACAACTTCTTAATTCAGCCTATTCCAGGACTGATTGCTGTGCACACACATGCAGTACGCATACACGTACGTGTACACAAGTACACACACACACACACACACACCATTGTTAATAACTTACACATAACTACAGACGTCAGCATTAAATTGGTAAAGGTCATATCACGAAGAAGCCCAAAGTTTAAACAATTGAGATAGCTTCTCATGACCCCAAAGATGTGCAAACATAGTCATGATATAATATTTGTACAGGGAAGTCCAATGGAAATATTGACATCCAGCTGGTAAAACACAGTTTACTAGTGTCAGTAAGTCTGCAGTATCACTATTTAATGAGTACCTGTATTTGCTCTGTGGACAACTGCACTGCTGACCATACATATTGTTACTAAGGGAGTTATATTCTGCTTACTTTAGAGCTTTGTATCTTGTTAGTGGTATGAGTTAATCTCACGCCAATTTATAAACCTGTCATTTGTCACTACATACTGCAAACACATGTAATTCCTGATTCTTTTACCTCTAAAGCTTCGAAATTGAAATCTGTGTTCAACAGTAATGTTGTTACTCATATCTTTCAGTTTCAATAAGCTATTGCTGAATTATAGCTTTCAGAATATCAATAAGTCATTTCAGCACTAGTCGTTTTTGGGGGCTTTTTTTTTTCAAGAATACAATATGCTTCACTCCAATTATCATTTTACATCACAAAACCACTATACTTTTGAGAGTTCTAAGTTCGAATATGTATCCATTTTGGTGTCTTTGGGCAGTACTGTTCCTAACTGTGTTATTAACAGAGACAGACAATAGTTGCTGTCTCTGATTACATGCTGGTACACAAACTTTGTTAGTGTGTGCGCATTTATGTGTGTTACTTGTACAGTAGGTAAGTTGCATGTAAATGCGTGTACGTACGATGCGTATGCTTGCAAAAAATTGCTTACATGTACAGGTGTAGATGAGCATGGTAGAATTAGCGACACAGATAGCAATGAACTGTGAAGGGAAAAGCCCCGTGCATACATTCACCATGTGTGTACGCACACATTGGATTTAACAACAACGAAACAAAAGCAAAAACATTCTTCTGAACCAGTTTATCATGCACTGGGATGGTAACACAGTGCAAAAGCTATGCGACACGCTCACACATTGACTTGCATAGCATTCTCACAGGCATGAGTGAATGGGATTACATCTATAGGTGAGACCAATCACATGATGTGGTAGCAAGGGAGAGTCATCCCATGACATCACAAGGAATAATTGCAGCTGTTGCACCTTAATGCATACCTGTACCTTAAAACCTTGTAGCCACTTTGTTGTAGTGTTCCATTGATTGTTAGAGTGCTTTTGTGATTGTTGTTGGAGTGTTCTTGTGACGCCACTGATTACAGCTGGGTTGTTTTGTACAAACTGTACTGCCTCCCCCCCCCCCCCCCCCCCCCCCCCCCAAAAAAAAAAAAAAACAATTTTTTTAAAAAACTTTGTGTGCCTCTGAAACCAGATTTGCATGGTGCCACCTTTGTCCCGCTAAAATTGGCCAGTGAAACAACTGTTGTGTTGACTACAAAAAGCTGTGAATCTGGTCTGGTGTCTAGACAAATTGGGACACAATAGATTAACTCCACCTTCAAAGCTGTGTTTAACTATATGTACCCAGTATTCACATATGTATATGGCTATACACAGCGCCACATTGCTTTGGGGGTCTTTTTTCTAGCAACTTGTCATAATAGTGAGACTTTGTGGTCAAGTAGGTTCTAGAATGATAGCGCTGGATTATTCGCTTGTGTTTGAACAAATTTGTTGCCTGAAATTTCTATAGCAGCAACAAGTCACCAGAGAGACGAAAGAGATTTTCTGATAAGTTGCCCAAATAGAAGTGCCTGATTTAATGGACAGGCAACACATTGAAGTCTTGTACCATATGTGCTGTAATGGACAGGCAACACATTGAAGTCTTGTACCATATGTGCTGTAATGGGCAGGCAACACATTGAAGTCTTGTATGCATATGTGCTGTAATGGACAGGCAACACATTGAAGTCTTGTACCATATGTGCTGTAATGGGCAGGCAACACATTGAAGTCTTGTATGCATATGTGCTGTAATGGGCAGGCAACACATTGAAGTCTTGTACCATATGTGCTGTAATGGGCAGGCAACACATTGAAGTCTCGTACCATATGTGCTGTAATGGGCACACAACACATTGTGCATATGTTATCAATATGTGTAAATGACATATAACATCACAAACACACGTATGTACATGCATGTTTGCACACACATGACCCCCATGTGCAGCACACATTGTGTATAGCACATGACACACATGACACACACTTTGTGTATAGCACACGACACACATTGTGTATAACACATGACACACACATTGTGTATAACACATGACACACATGACACACACTTTGTGTATAGCACATGACACACATTGTGTATAGCACATGACACACATTGTGTATAGCACGACACACATGGCACACATTGTGTATAGCACACGACACACATGGCACACATTGTGTATAGCACACGACACAGATAGCACATAACACATGCAGCATACACACATAATACACATTGTGTATAGCACATGACACACATTGTGTATAGCACATGACACACATTGTGTATAGCACATGACACACATTGTGTATAGCACATGACACACATTGTGTATAGCACATGACACACATTGTGTATAGCACATGACACACATTGTGTATAGCACATGACACACATAGTGTATGGCACATGACATGTTGCACATATACATGCACATGTAAATTCTATGTTTAACCCTTTATTAGCAGGAACTGGACGAAGCAAGCGCCGGGTTCGCTGTCTCCATCCTATTCCTGTTCATGGAGACGGTAGGTGAGCGGATGTGTGTAAACACATAATGAATTGTGTGTGTACACTCCACCTTCCAGGCTCTCCTGTCTTCCCTATACAGATAGGCGGACTAACAGTCCACTCATTGGGCAAGGCGAGTACATGTACACGGGAGTATTGTGCAGGGGGGTATTGTGCATGGGGTATGTATGTGTGTGTGTGTGTGTGTGTGTGTGTGTGTGTGTGTGTGTGTGTGTGTACATGTGTGTATGCATGT
Organism: Spongilla lacustris; assembly: GCA_949361645.1. NCBI lineage: Eukaryota > Metazoa > Porifera > Demospongiae > Spongillida > Spongillidae > Spongilla > Spongilla lacustris. The sequence goes on from OX442423.1 coordinate 1,740,300, forward strand.
ACATGTATGTGCATGTGTGTATGTGTGTGCATGTTTGTGTGTGTGTGCATGTGTATGTGCATGTGTGTGTGTATATTTTACAGAGATGTTAATCACAGGTGTGGACCCACTCTCATTCTTCAGGGCCAGTTTCCAGTTTATTGGTTCCTCTCCATAGCTATGCGTGCACTCCCCCCCCCCCCCCTATTCCCCATCTGTCCCCTCCTCTCCACTTATGATTTAAATCCATGCCCCAGATCCCTACCCCATGTCCCCCCCCCCCCCCCCCTCCCCTGCCATTTGTTCAGCAATGTACACCAGCTGCTCACCCACCCATGTAATAGATTACTCCTATGAGTGTGTGTTGTAGATTGCTGAAATATTTAGGCTATACTTCGGCATTCTTTTGGGCATCAAGGGCCAGGATTTGGTTTGTGGCCTAAGTAATTGAACAAATGGTAATGGCAAAGTCAAAGACAAATATTTAAGAAAATTGCACACACAATCCCCATATGTGGGCATATGCAGGCATTGTGGGATAGTGGGCATATGTGGGCTTATGTGGACATATGTGGGCCTATATGGCTCTGGTTAGCTCTGTGTACATATTTCATCTGTCTCTTCCATGCACATGCACACACACACACATGCACACACAACACACAACACACACATGCACACACAACACACACATGCACACACAACACACACATGCACACACAACACACACATGCACACACAACACACACATGCACACACATGCACACACAACACACATGCACACACACATGCACACACAACACACACATGCACACACAACACACACATGCACACAACACACACATGCACACACAACACACACATGCACACACAACGCACACATGCACACACAACACACACATGCACACACAACACACACATGCACACAACACACACATGCACACACAACACACATGCACACACAACACACACATGCACACAACGCACACATGCACACACAACACACACATGCACACACAACACACACATGCACACACACACACATGCACACACAACACACAACACACACATGCACACACAACACACATGCACACACAACACACATGCACACACAACACACACATGCACACACACATGCACACATAACACAACACACATGCACACACAACACACACATGCACACACATGCACACACAACACACATGCATACACAATACACACATGCATACACAACACACACATGCATACACAATACGCACATGCAAACACATCACACACATGCACACACACATGCACACACAACACAACATGTGCAACAACACACGCATGCACACACCTGCAGATTGTCGGTGATCGTCCAGCCTATCATACAGAACGCTACATTCTTCCTGTTGGGTTTGAGAGCTCACGTCTCTACCCTAGCATGAAAGATCCCTCCAAGAAATGTCGCTACACATGCAGGATTCTTGATGGAGGGGATAACCCTATTGTTAGTGCACATGGTGTAATGGAGGGGATAACCCTATTGTTAGTGCACATGGTGTAATGGAGGGGATAACCCTATTGTTAGTGCGCATGGTGTAATGTAGGGGATAACCCTATTGTTAGTGCGCATGGTGTAATGTAGGGGATAACCCATTGTTAGTGCGCATGGTGTAATGGAGGGGATAACCCTATTGTTAATGCACATGGTGTAATGGAGGGGATAACCCTATTGTTAGTGCACATGGTGTAATGGAGGGGATAACCCTATTGTTCACATGCAGGCACACCAGTAGTACATATAACTAGATTAACTGTGTAGCCGCACTGGTGAGCAGCTAGGGGTATCAGGTGCTGCGACAATAAGGTTGGCAGGGAAACCTCTCTCCCTCCTTTCTCACTCCTCTTTCTCTCTCTCTCCTCTTTCTCTCTCTCTCCTCTTTCTCTCTTTCTCCTCTTTCTCTCTCTCTCTCTCCTCTTTCTCTCTCTCTCCTCTTTCTCTCTCTCCTCTTTCTCTCTCTCTCCTCTTTCTCTCTCTCTCTCCCTTTCTCTCTCTCTCTTCTTTCTCCCCTCTCTCTCTCCCACTCCCCACCCTCTCCACTCCTGCTTTCCCTCTCCCTTGTCTCTCCACTCTCCTCTTCTCACTCCCTTCCTCCTCCCTCCCTCTCCCCGCTCCTCCTCCTACTCCTGTTTCCCCTCACCCTCTCCACTTTTATCCACCTCATGTGATCTCACATTATACATTCCATCATAATGCCACCTCACTACCCACCCAAATGTCCTATCCAAAGCACCCTGCACACCAGTGGGGTCCCTACCTAGATGGCAACCATCCATCTTGGTCATTTTAGTAAGACAAATTTTAATTTTTCTTGTGTGGACACATTGCAGAAATTTAGTGTCATCCTTGGTTAGATTTAGAAGGCTTTACTGCTGTGCAGATGTAGGGAGTGTTGTTGTTATGTGGTCATAGGTGATATAAATGGTGTGTGATTGGTGAGGGCCCTGTCCTAAGTACTAGCTTAATAAACAGTGCATATGGTTGTCTTAATTTCATACGTATGTAAACTTGTAATTTTGTATCAGAAGCAGCATAGGCATGTCTGAAAAAATGTGGGTGTGGTCGTGAAAATTTGCACACATGATAGAGTGGTGGTAGGTGTGGTAGTGATAGTGTGTGCAGTGAGGGTGGTAGTGATAATGTGTGCAGTGAGGGTGGTAGTGATAGTGTGTGCAGTGAGGGTGGTAGTGATAATGTGTGCAGTGAGGGTGGTAGGGATAGTGTGTGCAGTGAGGGTGGTAGTGATAGTGTGTGCAGTGAGGGTGGTAGTGACAGCGTGTGCAGTGAGGGTGGTAGTGATAATGTGTGCAGTGAGGGTGGTAGTGACAGTGTGTGCAGTGAGGGTGGTAGTGATAGTGTGTGCAGTGATGGTGGTAGTGATAGTGTGTGCAGTGAGGGTGTAGTTATTGTATTTGTGGTGATGCTGTGTTTTGCTGCAACTCACCAGCGATGCTCACCATCACATTTTCATCCATTTTAAACTCCTCGACTATGTGCTTATCCATTCCTGTGTTTCATTTCCCCTATCTCCTACCTTCTATACCTCCCTTTCCTTGTACATGTACCTCTCTGCATTTCCTTCCCTCATTCATCCTCTCCTCTCCTCTCACCCTTTCTCTTTCTCTTCTCCCTCTTTGTCTCGTACGTGCATCTCCACCCTCTCCCCCCATCTCCACCCTCTCTCCCCCGTCTCCACCCTCTCTCCCCCTCTCCCCCCCATCTCCACCCTCTTTCCCCCTCTCTCCCCCATCTCCACCCTCTCTCCCCCTCTCTCCCCCACTCTTCCACCCCTGCCATTCTCACCACCTCCTCATATCGCCCCCACTTTAAAACCCCCACTTCTTCCCTCTTGGACCCTACCCTACTCTCTACTGCATCATATAGTTTGAAATGGTGTCAGATGATGGACCTCAAACAGTCCGAGCAAATTCTTCTACTGCGTGTCAGAGCATAGTACTCAAAGCTATAAATAAAGCCAGGTACATTCCTAACAGTAGTTGTAGGTGTAGGTGTGTGTGTGTGTGTGTGTGTGTGTGTGTGTGTGTGTGTGTGTGTGTGTGTGTGTGTGTGTGTGTGTGTGTGTGTGTGTGTGTGTGTGTGTGTGTGTGTGTGTGTGTGTGTGCATGTGTGTGTGTGTGTGTGTGTGTGTGCATGTGTGTGTGTGTGTGTGTGTGTGTGTGTGTGTGTGTGTGTGTGTGTGTGTGTGTGTGTGTGTGTGTGTGTGTGCATGTGTGTGTGTGTGTGTGTGTGTGTGCATGTGTGTGTGTGTGTGTGTGTGTGTGTGTGTGTGTGTGTGTGTGTGTGTGTGTGTGTGTGTGTGTGTGTGTGTGTGTGTGTGTGTGTGTGTGTGTGTGTGTGTGTGTGTGTGTGTGTGTGTGTGTGTGTGTGTGTGTGTGTGTGTGTACATGTACGTGTGTGTGGATGTGTGTACATATATGTGTGTGTGTGTGTGTGTACATATATGTGTTTATGTGTGTACATATATGTGTTTATGTGTGTGTACATATATGTGTTTGTGTATGTGTACGTGTGTGGTTGTGTATAAAAAATATATGTGTTTGTGTGTATGTGTGTATGTATGTGTGTGTGTATGTGTGTTGTACTTGTATAGATTATTTGTACCGAGCCTGGGCAGAAACTAATAAGAAGCGGTTCATAAATGATGCAACACAGGATTTATAATTTTAAGCCCCTCTTTATAAAAAATATATAGTTTTAAATGACCTCTCCCATTGTAGCTTATTTTGTTATTACATGTATAGCGTCACCCATTCCCTGTGTGCGTATCAAGTAGGAGCATCGTACGTGTACATGTATAGCCATGGTTTGCGAAGGCCACAGAAGCAGATGAGAGAGGTCATTAGCACATGCAGCATACCGGTCTTAGCCAGCAGTGTAGCAGATATAGGTAGTAAGCCGTGCTCTTAGCCAGTGGTACAGCAAGTTGGCACTTACGCAATTCATCCCACCCTAATCTAGGCCCAGCTGCTTAATGCTAATCAACATGAATCTAGGCCCAGCTGCTCTGCTTGCATCTAATGATGATCAACATGAACCTAGGCCCTTGCATCTAATGCTAATCAACATGAACCTAGGCCCAGCTGCTTTGCTTGCATCTAATGCTAATCAACATGAACCTAATGATGGTCAACATGAACCTAGGCCCAGCTGCTTTGCTTGCATCTAATGATGATCAACATGAACCTAGGCCCAGCTGCTTTGCTTGCATCTAATGCTAATCAACATGAACCTAGGCCCAGCAGCTTTGCTTGCATCTAATGCTAATCAACATGAACCTAGGCCCAGCTGCTTCACTTGTAACATGTTTGCGTTCGGGGGTGGATGAACTGCATAAGTGCCCAGCAGTCATACATGTATGTAGTAAGCAGTGTTCCTAGCCAGTGGTAGTCATATGTAGTAAGCAGTGTTCCTAGCCAGTGGTAGTCATATGTAGTAAGCAGTGTTCCTAGCCAGTGGTAGTCATATGTAGTAAGCAGTGGTCCTAGCCAGTGGTAGTCATATGTAGTAAGCAGTGGTCCTAGCCAGTGGTAGTCATATGTAGTAAGCAGTGGTCCTAGCCAGTGGTAGTCATATGTAGTAAGCAGTGTTTGTAGCCAGTGGTAGTCATATGTAGTAAGCAGTGTTCCTAGCCAGTGGTAGTCATATGTAGTAAGCAGTGTTCCTAGCCAGTGGTAGTCATATGTAGTAAGCAGTGTTCCTAGCCAGTGGTAGTCATATGTAGTAAGCAGTGGTCCTAGCCAGTGGTAGTCATATGTAGTAAGCAGTGTTTGTAGCCAGTGGTAGTCATATGTAGTAAGCAGTGTTTGTAGCCAGTGGTAGTCATATGTAGTAAGCAGTGGTCCTAGCCAGTGGTAGTCATATGTAGTAAGCAGTGTTTGTAGCCAGTGGTAGTCATATGTAGTAAGCAGTGTTCCTAGCCAGTGGTAGTCATATGTAGTAAGCAGTGTTCCTAGCCAGTGGTAGTCATATGTAGTAAGCAGTGTTTGTAGCCAGTGGTAGTCATATGTAGTAAGCAGTGTTCGTAGCCAGTGGTAGTCATATGTAGTAAGCAGTGGTCCTAGCCAGTGGTAGTCATATGTAGTAAGCAGTGTTTGTAGCCTGTGGTAGTCATATGTAGTAAGCAGTGTTCCTAGCCAGTGGTAGTCATATGTAGTAAGCAGTGTTCCTAGCCAGTGGTAGTCATATGTAGTAAGCAGTGTTCCTAGCCAGTGGTAGTCATATGTAGTAAGCAGTGTTCCTAGCCAGTGGTAGTCATATGTAGTAAGCAGTGGTCCTAGCCTGTGGTAGTCATATGTAGTAAGCAGTGTTTGTAGCCAGTGGTAGTCATATGTAGTAAGCAGTGTTCCTAGCCAGTGGTAGTCATATGTAGTAAGCAGTGTTTGTAGCCAGTGGTAGTCATATATAGTAAACAGTGTTTGTAGCCTGTGGTAGTCATATGTAGTAAGCAGTGGTGATAATGTTACATGTACATTGTGCCCCTTGTCTTACATATTTTTAAATAGTTTCTCATATAACCCTTTATGCCTATGCCTTTCTTGGTTTACCATACTTGTATATGTACACACTGTGACTGATCCAATTGGATTGGTTGTCCATTAATCAGTATAAAATTCCTCCCCCTCCTCACTTGCACACACACTCAATTGAAGTATTCCCGCAAGCATAAAGAACCCTACAAATGCCTTTATTATTATTATTATTATTATTATTTTAAATATATATATAGGTGGGGTGGGATGGATGGAGGACAGTTAAAGAGGGTTTGGATGGAATGTGAGGGGATTGTAAGGATTTGGAGTATTGCCACTGTTACCCCTGTCTTTTGTTAGAGACAAACAAGCAACAAACTCCGGTTCAGGACCAGAGTTCTTTGGGTACTCTAATCCCACTATTCTTAATCTGATACAAGACATGGAAGGCGCAGAACTGTGTGTCAAGTTCAAGAGGTGTAAATTTCAGGAGGCCAGGAAGCCGGTCAAGGGAGGAGCCGTCAAAGGCAAGAAGCCATCGAAACAAAAGGAGGCAGAGCGTATTGCCCCGGTGCAACAGGCATTTAGGCAAAAGGAGACTAGTACTCTTATTACGGATCCAAGCTTGGCTCCAGTACTAGAAAGCAAGCTATTATCTGGTTTCAACCAGTACAACATGCAGTCCAGTTCGGATGAGTGGAGCTCGGAAAGCGAACATGGACTTGTTATTGATAGTTAAATAATGTATTTAGCTGCCATTTTTTTCCTCGTTTATAACGTAATTGGAATTTAATTGGAGTTGGCGACTAGAGAACATTAGCAAAACAACAAGGACATTATCTTTCTTTCGTGTGTTGACACAGCTGTTGTGTGAGCCCTGTTGGATTCGCCTTATGTATACTGTAAGTGATAGTTTACACCTATGTCCGGCGGGCGGGCGGGCGTGCGGGCTGCTAGTGTTGCATAACGCAGGCGAGTTCTGTTAGCCTCTGCGTACCTGCGTTGTCCTTTTGGTGTTCTGTCTTAAGTGTAAGGATTTTAAGCACCCATTCAGCCTACATGTGTACACGCCAACCTACCGGAAGAAAGAGGTAAAATTGTCATCTTTTTCTTGGTACATGTACTCGTAATGAGGCAGCGGTTGCATAAACGGGTTAAGGTGCGAACGCCTTTTTTCGCACCTTTGGGAGTCCTATATATGCATTTACATCTTGGCTTTTTTATTGTTTTGCAGTGAAAATTTACAATTAGTAAGGATCAGTTTAAGCTTAGTTTGTGGGTATACCACTAACCTTGGGCACGTGGTCTTATGAATATAAGTGATGGTCTCATTTGTGGGTGGGGTAGTCAGTGGAAAGCCCTGCAAATAGCTTGTGATCTGATCAGTAAGGAGCATACACGTGGATGTGATGTGATCTGATGTGATGTAATAGGCAGATGTATATTAGAATGCTTACCTAAGCCTTCTAATACACATCTACCTAATACACATCTGTCTAAGACATGTACACGTACCTAAGCCTTCTAATACACACCTACCTAAGCCTTCTAATTCAAATACACATCTACATGTACCTAAACCCTCTAGGAACATTGCTTAGAAGACTTAGGTAGATGTGTATTAGGAAGCTTAGGTAGATGTGTATTAGAAAGCTTAGATAGATGTGTATTAGGAAGCTTAGGTAGATGTGTATTTGAAGGCTTAGGTAGATGTGTATTAGGAAGCTTAGGTAGATGTGTATTTGAAGGCTTAGGTAGGTAAGCATAGGTACATGTAGATGTGTATTAGAAAGCTTAGTTTGAAGGCTTAGGTACACGTAGATGTGTATTTGAAGGCTTAGGTAGATGTGTATTAGTAAGCATAGGTACATGTAGATGTGTATTTGAAGGCTTGGGTGTATTGGAAAGCTTAGGTAGATGTGTATTAGAAGGCTTAGGTAGATGTGTATTTGAAGGCTTAAGTAGATGTATATTAGAAAGCTTAGGTAGTTGTGTATTTGAAGGCTTGGGTGTATTGGAAGGTGTTGCTAAGGGTATGCAGTTATATTTTGTTCATGTATGTAGTTGATTTTGGCATACATGTACGTGTTTTGTGTGTAGTCCGTGGTCTGTTGTGCAATGTAATGTGTCATGGCCATCGTCCATGGATAGCCACAGTTCATGGCCTTTTAAGTCAGTTTGAAATGGCTTCCCTCAGGATGGCAAATCAGTTTCTAAGCTCACTTGCATGACTTCAGTGTCAAACTGTTAACTGCTGAGGACTGGTACAGTTGTATTGATCATAAGGCATTCAATAGTCTGTATGCAACGACCTACACCATTAGTAGTTGGACCTGTGCTGGGGACAGTAATTCAACTGCAGGGGGAACAGGTGTGCTGGGCCTGTAGTTGGACTACCATCCCCAGCACACCTGCCCCACCCCCTCCTCCCCCCCTCATAGTTGAACTTGTCCCCAGCACATCTGCTCCCCCCTCCCCTCCCCAATAGTTGGACTAGTCCCCAGCACACCTGCCTCCCCTCCCCTCCCCAATAGTTGGACTAGTCCCCAGCACACCTGCCTCCCCTCCCCAATAGTTGGACTAGTCCCCAGCACACCTGCCTCCTCCTTCCCCCATAGTTGGACTAGTCCCCAGCACACCTGCCCCCTTCCCCCATAGTTGTACTAGTCCCCAGCACACCTGCCCCCTTCCCCCATAGTTGTACTAGTCCCCAGCACACCTGCCTCCCTCCCCCCATAGTTGGACTAGTCCCCAGCACACCTGCCCCCCCTCCCCAATAGTTGTACTAGTCCCCAGCACACCTGCCTCCCTCCCCCCATAGTTGGACTAGTCCCCAGCACACCTGCCCCCCCTCCCCAATAGTTGTACTAGTCCCCAGCACACCTGCCTCCCTCCCCCCATAGTTGGACTAGTCCCCAGCACACCTGCCCCCTTCCCCCATAGTTGTACTAGTCCCCAGCACACCTGCCCCCCCCTCCCCAATAGTTGGACTAGTCCCCAGCACACCTGCCCCTCCTCCCCAATAGTTGGACTAGTCCCCAGCACACCTGCCTCCTCCTTCCCCCATAGTTGGACTAGTCCCCAGCACACCTGCCCCCCCCCCCTCCCCAATAGTTGTACTAGTCCCCAGCACACCTGCCCCGCCCCCTTGTATTAGTATAGTTATCATCCATGTTGAGGGTATTTGAGTTTGGGGGCATTTGAACCTACATGTACATGTTTGTCTGAGGTTAAGGTTTGCGGGGAAACTGGCTGTCACTGTCACTCTCATCTTGGGTCACGTGTGCTCTAAATATGACCTTAAACACTTGCTTGTTGGTCATGGTGGCATGTATTATGCAATTAGAATTGTTGGGGATATACACATTGTCATCACGGAGTGAATTATGTACACAACAAAGGGAGACCAATTTGACCAATTTGTGCAGGTGCATGCTTACTCAAGGGTCAAGTGCTTGCTCACTCAAGGATCACGTGTTCCTCGCACCCTTACCACGTGTAGTCAGCTAAATCTGATTTATATAATCATGATGTGCTTGAGGTTTGCAGCTAATGGAGCGGTTGTTGTTGTTGTTACCTTGTGTAGACAAGGCCCTCATTTTGTCCTGCGCTCCCACTCCCATGTGATACTCCCATGTGGTGTTTGCATCAATCTGTGACCCCAGTATCTCCTACCTGGATGATGAACACATTTTGCAATGTGTTCATCATCCTACATCGTGTACACTATAAAATGTTTAGAAAGGCCATCTTTGCCTGTTGTAGTATTGTGTGTGTATATGTGCACGTGTAGTGTGCATGTGTAGTAATCTGGTGCAGGCATATTGTGCATGTGTAGTAATCTGGTGCAGGCATATTGTGCCATCATAATTCAGATCAGAGGGGTTTCCATGTTACGTTATAGCTGCTAGTGCTTCATGCTCATTTGACTTCGACGTGTGTGTATGAATAGAGTTTTGTGTCCATTGTACATAATAAAATTTTATCTAACTGAAAATTACCTGTGTGTGACCTGGGGGAACTGCAGTAAATGTGTTCATATCAATTACATGTAGTGAGGCAATTCTGAATCCAAAAATGCATGAGAGAATATTATTGATTTGTGGTGGTCCATGCTCCTTTGTGGTGGCCATGGGTGGACATTGTAATGTCTAAAAGGAACTCCAAATTTCTGTAATATTAACATGTGCAGCATGTGCCTCCAGTGTACTGTACCTCTCTGTACCGTACCCTCTCTGTACCGTACCCTCTCTGTACCGTACCCTCTCTGTACCGTACCCTCTCTGTACCGTACCCTCTCTGTACCGTACCCTCTCTGTACTGTACCCCCTCTGTACCGTATCCCCTCTGTACCATACCACCTCTCTGTACCGTACCCCCTCTGTACCTCTCTGTACCGTACCCCTCTGTACCATACCACCTCTGTACCTCTCTGTACCCCCATCTGTACTGTACCCCCTCTGTACCTCTCTGTACCATACCCCCTTTGTATTCACTTATATACAGTACAATGTCATGCACAGTATTTGATACAAGTTGTGGGGCACTTATGGTGTTCTATTGTATAATGCAAACACACTGAAGCTACCTGAGCTCTGTTCTAGGTATGTGTGTATGTGTGGTTTGTGCACCTTTTGGGCTTGGATGCCACCTCTGCTGGTCTGTTGCCAATCACAGCTAACCATCCTTGTAGCAAATTCAATAGGGGACTGTGGGGGTGTAGGTGTTTAACTTGGTAACCTCTAGAACGGAAGCTGTTCTTTTCATCTGCCTACACAATCCTTGACCTGTCTGGACCACGCAGAGGATGTGGTGTGCGTCTTAATAAAAAACCAGTTGGGAGTTACCCCACCGTAGTACAGTCACTTCGCTTGTCTGGTGTGCTGTCATGCAGAGCTTGTGTCAACCTATACAGGGGTGGTGCTGTAGTATGATTACAGTAAACAAGCATTGGTAAGGGTAGGATGAGCTCAGCTGTGCATCGCCTTATTTGGGCAGGTCTTGTATCAACTGCGGGTGTAGCACCTTGGCAGTGTCAATGCGCTTGTTGATATAGTGTTGTATTGTGGACTTGCAAAAACAGATATCAAGGGTTCAAAAGCCTACATGATTGAATGATTGCATAACTGTTATGCTTGTATTAAGAGTATTTATGCAAGTGTAGTAGTAAGCTTCGTTTGAAGCCCCGCTTGTCTGTTCAGCAGAAACGTGTCTCAAGGTAATGCATGTGCTTTGAATAGCAGACCACAGAAGTATTAAGGCACACAGGTGTGCTGTGCAGGTGTTTGGGTATAAGATGATTGCGATACACCTGTCACATCTCTGCCTCCTTTCCCTCCCATCCACTTGTTCCCTCTCTTCCCTCCTCTTCCCCTTCTCCCCTCTTCCCTCCTCTTCCCTCTTCTCCCCCTCTTCCCTCTTCTCCCCTCTTCTCCCCTCTTCTCCCCTCTTCCCTCTTCTCCCCTCTTCTCCCCTCTTCTCCCCTCTTCTCCCCTCTTCTCCCCTCTTGTCCCCTCTTCTCCCCTCTTCTCCCCTCTTCTTCCCTCTTCTCCCCTCTTCCCTCCTCTTCCCTCTTCTCCCATCTTCTCTTTCCTCTTCTCCCCTCTCCCCTCTTCTCCCCTCTCCCCTCTTCTCCCCTCTCCCCTCTTCTCCCCTCTCCCCTCTTCTCCCCTCTCCCCTCTTCTCCCCTCTCCCCTCTTCTCCCCTCTCCCCTCTTCTCCCCTCTCCCCTCTTCTCCCCTCTCCCCTCTTCTCCCCTCTCCCCTCTTCTCCCCTCTCCCCTCTTCTCCCCTCTCCCCTCTTCTCCCCTCTCCCCCTCCCCTCTTCTCCCCTCTCCCCTCTTCTCCCCTCTCCCCTCTTCTCCCCTCTCCCCTCTTCTCCCCTCTCCCCTCTTCTCCCCTCTCCCCTCTTCTCCCCTTTCCCCTCTTCTCCCCTCTCTCCTCTTCTCTCCCATCTCTGTTGTTATTGACTTTAGGATACCATGGCTGGAAGAGGAGGATCACCCACATTTAGTCCCCACCGTCTGGAGCGACCCGAGGAAAGGCTGCATGCAAGGCGCCCATCTGATGAGTCGGAGCAGATAATCAGGATGTCCAACCTGCTCCACCTCCCCAACAAACCCCCGCCCATCCCCATCCCCATGCCATGTAACTTCTTCATGAGTGACAACAACAACAACAATCGGTTTGATTACAACGACCCTGGGATGAGTCGCCGCTCTTCCACTGGCATAGGGCTTGGAGAGACAGGCCGCGTGATGGCCTTCAGTGACAGCTTCCTGCACGCAGATATGGAAGATGGGCCCCCCATGGGGGAAATGAGTCCTCGTCCCCTTGGTGGGATTGACGACTACCGTGTCTTTTCCCCGGAGAACCAGCTCTTTCCCCCTCTGTCCACAACTGACCGCCACCCCTCTGCCCCTCAGCTGGCATCCATTCTCACCTCGCAGGTGAACAAGACAGAGAACATGATTCAGATGGACTCCATGGTTGAACATCGACCCCGTAGCTCTTCCATGCCTGGCTACCAGCGACGGGTACCACTGGCTCCCCAGATAAGCATCTCCAGTCCAGATGAGATGGCCGGAGAGAATATATTGTGTGAGTACTTTGGATGTCTATAAAGTGGGGGAGGGAGGTAATGGGGATGTGTGGGAGGGGGTGGGTGATTTACGTGGGGGGGATGGGGTGATATTTAGGGGATGGGGTGATATATAGCACATCAGGTAACAATAAACTGTGCAATCTGCACCATATATATAGTTCTTTGCTGTCAAAGTAACGGTCGATTATCACCCCACAGTGCTGGTTGGGTTGTATGTGTTACCATTCACACTGTTTGGGGTGTTATATTTTGGATGTCATGTGAGGTGCATACATGTGTGTGTTGTAGGCAGAGTTGTATGTGTGTGTTACAGGCTGAGGTGCATGTGTGTGTTACAGGCTGAGGTGCATGTGTGTGTTACAGGCTGAGGTGCATGTGTGTGTTACAGGCTGAGGTGCATGTGTGTGTTACAGGCTGAGGTGCATGTGTGTGTTACAGGCTGAGGTGCATGTGTGTGTTATAGGCTGAGGTGCATGTGTGTGTTGTAGGCAGAGTTGTATGTGTATGTTACAGGCTGAGGTGCATGTGTGTGTTACAGGCTGAGGTGCATGTGTGTGTTATAGGCTGAGGTGCATGTGTGTGTTACAGGCTGAGGTGCATGTGTGTGTTACAAGCCGTTGCTTGGTTGGGAATAGGTATGTGTATTGTGTGTATGTGCACATGGTACACCAGGAAATAGCTGGTTTTGTGGTGATGTTTTCAAGAGACAGAGCACATGTACATGTACATTGGTGCATTTCCAATAAGTGTGTGCACGTACATGTATGGGATTTTGTGTGTGGGTATGGGCGTGGGAGTTTGGATGTGTATATGTGAGGTTTTTCATACACTTTGGGAGTGTGAATCTAATCTTTAAAGCAGTTTTTGATATGTATGCGTGTGTGTTGTGTTTCTGATTTGTGTCATTGTACATGGGGGATCTAGGTGTGTGCTGTTTGATAGCAAGTTGTGCACAATGGCATGGCAACGGCTTTTTTGCGTGTGCGCTGCATGTACATGTGTGTGTGTGTGCATGTGTGTGAAGTATGTATAGGTGTAAATTACCCCCCCCCCCCCCCCCTCATGCTCTATGGTGCAGTCTACCATTAGCTTGTGAGCAGAATGTAGCACACCCTTACATACCCTCCTAGTACATATGGCACACCCTTTACATACATGTAACAGTGGACCCTCCTAGTACATATGGCACACCCCTTACATAACAGTGGACCCTCCTAGTACATATGGCACACCCCTTACATAACAGTGGACCCTCCTAGTACATATGGCACACCCTTATATAACAGTGGGCCCTCCTAGTACATATGGCACACCCCTTACATACATGTAACAGTGGACCCTCCTAGTACATATGGCACGACCCTCGTAGTACATACAGCACACCCTTATATAACAGTGGACCCTCCTAGTACATATGGCACACCCCTTACATAACAGTGGACCCTCCTAGTACATATGGCACACCCCTTACATAACAGTGGACCCTCCTAGTACATACAGCACACCCTTACATAACAGTGGACCCTCCTAGTACATATGGCACACCCCTTACATAACAGTGGACCCCGCACCCCCCCATATACACTTCAGTCCTTCCTTGTATGTACATGTACAGCAGGCACTAAAATAGATTTAATATGTCCGTAATATTGACTAAACCTGCAGCAGACCCATTGGACCGTTGCTATCATTTATGTGCACTGGTGCATGGCAGGATCATGACCCATCGCCACAGCAGCATAATGCATGTGGCTATGTGCTATGACTAAGGGGCGTGTATGTGTGTATTATGCAATGTGTGTGCTTCTGATCGTTGAGCAGGTTTAAAATGTCTGTGCAATATATACCAGTTGTGTGTTATACCTATTAAGAACCAGTGGTGCTATGGAACTTGTTGTTCTTGGTAATCTTTGTATCTGTTTTCATTGTTTGGCCATTTCCATTTGGCATTTGGCTTGTTTTACAAGCTCTAGTCTGCCATAGGTGGTGGACAAAAGGGATATAGGCAGTGCAGCTGTTTTTTTTTAAATTTGCTTTTGTTTTTGTTTTTTTTAATGGGTTTTGTTTGTGGGGGAGGAGAAGAGGTGGGAAGGAAAATGCAATGCTGGCACTTCGAAAGAATTGCTTGCATTTGCGTGCACAGTGTGTACAATGCTATTACGGTATGTGGTGGTGCTAATGTACTGCGGTGTATGTGTGTGATGCATGTTGGCAATGCTCTGCCTATTAGTGCTTGCCCAGCCATGATGAGGCAAGTTGTTGGCAACAAGCTCGTTTTAAAAGTTGTAAAGTTGCCATTGTGTGTGGGCCATGCAATGTACAACAGTCGAGCTTCTGGCCGTGCTTCTATCTGTGAACTTGCCACGGTTTTACATGTGCAAGCCAAACACACTGCATAAACGTGTGTGTGCTTTCACACACCTCTCCCCTGTACACAAACACCTTCCTATACACACACCTCTCTCCTGTACACACACCTCTCCCTGTACACACACCTCTCCCCTGTTCATACATGTAAATCAAAGCTTTAGGCTCAGCCTCTTGCACCATTAAACCCCCATATTTACTTATAAATTAAATTGTGAACACACACTCATACACACATGCACACATAACAAATACACACACAGTGCTTACACAATACACAATTGCTATATTTACTTCCACATGCATGTACAGAAATCCTATGCACACACCACACATACACACCACACATGCACACCGCACATGCACATACACACCACACATACACACCACACATGCACACACGTACATACACACACACGTACACACACACACACACACACACACACACACACACACACACACACACACACACACACACATGTACACACACCATGCACATACACATGTTGTGGTAAATACTAGTTTACATTTATGGTGTGTGAAGGTCATATTATTGTGGTGAGTTGTGTTGTGCCCAGCCCTTGTGGTGTAATGAGAAACCTTTTTGTGGTATGACCCACCTGGCCATGGTTGATAGGTAACCCTTAGCTTGCAAAAAGAAAGTGTAGTTTATACTGAATGTGTAATGAACAGGGCTATGGAACCTTTGCATTGGGTCAGGGCTTGTGTCTATATGTAGTTACGAACAGGATATCTGCAAGTCTAAGAGTTTGCACATGAACTTACATTGTACATGTAGCACACTTTACATGGGCAGTATTCATATTGTACTTTACATGGGCAATTCATATTGTACTTAACATGGGCAGTATGCTGCATCCCCTTACATGGGCAGTATGCTGCATCCCCTTACATGGGCAGTATGCTGCATCCCCTTACATGGGCAGTATGCTTCCCCTTACATGGGCAGTATGCTGCATCCCCATGTATGCTGCATCCCTTACATGGGCAGTATGCTGCATCCCCATGTATGCTGCATCCCTTACATGGGCAGTATGCTGCATCCCCATATATGCTGCATCCCTTACATGGGCAATATGCTGCACCCCCATGTTGTACTTATATGAGCAATATTCATGTACTTTACATGGGCAGTATTCATGTACTTTACATGGGCAATATTCATGTACTTTACATGGGCAGTATTCATGTTGTACTTTACATGGGCAGTATTCATGTTGTACTTTACATGGGCAGTATTCATGTTGTACTTTACATGGGCAGTATTCTGCATCCCCAAAGTACTCTTCTTCTCACCTCTTCCCCACCCCTCCACCCACCCCTTGTTATGTATTGTCTGCAGCTTCTGTTGGTGTATGAGGTCTTTGGCCTCTTCCTGGCCCCAGCTTAACTACGTGAGCTTCCCTCTTAGTTTTCACCGTGTAACGTGGGCGTACGTAAATGAAGCACTAGTAATTCTCGCGTGCGTATTTTTTTATTTTATTTTATTTTATTTTATTTTGCTTTGTTAATAGGATTAGTCGTTCCCGGAAGTTTTGAGTGAACTAAAACCCGCGGAGGATACGGTATCATGCGGCGCCGTATATAACTAAATTCATGATGACCTGTGTATAAAGTTTGTATTGGTTCTAACTAGTTCCATTAAGCTTGGTTGGTGTGAAAATAATAAAAAGGAGCGTTATGTCGGGTACGAGCGCGCTGAAAGGCTACTTAGAGTTGCCCGTGAATTCGTATTATGGCGAGATCCTTGACGAGTGGCGCAATATGAATAGATTGGACGTGAATGTGCCCATAACAAGTAAGTGTCGCGGCTTGCAAGTTTATTAACTTGGCGTTCTTCGTGGGCCTGGGCTGAGGGTGCGGCGTATGTCTCCGATTTGCATTTTTGAAATCTTTTGCACCTCTCTCTCTCCTCTCCCACTCACTCCTTTCTCTCACTCCTTTCTCTCACGCGCGCACATGCTCACGCACTCTCGCTCTCGATCTTTCTCACATCCTATATCGCTCTCCCCCTCGTACATGCACTATATTACCAGTCGTGGAACGCCCGCCCGTTACCGTAGGAGAAGCGACCTCGTACGATGCAACTACATGTAACAGCATGGGTCTTGGAGATTACCACTTCAGAAACGACGATGTTGGGAGGTGTCTGGCCCAAACACAACTCCCTCCAGGTCAGTGTCGACGTACAGAAGTGTGCTCGTTGTTACTTGTGATTAATAAACTATTCTCTGCCATTCTCGGGGTTTTTTTTTTTTTGGGGGGGGGGGGGGGGGGTCAGGCCTGTTATTTTATTTTCGACAGTGAACGTCGTTTTTCAGTAAGTCGTTTCTCTGCAGATCCGCTCCAGTGGAATGAAAACCAAGTTTACTGCTGGGCAGACTGGTTCGCCCAAGAGTACAATTGCCACATGGTTGACATCCAGGCCTTCAGAACACTCAATGGCCAACAGCTATGCTCCCTTTCACCTGACCAGCTAGCTGGCTTCTGTTTAATCAGGGAACAGGGCATGTATTTGTATGGCTTCCTAGAGCAAATCAAGTCTGCTGCAGCCACAGGTTAGTTGGTGTTATTCAAGCACACACACACACACACACACACACACACACACACACACACACACACACACACACACAATCATATCCCTGCTCTTCACTTGCCATCAGGTGGTATGGAATTTCCACCATTCTCTTCCTATGAGTTTGAGTATGGAGGTGTGGGGGTACCTGATGGTGGTGTCCCGGGGGTCCATAGTCCACCTCAAGGTAAGTGAGTCTTTGCATTGATGGTGGTGGCTGATTGCAAACCTGCTCTCCTCTCTCTCCCTCACCTCTCTCCCTTCTCCTTCCATTTGTCTCCCACGTTCCTCTATCTCTCATTAGCTCCCAGCATCAATATACACAACAGCATGGACAAGGACTATTTTCCCAGTGCTTCTGGTTTGCCTGGCAACGGGGGCCTCCTACTCCCTCCACCTCCACCTTACCGTCCTGGGAGCCCTGCTCTCTCAGAGCTGTCAACTCCATACTCTTCCCCAGCTCCTTCTCCTGTTCCATCACCTGGTGCATCGCCACTGCACTCTCCATTTTACACCCCAAACCACTCTCCATGCCCCTCCCCTACTCCACCCCTCAGAGCCTCCCAGCCAGGTATGCAGGACACCCTTGCAGCTGTTTGTATGTTTTTGGCTTGACAGATAACTGGCGCCATACCTAGCATTTTAGCAACCAAAAATAAAAAAAACTTTCAGTATAGCCCAGTGGGAAGAGTGTTGATTTTAATTCATAGAATACTGTAGTGTGCAATAGAAATTATTCAGGTAAAGTATCTGCATTGTATACTATCAAAGTGGTTGGGAGTGAATCTGGATAAGTGGTGAGGTTTTGGGAATATGGCTGGGTCTACATGTGAATAGTTTGAGAGAGTGGCTTACGCTGTGCCTTTTCTTCCCAGGTTCAGGACCCATCCAGCTGTGGCAGTTCTTGCTGGAACTTCTCACTGACAGGGACTGTCAGAACTGCATTGCTTGGACTGGTCGAGAGTGGGAGTTCAAGCTTATTGACCCAGAAGAGGTGGCCCGTCGGTGGGGTTCCCGCAAAAACAAGCCAAAGATGAATTATGAGAAGTTGAGCCGAGGCCTTAGGTACTACTATGACAAGAACATCATTCATAAGGTGCCAGGCAAACGCTACGTGTACCGATTTGTGTGTGACCTGGAGTCCATGCTTGGGATGTCCTTCGGTGAGCTCCAGCATCAGCTAAAGGGAGAGATGGGTGAAGCAAAGCCTATCAAGATTGAGAAGCACCGGCAGCAGATGGCATCTTATCAACATATGATGTACCCTTCATCCCCGGGCCCTTTTGAAATGCAGAACCTCAGGATAAATTCTAGTCCACTACCATCTCCAAATCCTTCCCCGTATTCATTCTCACCGGTTCTTTCTGGATCGCCAAATGGTGTCCACTCCATCCCATACATGCCATCCGAGTTCATGAACTAACTGTATTAAGCTTAACTTTTATTCTTAAAAATTGTACTAGTGTCATTTCAACGTTTACAATGTAGAAATAGACTTTATGCACATGCAAATTATTTTTGCTTTCACTGGCTTCTTCATGCACTGAACAGTATTTTATTCCATATATATTTTGTAAACCTTTTTGCCTTGTAAATTGTCTGTTTAAAAGATGGACATCACGTGAATTGTGGTTGTAGCACGTGCTTAATAAGGCGCCATTTATACGATTTATCACGTGCCGTCTTCCTCAAGTCAAGGAAGTAAACAAGTCGGCATTGAGGAAGTCTCGTCAAGTTTGTCGCTTTCTTCAATTCATTGTCTCGTGGTAAGTTATTTCATACCGCCACATCTGAGCAGTTGCTAGCGAGTAGTATAGAGCTAATCTTAGCACGTATTGAGCGAGAGGAATTGACTTGTAACAAAGTATAACTCGTAGCGCGCCGATAGCGATTATAGGATGGATCGTTTTACATGTAATGCTTTCTCTATTGACACTAAGCCACAGTACAGCACAACTTGATCGAGACAAGTAGCGTGCAGTACATTTATAAATCCACAATAATGGAAGAACAAGAAATTGGCGGAGGTAAAGAATCCACTCTTTTGTGTTACAAGTTTGCCTTTGTCACACATGATCCATTTGACATAATTCACAAACGCACTCCGTTTATCCATCAACAAATGCATTATGTATCCAGTGGGGAAGTTGGACATTAGGTCCATCAAGCCTGATCCAGATTTGAGCGTTTCTTCGCCTACCGAAGTGGCCGAGTCCATTGCTGAAGCTCTGCTCACGGAAAGCGTAACAGACGCACTTCCCAAAGACCCCTCCAAGATTACGGGCGACGCGACAGGTCCGGGAGCACCCGGAGGTAACCAGGCTTCGGCACTGTTCCCTTGCCTCGTCTACTACCCCGGCGCGAATAACTACTCGCTTGTCTGGGTACCCGTAGACAGCGCCAGCGCCGCCGGCCTCCCTACCTCTGCAACCAACTGGCCTACAACGTCTCAGGTGGGCAGCGTAACTCCCAGCGCCCCTCCCCTATCTCCAGCAGCCGCCGCGCAGAGCTACTTGCAGCTGCTGCAGCAACAAATGCAGCAGCTCCAGCAGCAGACGGGACAGCAGCCTGCTGCCGCCTCTGGGTCACCCCTGGGCAACACGACTGATGCACAGAGCAGCGCTCTAGCGGCGGCCACCACAGCTGCAACACCTCTGCTCTCGTCCCCTCTCTCCACCGCCCAGGAGAAGCTGAAACAGACAGGTGAGGTGATTTTAAAACAATTATTGGACAAGGGAAGGTCACTTTTTTCTTTTTTTCTTTACGGGATAAGGTAAACTGCCAAATTAGAACGGGTTGGCTTTATTGGAACAAGGGGGTCCGAAGTAGTAGAAGACTAGAGGTAGGGGTTTGAACCTCATTCTTTTTTGTGTACTGATACATACCTCATTCAAAAAAGGTATGTAAAAAAGAATGAGGTATGTATCAGTACACATGTATCAGTACACAGTCCCCCCCCCCCCCCCCCCCCCCCATTCCAATAAAGCTAAACGTTCTAATTTGGCAGTTTACCTTAATGTGAATTTTGTTGATAGGTAAGCTAGTCAGATTTGTGAACGCGGAAAGGTCATTTACAGTTTAGTCAGATTTGTGAACGCGGAAAGTCTTTTATGAAATGGTTTAATAACCAGTCACATGAGAGGTTCATGGTGTGTTTCCCCCCCCCCCCCCCCCCCCCCCCCCCCTTTTTTCCCCTCTTCCAGGAACTGCATCTTCTTCACTGCAAGTCGAATTCAGCACGGGTTCACAGATACAGTTGTGGCAATTTCTATTAGAACTTCTCACAGACAGGGAGAGCCAGACCTGCATCAAGTGGACGAACAGAAACGACTGGGAATTCAAGATCATTGATCCACCTGAAGTGGCAAGAAGGTGGGGCGAGCGAAAGAACAAGCCGTCGATGAACTACGAAAAGCTTAGCCGAGGATTGCGCTACTACTACGACAAAAACATAATTAAGAAAGTGCACAATCAACGTTATGTGTACCGATTTGTTTGTGACCTTGAATCATTGCTAGGACTGTCTTTCCAAGAGCTGCAGAAGGCTCTAAACACAGGTGGTGATCACAGTACACCAATCACCATCGAGAGGAAGCTGAATTCAAAACTCATGCAGTCTGTCATAGAGCAGTAGTCTCCGTCCTCATCACAGCACTTCATTGGCATGTTTCAAATTCCACACACATGCCAGTCTTTTATTCTTCTTCTAATGCGCACTGATATTGAACTTCCTTTTGAGTTTTTTTTTTTTTTTTAATGGGTATGTTTCAATTGCAACACTCGTATACACAAAACTATTTTGACAATACATTGTAAATTGTCTTACAATAACGATACACATGAAAACGAGGAACAGAAAATAACTAAACGAACACACGCACATCACCGAAGTGTCTGTGTACTTTTGCCACCATACAACTAATCACGAAATCGGAAGTGGCAGTGCACCGATCGCGGAGTGAGTCTCTTGATACAGGTCTTTATAGTCATCATGAGACTGGATAAGTACCACACTTGTCGGACGCTTCGTCCCACCAGCAGTTCCCAAGTCTCTTCGAGAAGGCACGAAACAGTATGGTATTTCCTTGTCCTCGCAGAAGACTGGGATGTGCGAGACAACGTCTATCGGGCTTACGTCGCCAGCGAGAACTACAATCCCTTTCTCGTTTTTCCTCAGTCCCTTTACAACCTCCTTCACCCCTCTTCTCAGTCGTTTAACCTTCTGAGCTTTCTTCACCACCTTGTACAGTTTCTTGGTAAGCTTCTTGCTGGCTAGTGGTTTGGCAATTATGCTCATTAACGCCACTTGTTCTTCGTAAGTTGGACCTTCCGTCGGTTGTGCGCTGCTCTTTCTCTTTTCAGCATCTTCGGCGTTTTCGTCACTCGTTTCTTTCTTCTCCTTACCCATTGCGCCCTCGTGTGTAGACAATCACGCATGCGCGAGCGCAGCAGGAAATATTTCAGCAGTAATAATTAATCAATATGCTTTCCTTGCGTAACGCCCTTCTTTTTCTGTTGATTTTGTGCCTCCAGGAGGCCATTGGGGAGCACCAGTACCAATGGGATGATATGGGCTATGTGCTGTACTGCCCCTGCATGGGTAAGCGGGTGGAATTTGCCTTCTATACACTGGTTATCGTGTTTGGTGTTTTTTGAATTAGGACGGTTTGGGAATCAGGCAGCGCATTTCCTTGGAGCCCTGAACTTTGCAAAGAAGCTGAATAGAACACTAGCTCTTCCACCGTGGAGGTCATATGCACCTCAGGTAGCGAACACCCCGTGTGCATGTATTCGTGTGTATAATTAAATGGATGTGCTTATAGTGTGCATATGTTGGGTTGTGCATGTGTGTATGTTTTAGTTTGGGTTATGATGCTTCCATGCGTCCCCTTTCTCCCCTCCTTGTCTCTTCAGGGGAACATTCCTTTCACCGAGTGGTTTCAACTAGAACCCATACAGTCCTACCACAAAAGTCTCCCAATGGAGGACTTTCTGTCACAGCTGGCACCTCAGAAATGGCCTCCTGGCAAGCGCACCGGCTACTGCTACCCACCCATTAACCCAGAGAGCCACGACTGTGAGATGAAGAACGGTAACCCGTTTGGCCCGTTCTGGAGTGACCTTGGTGTAGACTTTGACAGTTCAGAGTTTGCGCAGCTGGGCTATGATGTAGACGACCCATACATGCTCAAGATATGGCAGGAGAGGTACAGCTAAATTATGCAGGACCCTACCTCTGGGGACACACATGCACACACACACACACATGCATCTTTGGGGAACCACTTGTGTTATCTTTTAACAAGGCAACCACCTCAACAAATATTAGTAGAAAACTAAATATTACTCAGCTTGTTGTTAAATTTCATATCATTGTAAGCCAAAACAATTTGCCAGCACACCATTACCATTAGACGACACAGAATTATGGTACAAATAAAAAGTTCCTTTGAAGTTGATAAGAATTCGACTAAATTACTTATTACTCAGTAACACCTCATTAGAGAATTTCTAATTACTTTTTATAATGCCTCATTGCAGAATTGTTGTGATGCAATTGTGAACAACATAAATTATACACATGTGAATTAAATTTATCAATAAATCAAGATCAAAACCGCGTTTTTTTTTCCTTATTTGTTCAGTGTATCAAAATGTTCGTCATTATTGCTAAATCTTGAATGTAAGGACCTTGTTTATACTAATACTTTCTGTGTATTTGTGGATGCATCTTATAATATTACTTTGTTATTGAGGCCAGGCAGTCTATATTGAGACGTAAGCATTGAGTATGTGACTCAAAAGATGGATTGTGGTGCAGTCATTTGAGGACTCAATACCCAACCTTTCTCATTTCATACAGCATGCATTAGGGTGAACAACTGTATTGGTTGTTCCATTGCAGTTAGTTATTCATAATTATTACTTTGCACTGTGACTTTCAATTTTGATTTCCCTCTTGCTATACACAATCGCATTTCTGCAAACTACGCACAATTTGATGCAACCATCTTCTTGAAACACAGACATCGAATCCATTTTTTAATGGAGCCAAAAGGCTAAGATAGATGATGCACAAAGGCTGTATGTTAGGGTTCAATGGAGAACTAATGTCCTTTTGCAGGTATCCTCCAGACAGGCACCCTGTCCTGGCCTTCAAGGGTGCCCCAGCCACGTTCCCAGTCCCGGGGCACCACCGGTACCTGCAGCGTTACGTCCAGTGGAGCAGTAAGGTCAACAGAGTTGTGGAGGATTACATCACACAGGAAATGAAAGATTCGCCCTTCATTGGTGTACACATGAGGATTGGTATAGACTGGGTGAGGCTTAGTGGTGTGGGGGGGTGTATGTGTGTGTGTGTGTGTGTGATTATTGATTGGACCTGAATACAAACTGTATTGTCCTGCATAGATGTTTGGGAGCTGGGATAGGACGGGAGGTGGGCCCTCTGTACCATATCATGGGTCCTCTGTACCATATCATGGGTCCTCTGTACCATATCATGGGTCCTCTGTACCATATCATGGGTCCTCTGTACAATATCATGGGTCCTCTGTACCATATCATGGGTCCTCTGTACCATATCATGGGTCCTCTGTACCATATCATGGGTCCTCTGTACCATATCATGGGTCCTCTGTACCATATCATGGGTCCTCTGTACAATATCATGGGTCCTCTGTACCATATCATGGGTCCTCTGTACAATATCATGGGCCTTACCATCTTTAACATTTCCTGTGGTCAGGAGAGGGCTTGTGAACTTGCTATCGGGCAGAACTCATTCATGGAGTCCGGACAGTGCCTTGAAGACATACAGGGGGCAAAGGTTACCCAGGAGCTGTGTCTACCCACCACAGAGCAGGCTGCCAAGCAGATCAAAGCTGCTGTTAAGAGAACAGGGCACACCTCTGTGTACATAGCCAGTGATACCTATCCTGATATTGGCCAACTGCAGGCAGTGCTTGGTTCAAAGGTGAGAGGAGAAAGGAGGAGAGGGAGGGGAGGAGAGGGAGAGGAGGGGAGGGGAGAAGAGGGGAGGGGGGAGGGAGAGGAGGGGAGGAGAGGGAGGGGAGGAGAGGAGGGAGGGGAGGAGAAGGGGGAGGGAGAGGAGGGGAGGGGAGAAGAGGGGAGGGGGAGGGAGAGGAGGGGAGGAGAGGGAGGGGAGGAGAGGAGGGAGGGGAGGAGAAGGGGGAGGGAGAGGAGGGGAGGAGAGGGAGGGGAGGAGAGGAGGGAGGGGAGGAGAAGGGGGAGGGAGAGGAGGGGAGGAGAGGGAGGGGAGGGGAGGAGAGGAGGGGAGGGGAGGGGAGATGGAGAAAGGAAGTGGAGTTAATGTATTCATGTGTACATATATGCATGCATGTGTCATGTGTGCATTATGCTTGCTTGCATACAATGTATATGCCTGTGTGACTGCACATGTGTGTCTACAGATGGAATGATGGTTTTGGAGCACTTTCGTGCCCACATCATGAACTTGGCAGTGGTCTTGTGAGAGCATGCAATCTGCAACATTGTGATAGGTGTAGATGGTGTCAGAGAGGTGTAGATGGTCTCACCAGAGAGGTGTAGATGGTGTCACCAGTGAGGTGTAGATGATATCACCAGAGAGGTGTAGATGAGAGGTGTAGATGGTGTCACCAGAGAGGTGTAGATGGTGCCAGAGAGGTGTAGATGGTCTCACCAGAGAGGTGTAGATGGTGTCACCAGTGAGGTGTAGATGATATCACCAGAGAGGTGTAGATGAGAGGTGTAGATGGTGTCACCTCTTTGCTTTCACCACTTGCAGGTCAAGCTGTACCATCTAAACCCGGACCAGCCTCCGATTGACCTCGCTATCCTGGGAAGGGCTGCACACTTCATTGGAAACTGCGTCTCCTCTTTTACAGCCTTTGCTAAACGTGAGAGGGATGCTACCGGGAAGCCCTCCGAGTTCTGGGGCTTGCCCGACCGCGATGGAGCCAAGAAGATGGAACTGTGACAGTCCTTATTGTGTGTATTGTAGGTACACTTTTATCGGTATTGTTAGTTCAGAATGTCATCTCATCTTGCAAGGACTACGTGCATGTACCAGTAGTTTTCTCTCTCTTCTGAGACGTAATCTAATCTATTTAACCACTGAATAAGCTAATACATATCACCACACAGGTTATTAATTTGGTGGGTGGAGGATCCTGTATAGTCTCGTGCCCAGACCCAATGCATTACCGCACGGGCAGCGGTAATGTAATTCATCCGCAGCTGCGATGCATTGGGTCTGGGCACGAGACCAGATCCTGTACTCGCGTAGGCTACACTGTACTTCACTGTCCTGTCGGGCTTCGTTACACGTGCATAGTACCCTGCAAAATGCAATATGGCGGCAGGTTTGATCATAGATAATCTACTCTATTATCTATGGTTTGATCAATCTTTTGGTGATGTCATTTATTTAAGTTGATATGCCCCGCCCATGTGCAATCCTCAGCTGCATAATGCACGTCATTCGGTGATGGGCGAGCGGCCAGGCTCAGATACCGACAGATTGGTGAGAGTAGGCCTAACAGCCAGCTTACGCAGCAACCGTGTGGTCTGGCGAAAGGCGCCGCTGGGAGCGAGACTGGTCGAGCGCATCGGACTGCGGCCGAGCTTGAGGTAAAAATAAAAGCGTAGGGGTAGACTAGTGGTGGTACCAAACATTTACACTGTCGGTGGCATCCATCGTTGCCGTTTTATCTGTACATCTTTCCATGAGGCATGATTGAGACCTGCGCGCACAACATTAGAATTGTGCGGATATTGCATTGAGCTTTCTATAAAATTTCCAAGTGTACCTATACTATGTAAATTATCTATATTTGCTGCAAACGACTCTCCTTTCAGCTACAAAGCTATCGTATGGAGCCTCACTTTCGTCACCTTTGCTTGCTTTCACATAGCCAGAAAATCTTTCAGTGTTGTCAAGGTGCTCGTCTATTCAATACATGTAGTGCTGCTCTGATAACGTTTCTATGACTGCAGAGTGTACTGAACAGTGCAAACTGCTCCGGCTTCGATAACAGCTGCATATGCACTGGCTGGGCTCCATTTGGTGAGTCCTTTGTTCAAAGCTGGTACAGTCATGACTGCCACCTGACTATTCAGATGGAAGCAATGGCAAGACTCTCCTGGGAAGTGTTGATTACGCCTTCCTCTTTATTTATGCTGTATCTGTATACTTCAGGTAAGCACATGAGGAAGCGAACAGGCGTCAATTTTGTTACAAATAAAACGATCTTAGCAATTTGCAGTAAACCAAGCTATAGTAAATTATGCTGGGTTGTGTTTTGATTGGTGAGCTCAATGGGATAGTACTATTTCAGGTTGCCCACTTGTCTATTGGAATGCTATTGCTGAGTTTTGTGTTTTTTTTTTTAGTCTTGGAGCAAGAGGGCAACCTTGCCTTGTAGAATTTTTACACAGATTGATTGCAGCAATGTAAATGTAGTGCGGCCATTCTAATTGCATCTTAGTAGTAGAGATTTGTTCCCATACATTTGATCGTGGTGCCCTTTAGTAATATAAATTACTAAATGAAATTAATGGCAATAGCATATATATTTACGGGGAAGCTAAATAAATAAAAGACTCAAAATCTGCTTTTATATTTATATGGTGTACGATGGTATGATGGTATGGACTGTGCATATAATAACAAGTAACAAATGATCATCTCCTCCATTCCCTGACTTTGGATGTTGTCCAAAGGCTAACATAGCCCATACTCTAACACGCACATATATTAAAATATGTGTACTTCTTCTACTTTTTTGCAGTGGCTTCATTGCAGACAGGGTCAATGTTCGTTACTTCTTAATCACTGGGATGATAGGTCAGTGGGTCATGTCACTGAAGTAGGTGTGGTCACGGGTTTGCCATGTTTGCACGTTTGTGTGGAAGGGTGTAAAGATTTGTATATGATATAAACATGTACATAGGCTGCCCGTACATGGAATATGTGTTTGTTCATGTGATAGTGTGAACATTACACCACAGCATGTGCAATTGTGTGCGCATGTAACATATACATGCGGATCGTGTACAATTGTTAACATACATTACATGATTGTGTGGGTATGCATCACTGTATGTACTACGTGCGAATATCTATGCATATACACATCAGGTAATGATGTATATTCATACCCATCACTTGCTGCCAGCACTCTTTGCAGCACTTATCTGGCCTTTGTGTCACATTGCAGGGAGCGGCCTTGGACTATCCTTGCTGGGAGTGGCCTACTTTGCAAACATCCACGTTCTCTACTACTTCATCCTGGTCCAACTGGGGAGTGGGATAATGCAGGTGTGAGGAGGGGAAAGGTGCCAAAAATGGAATCACATTCACATGACCTCCTTACTCCCAGTCTATAGGCTGGCCCTCAGTGATGGCTGTCATGAGTAATTGGTTTGGAAAACATAGGTACAAGAGGGAAAAAAAACAGCAGTTTGTTTGGCTAGCTGTGGTTTCTGAACCATTTCCAAAAAATTCATGTGATAGTTTATGTGATTTTGACAGGCGAGGACTCATTCTTGGGATCTGGATCATGAACACATCCATCGGCAACATCCTGGGGACCATCATACCTTCCATTTGGGCCACCTGTGATGGACCCTGGGGGTGGTCCTTTGTGGTACCTGGCTTCATCATCATAGTCGTGAGCGTACCCGTGTTCCTACTTCTGGTACCAGGTATGTATGGGGGTATGGGCATGGGGATGGGGATGGATATGAATATGGGAATGGGGAAGGCACCAGGTCATTACCTCACAAGAATGCTTTCAGCAGTACATCATCAATGTCCAATCACTGCACCGTCACTGTACAATCACTGTACCCTGTACCATTACTGTACAATCACTGTACCCTGTACCATTACTGTACAATCACTGTACCCTGTACCATTACTGTACCATCACTGTACCCTGTACCATTACTGTACCATCACTGTACCCTGTACCATTACTGTACCATCACTGTACCCTGTACCATTACTGTACCATCACTGTACCATCACTGTACCCTGTACCATTACTGTACCATCACTGTACCATCACTGTACCATCACTGTACCATCACTGTACCATCACTAGGATGCCATCACTAGGATGCCCTCACTAGCACACCATCACCATTTGCCATGCAGTGTTTGCATTTTTATGCACATGGCTTGATTTTGCAACATCAGCCAACACAACCATAGGCGTAGAGTACGTGGGGGCTCAGGGGCCCGGGCCCCCCCCCGGCAAAAAGTCGGGGGGGGGCTCAGCCCCCCCCCCCCCCCCCCGGGAACCCTGTATCATTAATTTAATAATTAATTATTCACGCGCTCTTATAATTGTACCGATCGTTTGTGCATGCGATATTCCACATGGTATACAGTAGGCCTAATTATCAATTTGTCAAATGAAGCGAATCGACCACTTCTTTAAGATTTGCGAGCTGCCGAAAGGTTCGCAGAGTTCAGCAGATGCAGCAGAGCGATGGAAGAAGCTGACAGTAGTGGGAGTGCGGTTGTGGTGGCCTCCAATAAGAGTAATGAATGTGATGATGAGGAAGGTCATGAAGGAGGTAGTCTGTCAGGTAGAAAATTCCAGGTCCATTGGAAATCCAAGTACAACTGGATCGAATACAGAGCATAATGATGACAAAGAGGATAAAGAATGCGTCTTCTGCGCTGTTTGCACGAAGGCTGTCGCAATGCAAATGGCTTTTCCAACGTCGTCAAGGAGAAAGATTCATATGCAGCATTTGTTGTTAATGGTTTTTCGAATTGGAAGAAGGCTCTGGATCGCTTTTCGACGCATGAGAGGTCAGAGCTGCACAAAGCCGCTGTTTTAGCACTCTCCGCAGTTTCTAAAGGCACTCCAATTAGCAGCCGTCTCAACGCCCAAAGGCAGAGAGAAATGAATGATGCAAGACATTCATTAAGCATGATTTCTCAATGTTGAGATTTTTAGCAGTGCAAGGTCTAGCGATCCGTGGCAAAAGTGATGAATCATCTAACTTTCGCCAGCTATTACATTTAAGAGCGCAGGATTCACCTATTTTGCACAAATGGTTATTTCTGCCCCAGAAGTATAAATGGTTATCTCCAGATATTACTGATGAAATTCGCATGCATTGTATTGTTTGTTCACTTAATGCCTGGTAATATCCCATTTCATAATAACTTGTACATAACTTCCATCATAACCAATCGCGAAAATTTACAAGCCCCCCCCCCCCGGGATAAATGAAACTCTACGCCTATGAACACAACAGTGTGGTTAGGTAACATTATTGGTGATATTATCATACAGATGTGCACACATCCTATTAATTGTGCAACACGTGTGTGTGTTGTAATGCACGAAGCTTCTACTCGCATCCCTACAGCTCCACAGGACGTGCAACTGCAGCCACCTGTCCATAACTTTGCACCAGTAAGCTTCTCGTTAAATGGTGACATCAATATTGTGTTCTGTTTTTAGCACGTACACTGTTGGTGTATGATCAACAGAGGGTGTTAACGTGATATTAAATATGCCAAACCTGAGCCATTTTTATTTGCTACATGTATTTTAAATCTTAAGTACAAATACTGATAAGACGATAGGGGGCAGTTTTGGTAAGATCCCCCCACACTGACCCCCCTCCCCCCACACTGACCACCCTCCCCCCACACCTACCCCCCACATGCTGGGTGCACAGTGATAATTGTTAGTTTAGCCAATTTCCTGGGGTATGGCTGAATGATAAAGGATGTGGGGTGGGCACAGGTATCAGTTATGGGGCAAAGCTGTTCATAGAGAACCTTTGGGCAAAAACTTGGTTCGATCAAAAAATGGACTAACCAGACAACACCCACACCGACCCCGCCCTTCCCTTAATGCCCCTTCCCCACCCCACACTGACCCCACCTTCCCTTACTGCCCCTGCCCCTCCCCCACACTGCCCCTGCCCCTCCCCCACACTGCCCCTGCCCCTCCCCCACATTACCCCTGCCCCTCCCCCACACTGATCCCACCTTCCCTTACTGCCCCTGCCCCTCCCCCACACTGATCCCACCTTCCCTTACTGCCCCTGCCCCTCCCCCACACTGACCCCACCTTCCCTTACTGCCCCTCCTCCACACTGATCCCACCTTCCCTTACTGCCCCTGCCCCTCCCCCACACTGACCCCACCTTCCCTTACTGCCCCTCCCCCACACTGATCCCACCTTCCCTTACTGCCCCTGCCCCTCCCCCACACTGGTCCCACCTTCCCTTACTGCCCCTCCCCCACACTGATCCCACCTTCCCTTACTGCCCCTGCCCCTCCCCCACACTGGCCCCACCTTCCCTTACTGCCCATGCCCCTCCCCACACTGACCCCGCCCTTCCCCTACTGCCCATGCCCCTCCCCCACACTGACCCCGCCCTTCCCCTACTGCCCCTGCCCCTCCCCCACACTGACCCCGCCCTTCCCCTACTGCCCTGCCCCTCCCCCACACAGGACCATTTTATATTGGTAACACTTACATCATTGCTTTATTGTAGCCTGGTGACCTCAGGGAAGAGGACGGAAGATCATTTGTGGCAGAAGACAAAGGCGAGGACGTACAGCACAAATCTGTGGGAAGGGAGGAGGTGAATTGACTTGTTCCTTGGCATGCCACAGTTAACAGTAGCTTTATTCACAGCCAAAGGCTGTTGGATTACTTCAAGCACTTAGAATTCCAGTGAGTGTTGCTATGGCATTATACATGTAAATGTTCATATTTCCCTATCTCCTCCTCCCCTTCCCTATCTCCTCCTCCCCTTCCCTATCTCTTCCTCCCCTTCCCTATCTCCTCCTCCCCTTCCCTATCTTCTCCTATCTCCTCCTCCCCTTCCCTATGTCTTCTTCCCCTTCCCGATCTCCTCTTCCCCTTCCCTATCTCCTCCTCCCCTTTCCCTTCATTTACAAATGATCAAACAAAAACAATCAGGGAGTCATTGAGTACTCTTTGGCTCTGTTCTTTACAAAGCTAGTGGCTTACACATTCCTCTTCTGGCTACCCCTCTACATCAACCAAGCCAATGGTGGATGTAAGTTTGTATTGCATACCTGGGGAGAAGTGCAAGTATTGTACTGCATCCTTCACAGTCCTCGGTGGAGTGAAACTAACCAATCAGCTTTCAGACTGGTTGTCCATTTGTTTTGACGTGGGAGGGATAATTGGTGCCGTTGTGGTTGGAGGTATCTCTGATCTCCTTGGTGCCAGGGCTGTAACCATTACCAGCCTTCTGTACTTGGCAGTGCCTGTGGTAAGTCCATCCCACCTCCAAAGTGCTTTTCTTACTACACATGTTGCCATGGCAATGCAGTTGTTCATCTATCGTTACTATGGTGCTACCTCGATTGCTGTCACAGTAGGTGAGCACACACTGCAATCTCTTCTGTGTTGAGGCTTTAATTAGAGTCTTCACAGTGCTCCTAATCATCAGCGGGATATGTGTAAATGGTCCATTTGGTATCATCCTGACTGCAGTGTCCAGCGACCTGGTCAGTCCGCACTAATGCAGCTGTAATGGTATACATGTGATTTGCATTGCAATACCACTTGGTAATGCATCCCTAGTATATAACATACCCAGTATTAAACTTTAGTGTTAATGCGCTCATAACCATGAATATATCACATGAACCCTTAGTAACAGGTACATGTGCATCCATTACTGCACACATCCTTAGTGTACTGCAAAGGATGCGTGTAGTATATACTAAGGATGTGGGTAGTATACTAAGGATGTGTGTAGTATACTAAGGATGTGTGTAGTATACTAAGGATGCTAAGGATGTGTGTAGTATAGTAACACATTGCACATTACATATACAATGTGTGGACACCGTATACCACGTAATATGTGGGCTGTACACCATGTATGCATCCTACACACTGTACACCATACACTATGTATACATCCTACTACACATGACCAGCTCAATACACAGGGAACACACAAGTCCTTAAAAAGGAATGACAATGCCAAGGCAACTGTGGCGGCCATTATTGATGGCACAGGCTCCCTGGGGGCAGCATTTGGACCCCTCATTGCAGGAGCAGTCAGCGAATATGTGAGATTAACTTTGTGTGTGCAGCATTTGATGTATACAACTGATGAATCCCCTCAGAGCTGGGACTACACATTTTATACTCTGATGAGTTGTTGTTTTGTTGCAGCTCTGGTAAGTTTAAAAAAAAAAATTTCCCACTCCCCATTTGAATTGCAAGTGACCTGTGCTTCCTAGCCTAGGGTTCTACTGTTGTAATTCTGTAACAGAAGTGTAGCAATTCAGTTACTGTATTAATGACCAATAATAATGTGTGAGTTTTAAAATTAGGCTACCAATCGTTCCATTGTAGCTGCTGACCAGGCTTGTTGTTACTGAAGTATTACAATGGCGAAGAAAACACCATGTTCATTGGTAAGAAGTATGTATAAATTATCATTGTTCAGGATATTAGGCAGAAGCAGTACGCACACACTGTCACATACTGAAACAAAAAGGAGATTATTATTCATAAGAAGTGTATAAATTCTCATCGGTAAGAAGGGCTTATTTGTAAATACGTATAAATGTGAAATTTCCTGGACATCCTGGGTGCATTGTATTCATCTCCTGACTGCTTCAGACGATTTTTGGATCATACCTTGTTCGCACCATTCAGATTATAACGTAATTGTTTTAATGATGTGTTGGATCTAAATACATTTTGTCCTCGACAGTATATCAGATTGACCATGAATATATCAGATTGACCATGAATATATCAGATTGACCATGAGTATATCAGCTTGACCATGAGTATATTAGATTGACCATGAGTATATCAGCTTGACCATGAGTATATTAGATTGACCATGAGTATATCAGATTGACCATGGAAGGTGTTTAAATCACACTGTTATTTTATTTATTTATGGCAATCATCATTATCATTTTAAAATCAAGTTGTGCTTCACCCTGTTGCCATGGGACGTACAGCCTTGTGGACTGATCCAGGGAAGAAAGATATTGCTGGTCCAATTAGGAATTATTATCTGTGTTGTGTATGTGATCAATGATTCTTGAAATGAAATATTTGTGCAACAACATGTGAAGCAGTCGTGTATCATTTGGATGGGTAGAGTCCTCCCCGTGCAAGTGGCTCAATGTGTGACTGTTGAAAATAAAAGACCTCTCTCTGAATACAGCCAGCCTCTCTATTATCCTTCCTCTCCCACCCCCAGGATTAATTCATCATACATATAGGCAATTATTTTTGGTACCAAAATTAACCTTAATTTCGCAGATGATGTACTCTAACACCGTATAATATTTTGGATATAGTGATAAGGGGTGTATGGGAAATTTTCAACCAAATTATTCAAGAAGGACAAAAATCACACACTATAAAAGCTATTGGAAGACAGAGGCATGAAATTTTGCAGTAGCCTCTTAATTTTTTATCTATCGTAATTATAATGTTTATTAAAATTGGTTATGGTTATGTTCGGATCTTGAATATGTGGGTGTTGATTTCAAAATTACAAAGGAACCTGTAGAAGTTATATTAGAACAATTCAATGAAACAACTTAAAAATATGCACACTATGCTACAAAAATTGCAACAGCATGGACTATGACTGCAAGATAATAATAATAATTGTTAATGGAATGCTGGGTAGAGAAGCAAATTTCTTACTAAAAAGGTTAGCCCAAAGCATAAGCATTAAATGGGACAAACCACTGGGGCAAATCACAGGATGGCTGCGTGCAAAACTTTCCTTTGCAATCCTTCGAGCCACAAATCTTTGCTTGCGTGGTTCTCGCACCAAGTGGAGAAGCGGAGTTGGAATAGGTAATGGTGCTGGACTACCTGCAGAATTACCAAAATCTGATTAACACTTTTCTTTCATTCTTTTATTGTGTCATTTTTATGTTTTCTTGTTTTTTCTGTGCTTGTTGTAATGGTTTTTCATTATTATTAATATTAGTACCCGTTGTATACACACAAAAAAAAAGTATAAATTTTAATTATATAAAAGTTCGTTAATAGTTTGTACCAACAAATAAATAGAATCCGATGGCAGTTTATCTCTTATAAAATCCAACCGTCCAACTGCTTACCACGTGCATGTATTCACTGGCGTCATAACTATTTTTTGGTCGCAGTGTGCGTCGTGACCGAGTGTGGATGAAGTAGAAATCATCTTGATGCACGCCGTTGTTAGACTGCTCTGATACATTATTGGCTAATGTGGCTGTTAAGGCTGAACAAGTCTCGTGCATGGAGCGAAATTTCAAGCAAATCAATACATGTACATTGATGACGTCACGGACGTGAATAGTCAGCAGGATACAATATTCAAATAGCTCCGCCCACCCACTCTTGGTGGAGGACTGCGTGTCGATAAAGTCCACGTTCCTCTCTTCAGGCTGTCGGGAAGTATGAATTCGTCTGCAAAGTATCAGCATATCAACAACGACGAAGATTCATCGACAAAATATCAGTCCATCTCCAACGATGTACTTCAAAAAGAAGAAGGAAAAGGTGTTTTCTGCGGCATGCGAATGCTGATACATACGGGCATCTTCTCAGAAAGGCTAAGGTATCCATATTCTCTCGATCTCCTCTGACCATTTTTTTCTGTCTCTCGATCTGTCTCTAGACCCCTTCCTTCCTCCCTCCCCCCACCTCAACCTCTCTTCTTTCTCTTTTTCCATTCCTTCTCTTCCTCTTTCTTCCTCCCATATACACACATACTACTATATTTAATACATTTGCACGACTGAAAGAGCCATTTCTGTTATACGGATTATATAACCCTGGTACATAGCTGATACATAGCTGGTACATAGCTGTACTCTTCTTATGCATCTCAGCAATGTAGCTACGTGTATCCATGGCAAAAAAAAACGATGAGTTTCCAAGCCCACAAATCTGGGAATGTGTGAAGCTCATTCTACAACTTCAAGCGTAGATTAACTTGGACTGCTTAAGAATGGCCCTACAGTAGGACTGCTTAAGAATGGCCCTACAGTAGGACTGCTTAAGAATGGTCCTACAGTAGGACTGCTTAACCTACGTGTATGAATTAAGTCCACGATGACAAGCCAATGTGCTGTTAAATGAACCCCCACCCCCAAAACATGCCAATACGTTTCTAGCCCAGTAGGGGGAGGGGGAGCTGTACTGGTTCTCAACAGGTGTCTCTTCTTCATTGTTGTGTGCATCTTCCCACAATTATCATGTTTTTAATGTGCTTATTCAGACTACTGAACGAGTACCATGGCATCTTAACATGGTACTTTTCTGTAGGCTCATTTTACACATCTGCGTGCATCACTGTGTGTTTGTGCTTTAAATAGACCTAAAAGAAAAAAAGAAAAGCTGTACATGAACAAAACAAGGTTTTTTTTGCAAATCGTTTTAATTAGAAAAACGACATGCTTGTATGGCAGTCTTAATGCAATGATTTGTTTGTGTGTACACAATGTAGGTTCCCTAAGTTTGGGGGGAGTGGTTTAACTTGCTGATACAATGATGTAGATAGTGAAGTTAACACTCCACTGACCTGAGCTCTTCTATGTAGGATCTTGGTCTGGATTCTAATGTTTTTTGCCAACCTGTGCTTTCATCTTTCAAGAAAATCCTTCAGTGTTGTCAAGGTACAGCTCCAGCTCATCATGAAGTCATTATTACATCATTTTCTTTCAGGGTGTACTAAAGCCAAACTGCAGTGCCAACTACACAAGTAGTGGATGGGTACCATTTGGTAGGTCCAGTAGTGGATGAGCACCATTTGGAAATTTTGATAGTGGGTGGGCACCATTTGGAAGGTGTGGTAGTGGATGAGCATCATTTGGAAGGTCTAGTTGTGGTTTCGCACCATTTAGAACGTCTGGTAGTGGGTGGGCACCATTTGGAAGGTCTGATAGTGTGTGGATACCATTTGGTAGGCTTTAAATTGCAGGCCTGTGCTGTCATCTGCGCCTTAATGCATTTACTAAAATATTGCATCCTTTAGTGCGTTGGTGGCATGATATAAGATGTGGATGATGGCATTTGTGCAATATAGAGGGCGAGTGTGTTGAGCTTGACCTAGCCCCTTCATCACTAGATGGACCACAGGGCAACACTTACTTGGGAATAGCAGACAGCTCTTTCCTCTTTACCTATGCAGTGTTCATGTACTTAAGGTTAGTTGTGTAGACCGGTGTGTATACAGGGCAACTTCCAGAGTGACTGCATTGGCAAATCTCTTTGATCTTTCAGGTCACAAATTGCTCTAAATAGAAGACCTATTTTGACCACAAAATCCCACAATTAAGATGTCTGCAGCAAACATTTCACCCAGAAGTCGCCCTGTATATTCTGGCCCTTAAGTGCCTTGGTGTGTGCATGTGTGCACACATATGTTTGTATGTGTGTGTGTGTGTGTGTGTGTGTGTGTGTGTGTGTGTGTGTGTGTGTGTGTGTGTGTGTGTGTGTGTGTGTGTGTGTGTGTGTGTGTGTGTGCATGTGTGCACACATGTCTTGGAGATGTGTGTACAGTGTATGGTTGAATGACCTCAGGTTATTTTCCTTTTTGTTTTCTAGTGGTTATATTGCAGACAGAGTGAATACTCGTTATTTCCTGGTGATTGGGATGGTGGGTAAGTTGTGATGATTGGGATGGTGGGTAAGTTGTGATGAGTGGGATGGTGGACCCGTAGTGAGATGGTAGGTAAGTGGGAGGAGTAGGTAAGTGGGAGGAGTAGGATGGTGGGTAGTGGGAGGTGGGTAGTGAGATATGGTGAGTAGTGGGATGGTGGCAAAGTTGAAATATTTTCAGAAGTACTCGAGTGGTTCAGGGGTATTCAGGGAAGGTTCAGGGGTATTCAGGGATGGTTCTGGGGTACACAGTGTAGTTTAGAGGCATTGAAGATAAGTGAGCAGTTTCTTGATTACTGCAGGAAGTGGTGTGGGCTCAGTTCTACTGGGAGTGGCCTACTTTGCAAACATCCATGTTCTCTACTACTTCATCCTGGTCCAACTGGGGACTGGGGCTGCTCAGGTGAGAGAAGGGAGGTGTTATTGTGATTAAAAAAAAAAATTCGAAGAAGTAAGTGAATAGCAAATAGCAATGGCCACTAGCCTGGTATTATGATGTTGCACAACAACCATATCATTTCAAGTGGATTTTGAGCAAAAATAAACCCCTTTGCATTGCATGTTAAGAAGAGAGTGAAGTTCCATTTCAGCCATATAATTATTATGAATGTGAGAGATTACTCTCAGTCGAGCAATTGTGTTTGTTGTCAAAGCTTGTGTCTGTTGTGGGTATGCTCTGTGAGCGTGTGTCTGTTGTGGGTATGTGCTGTGAGCGTGTGTCTGTTGTGGGTATGTGCTGTGAGCGTGTGTCTGTTGTGGGTATGTGCTGTGAACGTGTGTCTGTTGTGGGTATGTGCTGTGAGCGTGTGTCTGTTGTGGGTATGTGCTGTGAACATGTGTCTGTTGTGGGTATGTGCTGTGAACATGTGTCTGTTGTGGGTATGTGCTGTGAGCGTGTGTCTGTTGTGGGTATGTGCTGTGAGCGTGTGTCTGTTGTGGGTATGTGCTGTGAACATGTGTCTGTTGTGGGTATGTGCTGTGAACATGTGTCTGTTGTGGGTATGTGCTGTGAGCGTGTGTCTGTTGTGGGTATGTGTTGTGAACGTGTGTCTGTTGTGGGTATGTGCTGTGAGCATGTGTCTGTTGTGGGTATGTGCTGTGAGCATGTGTCTGTTGTGGGTATGTGCTGTGAACGTGTGTCTGTTGTGGGTATGTGTTGTGAGCGTGTGTCTGTTGTGGGTATGTGCTGTGAGCGTGTGTCTGTTGTGGGTATGTGCTGTGAGCATGTGTCTGTTGTGGGTATGTGCTGTGAGCGTGTGTCTGTTGTGGGTATGTGCTGTGAGCGTGTGTCTGTTGTGGGTATGTGCTGTGAGCGTGTGTCTGTTGTGGGTATGTGCTGTGAGCGTGTGTCTGTTGTGGGTATGTGCTGTGAGCGTGTGTCTGTTGTGGGTATGTGCTGTGAGCATGTGTCTGTTGTGGGTAAGCATGTACGTGCATGTGTATGATTGCTGGAGAATCAGTCACGCTCTAATTTATTTTTCACCGTTAATTATTGTGCCTCTGGTGATCACATGATCTTTGTTGTGCCCCTGAGGTGATCACATGATCTTACATTCACTGTGTTTGTAGTCGGTGAGCTGGCCTGCAGTTATGGCAGTAATGGGTCGCTGGTTTGGGAAACAAAGGTAAGGACACCCAATGTGATGTGGTCCTCTGACCCCTGTACACCCAATGTGATGTGGTCCTCTGACCCCTGTACACCCAATGTGATGTCCTCTGACCCCTGTACACCCAATGTGATGTGGTCCTCTGACCCCTGTACACCCAATGTGATGTGGTCCTCTGACCCCTGTACACCCAATGTGATGTGGTCCTCTGACCCCTGTACACCCAATGTGATGTGGTCCTCTGACCGCTGTACACCCAATGTGATGTGGTCCTCTGACCGCTGTACACCCAATGTGATGTGGTCCTCTGACCGCTGTACACCCAATGTGATGTGGTCCTCTGACCGCTGTACACCCAATGCGATGTGGTCCTCTGACCCCTGTACACCCAATGTGATGTGGTCCTCTGACCGCTGTACACCCAATGTGATGTGGTCCTCTGACCCCTGTAATTAACACATTTCAGGCGAGGTCTAATTATGGGAATATGGTACATGCACACATCCATCGGCAACATCCTGGGGACCATCATACCTTCCATTTGGGCCACCTGTGATGGACCCTGGGGGTGGTCCTTTGTGGTACCTGGCTTCATCATCATAGTCGTGAGCGTACCCGTGTTCCTACTTCTGGTACCAGGTATGTATGGGGGGGGGGGGGGGGGGGGGGTATGGGCATGGGGGCATGTACTGGTGGTATGGGAACATGCACCAGGTCAGTATGGGGTATGAATAGCCTGATTGATAAATTCCAGGCCCTGAAGATGTGGGTCTGGGCCCACCAGCTCACCAGACTGCAGAGGAAAGTACTCCATTAATCAGCAACACACTAGTTTTGAACAAAAAGGTAAAATGATTGACATCGTATCTATTCCCCCCTTTCCCCTTGCCTTGTCTCCTGCTCCCTATCTATTCCCCCTTTCCCCTTACCTTAATTGTCTCCTGCTCCCTATCTGTTCTCTCTTCACCCTCATCTGTTCAGGTCAAGCCACTTGGAATATTCAAGACGCTGATGATACCGGTAAAACAATAGGAAATGTTCTTAGATGTACCTTAAAATCCATCCATGTTTCAACCTTCATTCATACTCTGCCTTTAGCATATTTGTGCATCTGGAGGGGCACATATATGTGCGTTAGTGGATTGTCACACCTCCATCCAGTGACGATGGCTTAGATGTTCTTCTAGCTAGCCGCTCCTCTAGCTAGCCGCTCCTCTAGCTAGCCGCTCCTCTAGCTAGCCGCTCCTCTAGCTAGCCGCTCCTCTAGCTAGCCGTTCCTCTAGCTAGCCGCTCCTCTAGCTAGCCTCTCCTCTAGCTAGCCGCTCCTCTAGCTAGCTGCTCCTCTAGCTAGCCGCTCCTCTAGCTAGCCGCACCTCAGTCGCTTTTGTCTCTTTGCAGGCCCGTAGCCAGGGGGGGTTCGGGGGGTTCGAACGAACCCCCCCTCAGAGGATAAAGGTCCTGCACTCCGCTTACGTAGAAGTACTACGGTGCCGCCGTGCAAGCAGCTCTCTAAGGCGGATTTGGGCTAATAGTCTTCCCTGACTAATAACGTAGGCCTACGTATAACACAACGTAACGGTTTATTATTTTAATTATCGAATTACGTCTCAATAATTAAAAAGCAATTAATTTGCGCCGGTTTAATAATTAATCTATACGCCGTCGCATTAATAATCGCCGGGCCGATCGACTAAAAGAGAGCGTGAACGAGCGGAGTGCTAGTGCTCTTCGAAGACTGCACAATTATATGAGAGCCTCGATGGGAAATAGCCGTCTTTCTAGCCTTGCTCTCCTGCATATACATTATGACATGGACGTGGCGTTGTCACACGCTATGCCCTTTTGCACCCAAGGAAGCTTGAACTTGACTCTATTATTGTGTTTGTATATAAATGTATAACCTGCCTAAATATGTAGTTGACTAAGCAGCCATTGAATCAGAAGCATTGTTTTTTTTTAAAGCGAAGATCGATTTAGATTGCATAGCAAAACGACATGTTAGGTTTAGCCCCTTCCCCTCTTATCATATCAGGCAGCTCACCTTGGAAGGTCGCATGAAATTGAATTGCTCATCTTGTTTATTTTTCGGTTGTGAGTGTTTTGGTACATGTACATGCGTCTGCAAACTATTAATTCTTTTGTGTTGCCAAATCAATGTTTTCAAAAGCTTCCGCGCGAAGCGCGGGAGGAGGCACATCCCCCTCCCACACCCTCCCCCATTTGGTGACCCACGCCCACTTTGGGTCCACTTTTTTTTTTTTCGAACCCCCCCTTTTCCTGACCTGGCTACGGGCTTGCTTTGGCATGAAACTTTTTATTGTTTGTTGATAACCAGAGGCACACAAGTATACGTAGGCACACAGGTATACGTAGGCACACCAATTCTTCATACTGTTAAATTTTGTCTACACATAAATACATAGAAATAAACGAGATCCTTAGCATTCAATGCAAAGAATATCGTACTGTCAACGAAGAGAAGTATGTCATCTATATGTAGGGAGAACTGTTAGTTGATGTAAACAGCTTACCCTGTTGACACCTTAAATAGTGAAATGCCTAACAGCATTCACACCTCCACCATTAATTAAGATGTTTGATTAGTATAAATAACGACTTCATTATGGTGCCATCCTCACATTAGCCTCCCTCCCCTTCCCATGTCCTCACCTTAGCCTCCCTCCCCTCCCCATGTCCTCACCTTAGCCTCCCTCCCCTCCCCATGTCCTCACCTTAGCCTCCTCCCCTTCCCATGTCCTCACCTTAGCCTCCCTCCCCTCCCCATGTCCTCACCTTAGCCTCCCTCCCCTCCCCATGTCCCTCTCCACTCTCACATCCTTAAAACTACCCTCCTCCCCTCCCTCCACTTCAGGGAGTCATTGAGTACTCTATGGCTCTGTTCTTCATAAAGCTGGTCAGCTACACATTCCTCTTCTGGCTACCTTTCTACATCACTACTGGCAACCATGGCTGTGAGTATCACATCCTCCTCCCCCTCCCCACCCCCAACCCTTTTTTTGAGGGGTAACATCACTGCGGCTGTCTATGCAGATATTGGAGGGACCAAAATTTCCACTCAAGTATCTGATTGGCTAGCAACAACCTTTGACATGGGAGGGATAATTGGAACCATAGTCATAGGAGGCTTCTCGGACCTACTAAAGATTCGATCAGCACTTATCATTGCATCACTGACGCTGGCTGCCCCATTAGTAAGTTCAAACATAGCAAGTTACGCCATTAAGTTTTAAAGACCGGACATTTTATGACTCATGCATCTAAGAAATACTATTGGCTGTTAAACAATTCACATTGAGTGTCTCTGCTGAATATAAAAATAAACAAATGGAAACCACTGATTAGCAACAAAATTAATTGAGGCTTAACCTCCTCTCACCTTGCCAGAGCAATTACAACTACCATTCTGTTTAGCCGTCAACCTTACATGTAGCGCCCCATAGGTTTTGTGTTGTGCATTTCTTTTATTGTGTGCTCATTTTGTAGTATGAGTGCACTGATTTTTTTTTACATGCAGTTACTAATGCGTACCTAGTGTAAGTGCACTATACTTGTGCAATTGAGATTACTTAAGGCACCAAGGTTTTCATTTTTAGTAGAATGTTTCCATGGCTACAACAAAGGTGACCAATGCCTGACATTGTAGCATCTATTTTCGTTCTTTCACTATTTCAGCTCTTTCTATATCGCCATTTCAGCAATGTCCACATCTCTTTGTCTGTCGGTACGTGGCAAAATTGTTGTGCACATGTACGAAAAATGAACCTATGACCTCACTCCTTTTCAGTACTGCTCATTGTCAGTGGAGCATGTGTGAATGGGCCTTATGGCGTTGTAGCAACTGCTGTCTCAAGTGACCTGGTTAGTGCCAATTATTGGAGAGGGGACGCAAGTATTTGAGTGTGTATGGAACCTTCTTGGCTTCTCAAACTTATTCAGGCAACAGACCCACATTTGGTTGGAAATGACAATGCCAAGGCAAAAGTGGCGGCCATTATTGATGGCACAGGCTCCCTGGGGGCAGCAATTGGACCCCTCATTGCAGGAGCAGTCAGCGAATATGTGAGCTATGGACATTCAGTGCATCTACACGTACACTGCAGGTATATGTGTGTACATGTAATCCAGTGATGTTTGTGTTGGTGTGCCTTCAGAGTTGGAATGATACTTTCTACATCCTGATGGCCAGCTGTATCATGTCAGCACTGGTGAGAGGCATTCTTTATGAATAATGACTAAGGGCATTCGACAGCATTAAAAGTATTTTAGGAAGACATAAGTGTCATTGCAATTTAGTTTTTATAGGCCTGGTAGAATTGCATGTGTAATAGTAGACTTGGACATGAATGCGCATGCGCTGTGGGGTGGGGGGTTCTTATTGGAGTTCGTGCATAGGTTATGTATGTATCTTAAGAGCTGCGCGATTCAAGATATTGTTTGTGCATAATCGGGCACAACGCTACAGCATGTAGGAAAGGACTTTTCATTATACACAAGTTAGGAATGTTTTTTTTTTCCTTTTGGAATATAGACCTTATGCACAAAACAATGAGTTTCATTTATTCACCTTGAATTGGATTCTGGCATGCCCCAGCATCCAGTACTTGTGTAATGTAGGTGTAGGAAGATTTTGTATTGGAGGAACAAATTCAAGGCCAACATAATGAAATATATTGTTTTGTGCAATTGTTATTTAAAAGTATCCTTTTCACTACATCTGTGGTTTGAAATACTGTGTTTTGGCTATGAATGGTGATAATGTGTTGTACTTTAATTTCAGCTTCTGGCGCGGCTACTGATCATTGATATGATGCTGTGTTACAGAAGGCGACATAAAGATCAAAGGTAGCTCTTTGTGCAGTGTTCGTGCAATTACACATTCTGATTTCTACATTTCAATTACACATTCTGGTATGTGTCGAGCTTTGAAGCTAGTTAATCT
Organism: Spongilla lacustris; assembly: GCA_949361645.1. Taxonomy (NCBI): domain Eukaryota; kingdom Metazoa; phylum Porifera; class Demospongiae; order Spongillida; family Spongillidae; genus Spongilla; species Spongilla lacustris. Next base: position 1,784,111 of record OX442423.1, read on the forward strand.
CAGTATCAGGATGTGTAATTGAAATAGAACTGAAGTAAGGATGGGTATAGAATAACAAAACTCATGCCAAGTCTGCCTAAAAAAAGGTCTCTGGTGTTGGCAGCTGGCTCTTTGTATTCATATTCCTACATGCATATGTGTATTGTTCCCATACAAGTACTTTGATGCAAATTATCGCTTTCTTCTTTTACTAGCAAAGTGAAGATATCGGTGGCACAGAATAAAGCCAATGGATTTTGATTAATACTGAACATTTTATATTTATTGTATGTTTATTTTGGCCCCCTCCCAAGGGGAAATTTTTTTTTGCCTCAGTCATGAATGCATGCATGGTCAAAGGAGATCAGTGGGGATCAGTGGGGGGTGTGGGGATCAGTGGGGGTATGGAGATCAGTGGGGGTTGTGGGGATCAGCGGGGGGTGTGGGGATCAGTGGGGGGATGTATGGATCAGTGGGGGTGTGGGATCATGGGTGTGCGGGGATCAGTGGGGGTGTGGGGATCAGTGGGGATGTGAGGATCAGTGGGGGATGTGGGGATCAGTGGGTATGTATATGATTAACTATTAGCTGCCCATACCCCATAGATGCAATGCCTAACACATTTCACAGCAGTTTCTTGCATGCCGACAACAATTTATGTACCAAATATTCTGTACTGTACTGAAACTATAATCATAGCATTTGGGTATGATACGAGATGACCGCTTGCATGGGTATGTAGGCATGCTGGGGATGAGACAAAAAAATTCCGGAATTGTTATTGTTATTGTGGTGTGCACGCCGCTAAGTAAGTTTTTTTTTTTTTTTTTTTTTTTTTATGACATCAAGCAGCAAGTTGAAGACAACATTTGATCTGTACAGTACATGTAGAGTCAATCTTGCTTTGGTTACATGTAGATCAACCGCCAGAGCAGTTATAGTGAGGTCGTCACCTCTGTAGATCAGTTCCTTAGCTTGACATTTCGAAAATGCGGAAACTTTCGCCTATACAATTGGTTGGATTTCAAGGTATCGTCAATAAACTGATTCGTTGCCACGAAGGCTAGAAAATACAATCTATAACTGCATGCTGGCGAAGCATACATCGATGAGGTACTGTGTTTAAGTGGCTTAAAATATCAATACCGCTGGTGCACATATGATTACACAACTGAGAAATGTATTTAGTTCTCTACCTCATGATCAGTCTTAGAAACTACATCTGCAAATCATCTGACAAGACATCCGGTCAAACTGATATTGCCCATGCAGCAATTTGGCTGCTCGCAGTCGGCTGCCTCGAAGATATCAAGCCAGTAAGAGCTAGGCACTTCAGCACGATGACTGAGAGAATATCGTAAGCGAAAACGGACTGAAAAGGCTGACTAATGATCGACGTGCTCTACATAACGGTATTTGGATGGCCAAATGGTTTTGGGTATCACTTTTTAATGATATTTATGATTTTTATAATAGGATCCACTGTATATTATCCAATCGATTCAAAACAGTGATATTATTATGTTGTTGGTTTATATCCGCTCGGACGGAAAGCGATCCTGCATGGTGCTACCAACCCTCCTACCACAGTATTGGTGTCGAATCCATCCTTGGCCGGACCATTTTTCATGCAAATTGTACCGGGCTATAACTGACGGAGTATAAGTTAAAGCTATAAAAACAAAACACTAAATCTCGCATCGATGAGTGAAATTTATAATAAAAGACCAAAGTAATAACAACACAACAGATTACTATTAAGAGTGAAATGGTATTTTATTTCAGTCCGCAATTATTCCAAAAAAAAGTAAGAAATTGTAGTACGAGATAGGGCTTGTAAAGCGACTTATAGTTTTAGGTTCGGGCGATTATTTGTCGAAGTGGGAATCTAGCGGGGTAGTCAAGTTGTCAAACCTGCATCATGGGAGGACGAGAGGCGGGCCCAAACCCTTATTTTGCCTAACTCCTCGGGTGAAAACATCACCGCTGTCGGAGGAATGGCTGTCCCCCTGGAAAAAATGTCCCCCCGGACATTATATCCTAGGATATATTGTCCCCCCGGACAATATATCCTAGGATATAATGTCCCCCTCTGGTTTAAAGTGTCCCCCCCCAGGGGGACTGCCATTCCTAGGATATAATGTCCCCCACCCCTCTTTTACGCGCATGCAAATTACGCATGCGCGCCCAACCTCGTGGATGATTCACACTTCAGTAGAGCATTATGGATGACTATGACGCCTTGGTGGAATTTTTATTGTTGGGGCGCTATCCTTCAGGATTATCCAAGGTCCAGAAACGTTCATACCGAAGGAAAGCACAGGAAAATTACAAAGTAGACAGTGGTGGTATCCTTTTTTATTCCGCAAACGTGCAAGATGGTGATCGAGTATGGCGCCGGGTGGTTAACACGAAAGAAGAACGCTGTCGGATCATGAAAAGTTGCCACGCCTCCACTGAAGGTAAATTATAATGCTTTTGTATAATGAGGATGTAGTTCTCATTGTGTTATTAACCGCCGTCTCCACGCTTTCGGCATTTATAATCATATAGGAGGAGGACACCTTGGAAGAGACAAGACCCTTGAGAAAATTTGCTCCAGATTTTTTTGGAAGAATATGGGTGATGACATCCGCAGATTTTTATTGACATGTGATGTATGCCAACGTACAAATGACGCTAAATTTGTGAAAAAGTGGATGCTGCATTACCAGAGATAATATATAGAGGGATTGGAAACGAGCCCAATTAACACCAATAAACGCGGACAATGCTACATGCAACGTATATGGCTTCGAATACACTGCTATGATGCCATGTCAAGCTAATCATCACACACATACATGTACATAACTCAAATACAATACCACGCACACACTTACACGCACACAAAAACATGCACACACAAAGTGACACCAAGAGCTTTCCTTCGCTCTTCATTTTTTCGATGAACCGACAGTCGAAATTTTCTTCGTCCCATCTCTTCAAAAATAGTTTTAGACATGTTTTTATACGAAGACACCATATAAAAATACAACTATGCAAAATAGGTAACAGTTTTTAACATATTGGAGCCTTCCGCAACAGTTCTCGATACGAAACAAAGGCTACGCTGTCCCACAAAAAGGAGGCATCCACGTATCGATATGTGACGATACAGCCGATTCTATTATACACAACATTACCTGAGAAACGGCTGTCCCACAAAAAAAAACTGGCTCCAATAAATGCCCTTTAAAGCATCTTTGTGATGCAAATGTAGCGTCGTATCCGACCGCCCTGGTGCCACGTTCTTATCTTATCAATTTTCATACCCATTACATCACTCTCCAATAACTAACTACTAGCAATGTTACATCTGGCCCCTCCCAGGATAAAGTTCGACCCCGAACTTGATCTTCCTAGAGGTAGCGCTTGGGTGTCCGAATTTGTTTGCGCAATGAGTACCGGGTAGAGTCAGTCTGCCTGTTGCGGACTGGGGGTAGGGTATGCTGATCCCTAGTCAGTTCCTGGTCTGCTGTGTCGTCCGGTTCTTGGTCAGCTGTGTCATCATCCACTGTGGTGGGTTCCGATGTGTCCTCTCCATCTGCTGCTCCAGAGGATGCATGTTTGGCAGGCACGATGCTGTCAATCCACTGAGGGTAGTGCCCTTGGCTGGTCTGTTTCTTGCCATACCAGTAGAACCCATTGGGGAAACCTGGATAACAAGGAGTGGTCCTTGTCTGGTGCACCTGGATAGTTCCCTCCTCCGGAAAGTACACTTTGGAAGCGACTACATCTGGGCTATCACAACTCTGAACCCTGTATGGTCCATGCCATGGTCGTGACAACTTGCGACTCTTCCCACTTTCATCCTGCGGAAACCTGACCATCATCCAGTCTCCAACCTTGTACTGGGCAGGGTGACAGTGCTTGTCATATACTGATGCTTGTACCTCTGCTGAGCTTTCTTTAATGCATCACAAGCGTGTTTCCGTGCAGTTGAGAGACACAAGACCAGTTCCTCCCGATAATCTTCCACATTCGTGGTTTGCACCTCTCTAGGGGGAAGTATTGCTGCCTCAGTAGGAGTTCTGCAATCCACTCCAAATAACAAGAAGGAAGGTTTTTCCTGGGTGGAGTCATGTGCTGTGTTACGGTATGCCCATAGCACGCCAGATAGATACCTGTCCCACTGGTTGCCAAACACCGCAGCCTGCTTCCTCAGCATGGTCTTTAGTGTCCGGTTGAACCTTTCAACCATACCATCGCATTGAGGATGGTAAGCAGTGGTGTTAAGTTTCTTGATGCCTAGTAGTTTGCAGACATCTAGCATCAAGTGTGACAGCAAATTAGTACCACGGTCTGTCAGCAATGCTTCAGGAACTCCAAAGAATGGCACTATCTCTTCAGTCAGCAGCTTCACTATCCTCTCGGTCTTCTGGTCGGGAACAGGATATACCATGGGCCATTTAGTTAGGAAGTCTTGGAAGACGACCACATATCTATTCCCTTGACTGGTTACTGGAAGTTCCATTAGGTCTAACCCAATGATCTGAAATGGTCTTTGTACTGGGATTGGTGACAAATGGGGCTTGCTAGGTCGACAACCACCAGTGGCAGTAGCACATTCCGGACAGGACTTGCAAAATGTGACAATGTCTGCATGCATGTTCTCCCACCACCAATGCCTGGAGAGTTGGTTGTACAGCCTGGCACCACTGAAGTGACCACCAAATTTACCTCCATGGCATTCCTCCATCACCTTCCTCTGCAACTGCTTTGGGAGTACTACTCTTCGTCCTCCATCCTTCTTCTGATCCACGAAGTACAGAATGTCATCCACTATGCAGAACAATGGGCCTTGTAATGCCATCTTGCGAGCCTTCTTCTCATCGGCTGGAAGCACATTCTGCTGCAAGAATGCAATGATTTCCTGAATGCTTGGGTCCTTCCGCTGCTCTTCCTTGAGGTCACTCAGCTCACCAACAGTGGGGCTTGACTCCAGTAGATGGGAGATGCTCGTACCTTGAACCACAGTAACTTGGACCTCTTTGTCAGCCTCACCACCAGGTGTTCCCACTGGACTGCGTGAAAGCGCATCGGCGTTGGAGTTGCTTTTACCTGACTTGTAGATGATGTGAACATGTTTCGCACCACTCTCATACACTTTGCTCCACCAATGTGCGTGTTTTCCTGATGGGTTGGGTGTTTCCAAAACTGCCTTGACAGCTGAGTGGTCAGTGTAGACCGTGACTTCATTCCCATATATGTAAGTTCGGAAATGTGTCAGTGCCCAGACAACAGCCAAAGTCTCCAACTCTGTGATGCCATAGTTGCTCTCCGCCTTGCATAGGCTCCTGCTTGCATATGCAATCGGATGGACCAAACCATCATCCTGGCACTGGGAGAGTACTGCTCCTAGACCACATCCACTGGCGTCTGTCTCCAAGATGAAAGGTTTCTGGAAGCACGGGTAGGCCAGAACAGGGGCTGCGGTAAGTCTTTCCTTAAGTTCCCGAAAGGCAGTTTCACACTCCTCGGTCCAGACAAAGTCAGCTCCCTTCCGTGTCAGGTTATGAAGTGGCCTGGCTATACCAGAGAAGCGGGGAATAAATCTCCTGTAGTAAGCACACATGCCCAGGTACTGACGAACACCCTTGAGGCTGTTTGGTCTGGCAAAGTGCTGTACTGCTTCCACATGCTTGGCTTGAGTCTTGAGTCCTGAGCGCGTGATAACATGGCCCAAATATTCAACTTCTTCCCTGACAAAACGACACTTTGAGGGCTTAAGCTTGAGGTTAGCAGTGATGATTCGTTCCAGGACAAGCTGGAGGTGGTGTATGTGTTCTTCCATGCTTGACGAGAAGACCAAGATGTCATCAATGTAAACAGACACAAAGTCAGGTCCATTTTCTGGGTTCAGACCCATCAAGACTTTTTGCATCAACCTCCGGAAAACTGAAGGAGCATTGGTCAATCCAAAAGGCATGACCCTGAATTCGAACAACCCTTGGAGAGTTGCGAATGCATTCTTTTCCATAGACTTCTGATGAACCCTTATCTGCCAGAACCCTGCGGCTAGGTCTAATGTTGAGAAGTACTTGCAGTCATGGAGCTGATCAAGTAAGTCATCCACTCTTGGAAGCGGGAAAGTGTCTGCCTTAGTAACCGCATTCAAGTTTCTGTAATCCACACAGAAGCGGTGAGATCCGTCCTTTTTCCTCACCAAAACCACTGGACTAGACCATGGGCTCTCGGATGGAGTGATGACTCTTGTGTCCAGGAGCTTCTTGACCTGACGAGCAACTTCCTCTCGAACTGCAAAAGGCATTCTGCGCAGAGGTGTCCTCTTTGGTTCAGCCTGCCCAGTGTTGATCTCCAACTGCACTAGATCAGTTTCCCCTCTCTCATCTTCTGTAAGGCTGAAAGCCTCATGGTATCTGGAAATCGTGTTCAACAACTCTGCCTTGTTCTCGCAGACATCTGATGCCTCCAATTTGATCAATTCCATCAGTTTCTTCTTCCTGTCTTCTCTCTCTTCACTGGTCCATATAGTGTTCACGTAAGCAATTTCTCTCTGTCGCTCATTCTTCACCTCACATAGTTCTGCGGGTGACACCGTTCCAATCCCAACACCTTCATCCAGGACTGCTGTATAGCCACCTGTGTTCTCTACCAGGAGATAAGCAATCCCATCGTCATCTGAGCAAATGATAGAGTCTTGGACATGTATCTTACTGCTGTCATACAAGGTGTGATCAGCTTCAAAGGCCAAAGGTACTGATGAGGAGTCCCTTGTCACCTTATCCACATGAACAGGAACGACAACGCCTTTTTGGGGCGGTATACGTAGTGAGGAGATTAACCTGACGGTTATTCTGGGAACATTGACTTTTTCCTCGGTCGGCTTTGTCGGTTGTTGCTCTGCTGACTTCCTCCCTCCTCGCCATGGTTCGGCTGAAGGGTGGTAGGTGATGATACCCAACTGCCTACAGACTCCTTCTGAGAGCAGCAGCTGGTCATGAGCATCAAACTTGATGTATACAGGTGTAGTCATGGTTTTGTCATTGAATGTCAAATCCAAGTCTAATCGTCCATCTAAGTGAAAAGTTTGCTGACAATATGTGCGAGGCACTTTGTCCACCTTCTTGAAGTCCTTCTTCCTGACGTGAGTATGTGTAGCTAGCTTCTGGAACAGTCCTCCACCCATGATAGTGATGTCTGCGCCACTGTCAATGATGCCATACATGGGGACACCACCAATGGTCACTTTCACGCAGTGAGACTTGCTCCCGTGATCAGATACTTGCACCTGATGCCTGCTTAGCCTTGGAGTTGTGTTGCTTGTTAGCTCTACACTCAGTCAAAATATGACCAAACTTCTTGCAGTTAAAGCACTGTTTCAGCTGAGAGCCACTGGACGTCTGTGTAGTAGCCTGTCCAGGTTCACCCCCTTGTCTATCAGACCGTGGATTGCTCCCTGGTTTGTGGTACTGCTCCCTCTTCTTCAAGCTTGCCATTCTTCGTTCTTCATTCTTGGCCGCTATACATAGCTCCTTGTAGTTGGCTGCCCCTGACACAGCCGGCGACTTCATGATCTCCTGCTTGAGCCCTTCCTGTAGCTGACTGTAAAGAAGTGCGTCCCTGGTTTCACTAGACATGTTGTCCCTTCCATAGGCTATTCTAAAAGTACGCTCCAGACGTAGTACAAGCTCAGCAACTGTCTCTTTGTCTCCTTGAGAGAGATGGCGGAAATCTTGTGCTGCTAAGATTTTCCCTCCAGTGTCTAGGCGAGATCTGAGTGCTGCAGTGGCAGTAACGTAGCTACTCTTCTCCTTCTGGTCAACTAACATCCATTCCTGCAACGCTTTCCCTTTGAGGTGACCTGCCAGTTGAAGTAGCTTATCTGACTCAGACCATCCATTCCACTCAGCAGTTCGTTCAAGAGAAGGTAACCAGTCATCGAAGAGTACTTCATAAGAGTCACCAGAAAACCACTCAATGGGAGGCGCTTTACCACTGCGTTTAGTAGTCAACCCAGTTGCAGGGGTAGGTGAAACGGTATGTGATGACACTGTTGAGACAGAACTTGCAGGTGAGCAATTGTTTGCTGCCCTTTGTGCTTCTGCTAGCTGTCGCTTGAGAGACTTGATCTCTTCTTCTGCACTGCCCATCAAAGAATCAAACTGTCGGAGCTGAGCACAATTTGCACTCCATACTTCACTCAACCGTTCCTTACAGACTGTAAGTGCTGCATCCAGCTCGTCTCTCTCTCTCTCCTCGTCACCAGAAGAGCTTCACGTAACTCTTCAATGCTGTCATCTTCTTCCTGTGCAGTATCGACTTGCCTTTGAGCCTCCGTGTCCCCTGCGCCCTCCATACCTGTGTTGTCTGCTACCTCTTCGTCCTCCTTAGTCTCGTACCCAGACCCTGATACCACAGCTGCGGATGGATTACATCACCGCTACGTGGTAGAGGGTCTGGTCAAATGCCTAACAAAAGTCGTTCTGAGTCCGCCAGATTTTAGGCGTACAATCAGAATGCAGAGCACCCGTGACGTCACATATACGAGTGCTATATGTTAATAAGTCACATGGTTAAGTAATTGTTAGGGCGGTACTGTAGCTGTGTAACAGTGTTTCTCGCTTTAAACAAAGGTCCTATAAGTTTGTGGCAAGCTAAACGAAGGACAGGAGAGTGAGTTTTTTAAAGGCGGAGCTTCGCCGCCATACTGACACTGTCTAAAAGCAAAAAGCTACAAACTCAACGCGGCAGTGAGGGAAACAGCTAGCGCTGGCAGCACGGGAGAAGCGTAACGGGCATGACTTTCCAATTCCCTTAAGTCCAGCGCGTGCGCTTCAACAAACAGTTTGTAGCTTAGTATGGCGGCGTAGATAGCTCAGCCTTTTTACTCACTCTTCGGATACTCGTGTGGTTCGTTTCTCTTGTCACACAACCTGATAGGACCTTTGTTAAAGCGAAATACTCAGTGCCGTGTCTCTACCGGTTAGTTAACCATGTCATTTATTAACATATTGCACTACCTATATGACGTCATGGGTGCTCTGTATTTGCGTACGTAGAACGACTTTTGTTAGGCATTTGACCAGACCCTCTACCACGTAGCGGTGATGTAATCCATCCGCAGCTGTGGTATCAGGGTCTGGGTACGAGACTACGTCCTCCTGGTGCACTGGTGCTGCTTCAAGGAAAACACCCTCGACGTCCTGCAACTGAAGGTGCGCGGATTCACCCACATCTGCTTCCTTGACCACAACTTGAACATTCTGCGGTTCGTGCTCCATTTCTCTAAGTTTCCCTTCAATTATCTGAAGAAGGTCAGTGGCAGACGCCTTCGTCGGTAGCTGCAACGCCGCCGCTAACTGCGTAAGGTATGCTACTGTGAGGCGCTTGGAGTTCAACGGGAAAGTCGATTGTCGAGCACGTGGCTCCTGAGTGTCGGCTCTTTCGCTTGCCATCCCGAAAATGGCGACAACAAAAACGTATCAAATAGCTTAGGCTGCCTAAATACCCTAAACTATGATGGATTCCAATGGGTCTCGGTGGGATTTCCACTGTAGCGTCGTATCCGACCGCCCTGGTGCCACGTTCTTATCTTATCAATTTTCATACCCATTACATCACTCTCCAATAACTAACTACTAGCAATGTTACACAAAATACCACGAAAACCGCGTTTTCTTTGCGTAAAAACAATATCCTACCATTATTCTTTTTAAAAATGTAAACCTACCTTATTGTGTTCAATATGTACGGAATTAATTGATATTAATTGTATTTTTGTATAAGTCACGTGTGTATTGGAATTATAATTATTGGCAACAGCAAGTGAGTAGTTGGGTAGCGAACGTGACAGAACTTATATCTCAGGAAAGATTTTGTACATGGTCCTTCGAAAGCTCGGGAATAGTAAGTAGAAGGATATAGGTTCTGAAATGGCTCAACAGCTTACTTGGAAAAGACGCGTGCGAGCGGGACACAAGGCTTCAGTATCCAGAATCAGGACGCAAGTAAGCGAAGCGAAGGATGCTGAGGAAATTAACATTCCCGCACTGAAACGACACATACGAACGCTGGAAGAGAAGAAAAAGATCATTTTGCAACTTGATGAAGAGATACTCCAATTAACGCTCGAGGAAGGGGAATTAACGGACGAAATTGTTAAAGCCGACGAATTCAGAGAAACTATCGAAATGACAGTTCAAGAGATTGAAGAGCTTTTAGCGCAGGAGCAGAAACAACAAGAAGCAGTCATAACCGATCGAGCGCCATCATCTACACCTGTTGAAAATCCACCGCAACGGGCGGCCAGCCCGAACAACAATGCATCTGAAAGAGAAGTTGGTGAACAGCAGCAGCAGCACGCAGTGGATTCACCACGTATTCTACAGGCAGAACAGAATCGCGTAAGCGGAGGTAGAGTGAAATTGCCTAAGTTGACCCTAAAGAAATTTAATGGCGAAATGACATCTTGGGCTCCGTTCTGGGATTCCTATGAATCTTCAGTTCATACGAATTCTGGACTTTCTGCTGTTGATAAGTTTGTCTACCTGCGGTCCCTGCTAGAGGACTCAGCAGCCGATGCCATTTCTGGTCTTACTCTCACTGCTGCTAACTACGACGCAGCGATTGCCCTACTAAAGAAACGATTTGGCAATAAGCAACTGTTGATAAATAAGCATATGGAATCACTACTGGGCATTGAGCAAGTCTCCTCAATACGTGATGTCAAGGGTCTTAGACAAGTATTTGACAAAATTGAATCCCATGTTCGTTCCTTGTCATCGCTTGGTGTAGACTCTGCAGCTTATGGGAGCTTATTAGCACCTGTTCTAATGAAAAGGATTCCACAAGAAATAGCCTTGATAATTAGCCGTGAAGTGAAGGAAGACAGTTGGAACTTAGATGATTTGCTGAAGATCATAGAGAGGAAAATCCAAGCGAGAGAAAGGACAACTCAGGATGCAAATGGAGCTGCAAGAAGACCAAATAGGGAACCTGCTACTGCAACTGCGCTATTGACAGACAACTCAGTGTCAGCTTTGTGTTGCTTCTGCAACAAACCTCACGCATCTCAAGCATGCAGAACTGTATCCACAATTGAGCAACGGAAGCAGTGCTTACGACGTTCGGGGAGATGCTTTGTATGCTTGAAGAGAGGGCATATAGGAAAAGACTGTCGTTCATCACAACATTGTCCTAACTGCAGAGGACGACACCATGTCAGCATATGTCCATCTCAATCCAGTAAAGATGTAAACAGCTCAACAAACACTGGTTCATCTCAACAGACTGCTCGATCTGCTTCTACAGATGTTAAGTCAGCCTCGTCACATGCAACTGTGTCTATGCATATCAGCACTCATACACCGGTGTTGCTCCAGACAGCAGTGACCCACGTTTGTGCTCCCGGCAAACCGCATTTCACCTGCAGTACCAGGCTCATATTTGATAGTGGAAGCCAAAGGTCCTATATTTCAAGCCGACTACGAGAGCTCCTATCTCTGACTACGGAAAAAACAGAAGTAATGAAGATCAGCACTTTTGGCAAGGATAATGGTACAATGGAGAGATGTGATGTTGTCAGAGTCAACATGAAGATGAAGTATGGACCAGACATGGAGTTTTGTTTGCTTACAGTTCCCAGGATTTGCGAACCACTCACTGGTCAACCCATAACATTTGCGGTACAGCATTTCAAACATCTGTCAACATTAGACCTTGCTGATTCAGGAGATGTTGGTAATAGTACAGACATCAACATTCTTATTGGAGCTGACAACTATTGGCGACTGGTAACCGGAAGACTGAAAAAGGGAAGAGGCAGGCCGACAGCCATTGAAACAAAGCTTGGTTGGGTTCTTTCTGGGCCAGTCCCAAGGTTCTCATCTGCGGACACTACTGTCAATTTTTGTTCATCTCATGTCCTTAAGGTTGATGCTCAATCATCTGTCACCAACAGCACTGAAATCATGGAACAAGAACTGAAAAAATTTTGGGACGTTGAAACACTTGGAATTAGGGATATTGAACCTTCCTTGTATGAGCAGTTTCTGAAACAGGTTTCATTCAAGGATGGCAGATATTGTGTACAACTACCATGGAAAGATCCTCATCCCATGCTACCTGACAACTATAATCTGTGCCAGACCAGACTGTTTGGACTGTTACGAAGACTGAAGCAAAATCCTTCTCTTCTTCGTGAATATGATGCAGTAATCAGAGACCAACTTGCAAAAGGCATAATAGAGGTGGTGGATAGCCAGTTGTCACCCATGTCAGACACACACTACATCCCTCATCATGCAGTGGTCAGGGAGGACAAGCTGACAACAAAATTGCGAATTGTATACGATGCGTCAGCAAGAATGAATGGACCATCATTAAATGACTGTCTCTATGCAGGACCTACTTTCGGACAGAAGATCTTAGACATACTGATCAGATTCAGAGTCCACAATGTGGCATTGGTAGCAGATATCGAAAAGGCATTTTTGATGATTTCAATTGACGAGAAGGACAGGGACATGCTACGATTCTTGTGGGTGGACGATGTAGACAGTGAACTGCCCAGGAAACAAGTGTTGCGTTTTGCAAGGGTCGTGTTTGGGGTCTCCTCAAGTCCGTTCCTTCTAAATGCCACGATCAAGCATCACATGGACAAGTACAGGTATACTGATGAAGTCTTCGTGGATAAATTTCTCCGTTCGATTTATGTTGACGATCTTTCATTTGGAGCTGATACAGCCGAAGCAGGATACGAACTCTACTTGAAATCAAAAAAGTACCTAAGGAAAGGTGGCTTTAACCTTCGAAAATTTACATCAAACCATCCAGTCTTACAGCAAAGAATCGACGAACAGGAGCATGATAACACCAGTCGAACCACATCAGACAGTTCACAAGAAGTCAGTGCAGAGAATGAGTCATATGCAAAGAATGTATTTGGACATGAGTCTTCAGAAGGCAGCAATTCCCTTAAAGTTCTTGGTGTGCAGTGGAACTACAAGGATGGCAAGGTCATTTGTGATATTGAACATATTTGTAAACTGGCACAGAATCTCGAACCAAACAAACGGAATGTGGTTGGTCTTGCAACACGTTTTTATGACCCTTTTGGGCTATTGTCTCCTTTAACTGTACAATTCAAGATTCTATTTCAAGAGCTTTGTTCACACAAAATGTCTTGGGATGAACGACTGACTGGAGAGTTGCTCACAAAGTGGGAAGAGTTACTAAAGGGGTTTCACCAAACACAACCACTTTTTATCCCACGATGTTTGTTTTGTGGTGTCAGCAAGGCAATACGTTGCAGTCTCATGGGTTTCAGTGATGCTTCAAAAAAGGCATATGCTGCCGTTGTGTACCTACGGATTGAAACACCCACGGGATGTAAAGTCCGGTTCATGGCCTCCAAGACTCGAGTCTCACCCACAGGTGGATACACTATTCCCAGATTGGAGTTACTGGCATCTCTACTTCTTTCCAGACTGATATCAAGCCTTACAACAGCGCTGAAGGATGATCTGGAGTTGAGTCCACCAACATGTTTCACAGACTCGAATGTAACACTGTATTGGATTACACGACAAGACAAAGAATGGAAACAATTCGTACAGAACCGAGTATGTGAAATCAGAAAACTTACTCCTGTTGAAGGCTGGATGCACTGTCCTGGTAAAGAAAATCTTGCTGATTTGCCATCACGAGGTCTGAACTTGGAGGAACTTATCGGCAACCCCATTTGGTTACATGGTCCTAGTTGGCTAAGCGAAGATACCATTCAAACTGATATGGCTATTTACATGTGTGAAAGGGAAGACTCTGTACCTGAAGAATGTCGTTGCGAGATGAAGATTAAGAATCATTCTTTGTTACTGGCAGCATCAACCATTGAGTGTAATTTCCCAGTATTGAATTGTGAGGTGTACAGCAATTTGCAGCATCTCTTCAGAGTAACAGCACTAGTGATGAAGTTTCTCAAGGTTCTGAAGGCAAGAAAGCAAGGAGAAGAAGACACCAGCGGAACATTGACTGCAACTGATGTTTCAGAAGCAGAGCAGTACTGGATTAAGGTCATACAAACATCATTGACAAAAAATCCCAAGTTTTCATCATGGAGACAACAACTAGGCTTGTATCTAGATGGCTCAGGCTTATGGAGGTGTGGCGGCAGATTGAACAACACAGACCTGGCGGAGTGTGCAAAACATCCAATACTTCTTGATGCTACTCATCACATCACAAAACTGATTGTTCACAGTTGTCATAAGAAGGTACAACATGGTGGTGTGAGAGAAACCCTATCAATTTTGAGGTCACAATACTGGATAGTAAAGGGAAGGAGTGTTTTGCGAAGGTTACTTCACAACTGTGTAAAGTGCAAGAAACTGGATGCAAAGGCTTACAGTGTTCCTCAGACCCCATCATTACCAGCATTTCGTGTGACAGAATCTCCACCATTTGCATACATTGGAGTTGATTATGCAGGACCATTATACACTAGGAATTCTGAATGTAAAACATGGATCTGTCTATTTACCTGTTGTGTAACGAGAGCAATACATTTGGACTTGGTACCAGACTCGTCTGCCAATTCCTTCATTCGTTGTCTTAGACGTTTCACATCGCGGAGAGGTGTTCCTCGAAAAATCATTTCCGACAACAGTAAGACATTTGTGAGCTCAAGCAAAATGTTGACGGATCTATTGAACCATCCAGAAGTTGAAACCTTTCTGGCGGATCAGAGAGTAACATGGTCATTTAACCTGGAGAAGGCTCCTTGGTGGGGAGGCTTCTTCGAGAGGCTGATAGGTATGACAAAGAGGTGTTTGAAAAAGGTTATTGGACGAGCCAAACTCACCTATGATGAACTTTTAACCGTGGTAACTGAGATAGAAGCAAATCTTTATTCCAGACCACTCACTTATGTATCCTCAGAAGATCTGGAGGAGCCACTTACACCTGCACATTTGCTTACTGGTCGTCGTTTAACAGTATTACCGGACTCCTTTATTCAAGATGATGATGACAATTATGATGCTCCTACTTCACATGAAGAGATCACTCGACGAGTAAGGCATATCAGCCTTACTATGTCTAAATTTTGGAAACGTTGGAAGGACGAATATCTTACTGGTTTAAGAGAAAGTCATCGTCTAATGCAAGTTCCTGGCAGCAATGGGAAGTTTGTAGCCATCGGTGATCTCGTTCTAGTGCATGATGAGAAGCAACCTAGGTTATTATGGAGAATGGGCAAAGTGGAAAATTTGATCAAGGGAGAAGATAATATCATAAGAGGAGCTGTAGTCCGTGTACAGTCAGGTGGGAGAACTACTAATTTAAGGCGACCTGTACAGAAACTATACCCACTGGAGCTGAATTTGAATACTAAGACCACTAGAAATGAAGATGATGAAGTTCAGCATTCTGAGTCACAGGTTGGGGATTCTGGTCAACCTATGAAGCGTCCAAAACGAGTTGCAGCTCAGGTTGCTAGGTACCAGTGGAGGGAGTGGATGGATGACGATGAGGACAGTTCATTACAAGTCGACTAGAAAAAACTAGTCAACTGGGGGGAGTGTACGGAATTAATTGATATTAATTGTATTTTTGTATAAGTCACGTGTGTATTGGAATTATAATTATTGGCAACAGCAAGTGAGTAGTTGGGTAGCGAACGTGACAGAACTTATATCTCAGGAAAGATTTTGTACACAATACTAACGAACGCAAACCAAAAAAAACCGTGTACCTGTTCCTCTTTACCGCCCCTCAGCACTGGCGGAGCCTGAGCCAGGATTTTATTGTAGGGGGGGCCAAGTTAAGGCGGCCGATTCAACCATAGATATTTAAGTAAGGGGATTGGAAACGGATCAATGAATCTAATTAGTCACGTACAGTCCATGTTACGCCTACAATTAAAAATTCATATCGTACGCAGCAGCTGTTTTGGACTATAGGGACCGAGACGTCAGGATCACAGGTTCACATCGTTGCGAGTGGTATATGGACAAGCAAAGCCTGGTACCCAAAGCCTTTGTTTTCCAGTCATACTTTCTTCTACACACTCGTAATGTCTTATACCCATTGCTTAAAAAATAATCAAAAATCGATAAATGCTTCTCTCCTTAGCTTCGTTACCTCTCCTAAGGCGATACGGTTAAAGGGAAAATGACAGCCAATAGGCACGTAGCACACTGTGCACATCTATAATATGCAACGTTTAGCGCGCCAGCACCTGTAGAATCGTAGAAAAAGGTACAGTGCCAAAGTAACTCCATTTACGCTTCTTACGTACTAGAATGGAGGTTGCGAAGTAAAGAACAGTCCGCCGTGCACAAAATTAAGGAAAGGCATACAGATATGACCTACCAACGACATAGTAGTAACAGAATCGCGCTGAGATGAACTGGTCAAAAATAAAAGGTACAGTCCGTAACCGAGTCGCGTAAGGTACTAGAAAATCGCGTTCAGCAAGCAAACAATAAGAGCAAAGAGCCGTGCCAGTTAAAGAATGGCTTACAGACACGTAGGAAGATGTAATATGACGTTTTAGGACGAAAACAAATCACACAGTAGCAGCAGTTTTCAAGTCTTCATTGGTTTAAGGGTAATAATAACCGTGTCAAGGAGTGTACGTGTACAATCATGCGCTCACGTGATGCGTTTCCAATCCCCTTACTTTAATATCTATGATTCAACCAGTGGGGGGGGGGGGGGGGGGGTGCCGTCCGCTGTCGGCCGATTCTGCGGAGGGGGGAGTGCTGTCCGCTGTCGGCCGATTCTGCGGGGGGGGGAGGGTGCTGTCCGCTGTCGGCCGATTCTGCGGGGGGGAGGGTGCTGTCCGCTGTCGGCCGATTCAACTAGTGTGCGCGGTCCGCTTTAACAAGTGGGAGGTGCGGATGAAGGCCAGGGGGGGCCAACTGCAGACGTCACTGTACAAGCTTAAATCACAGGGGGGGCCAACAGCAGACTTCACTGTACAAACTTAAATCACAGGGGGGGCCAAGCCCCCTCCAGCCCCCCCCTAGCTCCGCCACTGCCCCTCAGTTTTCACACTCTAAAAGGTGCGACTAAACACTTATAGCATTGGCTTCGTTTCCAATCCCACTATATTTTATCTCTGGCATTACATCCTATTCCTATCAAGCCTAACGTTTGGAGCCAGGTATTTCAAACCCCATAAGGATATAACATGTCAGTATTAATAATGCCTCTGCATTTATTTTATGCATCCCAGTGGTAAATGTAGGAAGCACTTGCCATGCACATGTGTTTGTGATATTTTTTGGCCTGTTGAGAGTAACCCTCAACTGCTCTATTGGTATAGAATGATCCTTAACTCACATTTGTTTAAATTTTATATTTTAACCTTTAATCTCCCGTCGTCCTACGCGTAGGATTAGCGTCCTACGCGTAGGACGTGACTAGATTCTGTATTATAGGTTTTGGAAACAGCTTTTAACGGTATAAATATACTTCAAAATATAGTGCAATGGTAATAGAACTGTAATATATTTTTTTCTACTGCTATCAAAGCATCTATCATGCAGTCCATCACTTGGTATTTGATGAAATTGACTTTCTCTGCGGTTTAGTTAAAAATGGCGAAGCCGATTACAGTTGGAACTGCAATTGTAGGGAAGAATGAAAAAACACTTGGAAAGCTTGGAGTGGTTGAGCAGGTATCTGGCAGAGGCCACAGCAAAAGATTTGTTATAAAATGGAGGGATTCAAGCACTACAACAGAATCAAGCCGGGGTATTTGTTTACCTAGCGTTTTTGAAGAGCCAAGGAGGTTTGTAGAGGCAAGGGGTAATAAAAGGCGTACTGAAAGTGAAGAAGAAGATATGGACATGCAATCTGCATCTACTGATGATGATAGCGATGAGGAGAGTGATGAGTCCTGTGCAGAGCAGGTAGAAGAAGTTCCGAGGTTGGTACCGTGCGCTAATTGAGCACCCGCCCCCAGATGTTATTCGTATTGTTTTACACTTTTATAGTGATGATACGGCCGTCACTGAAGGTAACAGGCCTACCCTGTCACCTCATGGGCGCCAATGGACACCAAGAAAAGAGTTGTTAATTGACCCTGGATCAAAACACAATGTCCTCAGTGCTAGCTAGATTTAGATGGCCAGAAGCTCAAAGGGGAATAGGAACAAAGAAAGAAGTGGATTATTTTTATCAATTTTATCTTGTTCAAGGAATTGGGAAAAGTTTGGAATACACAAACGTGAACATGCTCACACACAGCTATATTCCACTTACCAAAGGTGAATTTTTTAAGTACCTTGGGTTGCGACTTGTGATGGCATGTGAGCCTAAAAGGGGAGCCATCCCTGTGTATTGGGATGAAGGTTTACAGCCTGGCACAATATACAGTGGTGCAAGCTTTGGTGAATGCTTTGGGATGTCCAGACATCGATTTGAGAACATTACTCAGTGCCTTTCGTCACCGCCTTGAACTTGTAAAGCACTCACCAGCGTATTCTGGTACCAGAGGACAAAAGCAGCATAAATGCAGAATACGCTCTGCTAAATCATCATATTTCTGTGTTGGTTGCTCAAGAGTGAAAGACAATGACCTATACAGGTGTTGTGAACCAGCAACAAGAGACTGTTTTAAAATTCACCTAAAGATGTTAGGGTTTGCATAAAACCTAGCACAAACCAACATTGAAAACATGATTGTGTGACTGTACATGTGGTAATTGGCTTCAAGTGGTGTTTTGAAAGTAAAGTATGTATTCAAAATATTGTTGATAAATAAGAAAACATTTTGATACAAACATTATACTATTACAATATCAACGGAAATGCACTTGTCCAATGTAGCTAAAACCAGTTGTCCTGTAGAAAAGACTGGGAAGTACACACATAAACTAAGTATGCAAATCTCTTTTTGAGATGTGTTTCTTTCTATGGTTGTACCACAAATGTTTCATGGAAAATTTCTATGCTGACAATTTATACAGTAGCACACACATCAACCTCCATAAAACATATTTAAAAAGTAACACATGCCATACATTTTTCTGTAACTATGAATTTTTTTCCATTATGCATTTTTAAGAACCGCATCTGTTGTTTTAGATAATACGGACCAAGGGTGTGGTATAAAAATAATCTAACAATTGGTAATATAAGTGCATTGGCACATGAAACAATGGTAGATATATGGGTACAAGATAGTTTCATTCGAATTTAGGAGAAATTATTGCAATATAAACTAAATATACAAATTGCATTGAGACATAAAAATGATGTTTCTTCCTATGGTTGTACCACAAATGTTTCATGAAAGTTTTCTATGCTGACAATTTGTACAGTAGCACACACATCAACCTCCATAAAACATATGTAAAAAGTGACACATGTAATACTTTTTTCTGCTACTATAATTTTTTTTACATAATGCATTTTTAAGAACCGCATCGGTTGTTTTTAATATTATGGAACAAGGGTGTGGTATAAAAATAATCTAACAATTGTTAAAATAAGTGCATTGGCACATAAAACAATAGTAGAAATATGGGTGCAAAATAATTTCATTTGAATTTAGGAGAAATGTTTAAATTTTGGTCCTACGCGTAGGACCATTACCTGGAGAATTAAGGTTAACTAATAGAAACAACAAAACAATACATATGAGAATATAAAAAAAAAACAATACATATGAAACTGATCTAAACAAAACAATAGGTAGCTATGACATACCAAAGCGGTTTACACTGTGTAGACATAATGTGCAACCAAATTTTGGTTTGACATAGCAACCATGCAAATTAATTATAGTGGCAACCAATTTAATTATAGTGAATAATGTCATAACGTACATGTTTAAAAACCTTGTGTTTGTGTTTTTAATAGTTATAAGGAATAACATTATATCACTTGCAGGTAGGAATTGATTTAGTGGGGCCTCTTCCAACAACTCCGTTTGGAAACCGCTACATAGTAACACTTATGGATTATTTTTCTAAATGGTCAGAAGCTGAGCCATTAAGGGATAAGACAGCTCAAAGTGTTGCATCATTTCTATACAAGATGATATGCAGGTGAGTACAATTAAATATAATATTTTCCTTTTATTGTATCTGGAGACAAATTACACATATCAATATGTTGTTATTTGTCTGCTTGATTATTTTTCTTTTAGATATGGAAGTTCTGGTTCCATAATTAGTGACCAAGGAAGAGAATTTGT
Organism: Spongilla lacustris; assembly: GCA_949361645.1. NCBI lineage: Eukaryota > Metazoa > Porifera > Demospongiae > Spongillida > Spongillidae > Spongilla > Spongilla lacustris. The sequence goes on from OX442423.1 coordinate 1,804,305, forward strand.
AAATTCTTTAAACAAAGAACTCTTGATTCTCACAAATACTACACATAAGATTGCATCCGCTTACCATCCTCAAACAAATGGTTTAATTGAGCGGTACAACCAAATGCTACAGAGGTCATTGCTGAAGCTTGTAAATGACAAACAAGATAACTGGGATGTCTACTTGGATGGTGTCTTGTTTGCATATCGTACTGCAGTGCACAAGTCAACTGGTATAACTCCATTTGAAGTAATGTTCTGCAGGTACGCAAGCTGTCTGCAAATGCAATTGGCTCAATGAATTGGAAAACCTGTCCTGATTTACATGATTGCATGTTCTTTTTGACATCATAGAAAGGCTGTTCTACCTATTGAAAATGATTTCACGTCTGGCAACTCCAAAGACAATTCCAACAATGACTCCTCGATGGATCATGTCCTTACAAGCATGCAGAAACTTAAGAAACAGATTATTGGTACAGCCATGGAGAACATTACGAAGCGATCACTATGAAAAAGGTATTGTTATACACTAGTGTATAACAGTGTGTATATAGACGTTATTGCATATACGTGTGTATAACGTCTCAATACGCAGTGTTATACACCGCTAATTGATGTTATACACTAGTGTATAACAACCCTTTTTACACAGTGGATATAAGAAGGACTATGACTATAAACATTGCAGAGGAACAGTAAGTATATAAATCCTATGGTCATAATTTGAGTGCACTTATGACTAAAATCAATTGTATATATATGCCTTTTTTAAATATTTGAGAATTTCTTTATCCCTTACAGATGCTTTCAAGAGGAACATTGGTTTTGCTTCGAAACTCACAGAGAGATGGTAGAAAAGGAGGGAAATTGCAAAAGCGCTGGATTGGTCCATATAGTGTATCTGATTCTCTTGGTAAAGGTGCGTATAAGCTGTGCAATCCAACAAATATCTAAAGAAAGCTGTGAACATCTGTCGACTAAAGATATATCATTCTAAGAATGTCAAGCCATCCCATTTCAGTAATACCTCAGTCTTTCAAACTTATACATCATCTGAGTCAGATACCAGTGAAAATCATTGTTACATACATCGACCAGGTGCCTTGAAACGGAAGTTAGACACCTCAGCTGATGAGTCCAACGTGTCAGAGGTTAATGCAAGAATGTTTCATGATGTCATGAAGCACCTTCCAAATGTGTCAAGGATGTTGAAGATGTTAGCAATCGCTGTCAACCTCACAAGAAGCAAAGAGTTGACAGTTGCAATGAAGAAATGAAGGTTGTTGATTCTTCTTGGAGCCAAAGTGGTGCTGGGAACAAAGAACTCATGAGCGAACAATCGATGCCTAATGGAGAAAAAGCTTTTCTTCACAGTGTGAAAGAAGGAAAAAATTCCCTTGCATCTGTAGTAGCCAATTCATTTTCTATTTCAATATGTGAGGAGCATGACTTTCTTTCAAGCACCCAAATTCAACCATGTGGTTTATTTATACCTATGGATACCAATCATTTGTCATCTATCACCATAAACCAAACTTTGATTCCATATAAATCACCTCAGCATCAATCCACTTCATCCATGCTACGTGTACAGCCTTTCAGTTCATTTCCGAACCAGTCTGATAATGTAAAAAAAAGTATGATGCCTGTTGTCACTGAAGAACCTAAGATGCACGAAACTATTCTTTCCAGTCAGAGTAGGCACACATCTCTGCATGGTAAGTGGATACTTTATAGCTGTTTAGAGTGCTTGTATATGTTGTCTAAAAACCTGTTTCCACTTGCCCCTTCATACCTGCCTTAGCTTGTACAACATTAGCCAATACATATATGTTACATGATACTAATTCCTGTTGTATGCTTACGTTATCTTCTGTGCTAGATAACTCACACAACATATCACTGATGCCAGTCTTGGATTCCTTCATTGAATTTACTTATGACTGACTACAACTGTATTTTAAATGGAAAATGGATCACTGATAGCATCATTAATGCTGGACAGAAACTCATTAAAGAAGCTTTCCCACACATTGGAGGCCTACAAGTAACAACATTAGGAGAGATATTGGCATTTCAGATGGAAAGAAGGGAATTTGTACAGGTATTGCACGTGAACAATAACCATTGGATAACTGTCTCAAATATTCAGTGTACATCAGGGAATGTAAACATTTTTGACTGTAATCTTGGAATGGATATCTCACATAGAACCAAGCAATTGATCTGTTCATTAGTACGCTCTCAAGATAAGAAAATTACTTTGAGGATAAAACCAGTACAAAGACAAAATGGCTCAAGTGATTGTGCGCATGGAGTGTTTGCATTAGCTTTTGCTACTTCCCTTTGCAGCAAAGTATGTCCTACTACGTTTACGTATCACCAGTCATTAATGAGAAAACATCTACTGGAATGCCTTACTAATGGAACAATGACCGTTTTCCCAGGAAACGTTATCAGACAACCTCGACGATCTCCTTCTAGAAACATAGAAGTGGATATATTTTGCAGATGTAGGCTTCCGCTTCCAGAATTTGGCCGGATGGCACAGTGCGATGGATGTCAAGAATGGTTCCACGAAGAGTGTGAAACCATTCCAGCTTCTGTGTGGAAGCAGAAAAGGAGAAAATGGTTGTGCAGCATATGTGCCGGAATAGAATTTTGTTATCTATTATGATGATTCATTTCTTGATTTAAAAGAGATGTGGCGTGTAGATTGCGTGTAGATCTGGTAGAAAGCTAGCGGCGCTCGAAGACAAATTCCTATAGGGGGGAAATTATATCCTAGGAATGACAGTCCCCCTGGGGGGACACTTTAAACCAGAGGGGGACATTATATCCTAGGTTATATTGTCCGGGGGGACAATATAACCTAGGATATAATGTCCGGGGGGACATTATACCCTAGGGTATAATGTCCGGGGGGACAGAATTTCCTACGACACCGCCTTTGCAGGGATCGAACTCGGGTCCTCGTGATTCAGAACCACTGGTTTTAGCGTTGAGCCGAATGACTCGTCATGAATATAATATACTAAATAGCAATGCCAAGCCCAAGGACATGCATGTACATGTATAAAATTATTACCATATCTATGTTATTGCGAATCGTTTCACCTCGTACCCCGACCATGACACGAAACTAGACGCCCGTTGCAGCTCTGCATGCATTTTCATATAGACCATTAATGAACTTAAAAAAATACAGCAACGGGAAACCGGTAATTAAATATTCGGTACTTAAATGAGCGCCATTTAACAATATCAACAGCAGGAATAGAGACATTGAAAAAAAAGTAAGTCCGTCACTGTCTGCGCATCGTTGAAAGGAGTTTAAAGAGTCCACTTTTGTCGAAAACGGCCCAGCCAAATGCTCAAAAAAAAAAAAAAAGAACCGGCACAGACAGACTATCCGCGCATTTAGTTAAAAAAAAAAAAAAGCCCGTCATCGTTGAAAGGAGTCGAAAGAGTCCACTTTTGGGCCCAGCAAAACGCTCGAAAAGCGAACACAGATATCCGCGCATTTATAAATATAGATGATTATTTATTAAATTTTGAAGGTTTGTATAGCTGATGTACTAGTGTACTAAGCTTTTTTGTGTTGTTTTTCTTATAAATAGATATGTAACGATAATCACAATACATTTCAAATTTTCAATGAAGAAATGCGACTTTCAGTTTTAAACGACAAACTGTTATTCAGCAGCAAATCTCCACCTGGGAGAAAGAACTAAAATTACTGTCTTACTTTGCAATCACCCAACCTCATGCTGCTTTTGCTGCCTCAGTTTACACATGGATTCACAAGTAAATGGACCTACTTAACTAGAGTTGTTCCAGACGTCAATGATCTGTTTGCACCGTTGGAAGACATCATCAGACAACTAAATACTCTTAGAAGTCAAAGTTCACTCAATGACTCGCGAACTAATGGCACTACCTGTTCGGCTATAGGTGGGCTAGGCATCATCAGCCCAACAAAACTCTCTTCACTCCAGTATAATGCCTCCCTCAACATTACACAGTCCCTATATGTGATATGATCCTAAAGCAGCCAAAACCCCCCAGTGTGGCCTGCCCGGGGAAAAAACCCCAGCCGCTTTTTTGCACTTGGAATTAAATGATAAAAACATGCATGAAACAGGTAGCTGCTGTCATCAATATCACTATTAGCTCAGTCTGCTGTATTTGCTACAAAACAATCTCCAGGGGAGTATTTAATAAAGGGGATTGCATACATGTATACTCAGTAATATATAGGAAATAGTCAACAAATTCCCCCTCCCCCCGCCCCCTCGCGAAGCGCGGAAGCTCTGTGCATGTGGTGCTGTTCAATCAGCATTAACGCCTATGCACGCGCGCGCATGCAAATAAATCAATCAAGATTAATTCAGTGTTTATTAAACATGCATACATGTATACTGATACTGTTTAGTGATACAGTTTTAACATATGGTCTCGTATGATTAATGATATGTACCGCTTTGCTCGCAAATACAATTGTCATCTGACGCTTCGCTTAGTTAGCTATCAGAACAAAGCGTGGAAATTAAAATTCGTAGCACTGCGTGGAAATACTGAATGTTCTAAAACACAATAGAAAGGGTTACGTGTAAATGGTGATACTGGCCTGAGCTAGCGTACCGCGTGCGCGTACTCTGCGTGGCTGCATGATGTAATTACATTTGTGGACTCCCATTTCAGCCGAGTACCAATATGGCGGACACGATAACGTCATTACAAATACGCGCATTTTGTCATGACCATGAAAGAGCTTTACAAAAGTATACTGTAACTCTACATGTATATATTGTTACGGTAGCAACGTTTAGTTCCGGACAGTCCTGGACCAAATATCCATCGGGCGGACATTTAATATGCATGGAGCGGACATATAAATATAATTATAAAATAAAATTAATAATTATAATTTTGGTCCCGCCATGCTATGTATAGCATGCCGGACAATTTTTAGGTATAGAACGTATTTTGTGCCTTGCAGGCCCCCACTCTATTATATGGTCAACAAAACGCTTTTTGGCTTTTGAGCTATAAGATATGAAAGTTCCGCGTTTCGCGCGGGAGAGGGCACATCCCCATAAATTTATAGATCATGTATGTGTGCTGAATGTTTCCTGGTGCATATGTGTATAGAGGTTGCATGCACTGACACAACTATAATTGGCGCGGTGGAACGTTAAGGAACTGCTGTTTACGACGAAATGTTTACTACACAACATAGCTGCAACCTATACATGTATCAGTCGACTGACCACTCAGGCATGGGTCCTAATACATAATGAATAATACATTGCAAGTCACAAAGTAAAGGAACAGTTATGAATGTTGGTTACGAATTTTGGTTGAATTTGCCTCCTCATCACATAACAGTACTCAGCCGATAAGATCTATCGACATCCGGCGCGTTCACTCTATACAGGTGGCTGCTTTGCGTACTTTTTAAAAGGCCCAAATTGAACACTTGCTCTATATATGCATATCGCATGCATGCGTCAGCCGATCCGAGTGAATTAATAATAACATACATGATCATTTATCTGTCTCAGTGGCAATTTTAAAAAGCGGAACTTTGAGCTAGTTTTACAAATAGAAATAATATTATTTAGACTGCTGTCGCATGCTCAATAGGAGTATATAGCTGTATGGTATTAAAGACCCGGCAGCGGGAATCTAGACTCTAGTATACACAGCTGGGCTTGCGCACGCGTACAGATGGACCAGCTAACAGAAGGGCAGATCGCCGAATACAGGGAGGCGTTCAGCTTCTTCGACAAGGACAACGACGGCACCATCACCGCCAAGGAGCTCGGAGCGGTTATGCGCCTCCTCGGCTACAACCCCACCGACGCAGACCTGACGGACATGATCAACGATGTGGATCTGAATAGGAACGGCAGCATTGAGTTCGGCGAGTTCATTGTCATGATGGCGCGCAGCATGAAGGAGATGGACCAGGACGACGAGATCAGAGAAGCGTTCCGCGTCTTCGACCTAAACAGGGACGGCTATATATCTTCAAAGGAGCTGGGCCAAATGATGGGCAACTTGGGAGAGCAGCTCACTCCCCAGGAGTTAGAAGACATGATACAGGAAGCGGACTCTGATGGAGACGGTCGGGTCAGCTACGAAGGTAAGAATTCTCACCTCGCATGCTAATTA